>CM061753.1:210642496-211172495 GCA_030979885.1 Lolium multiflorum | reverse complement strand
CTGCCGGAGAGGGGATTCATCTCCCGGAGGACTCACACCGCCATGGTCGCCTCCGGAGTGATGAGTGAGTAGTTCACCTCTGACCATGGGTCCATAGCAAGATGGTCGTTGGTCGTCTTCTCCTTTGTTGTGCTTCATTGTTGGATCTTGTGAGCTGCCTAACATGATCAAGATCATCTATATGTAATTCTATATGTTGTGTTTGTCGTGGATCCGATGGATAGAGAGTACTATGATTATGGTGATTATCAATCTATTGTTTATGTGTTGTTTATGATCTTGCATGCTCTCCGTTATTAGTAGGAGCTCTGGCCAAGTTTTTGCCTTAACCCAAGAGGGACATGTTTATGCTCGATAGTGGGTTCATGCCTTCATTGACACCTCGGACAGTGAAGGACATAAAGTTCTAAGGTTGTGATGTGATGCCGTTGCCACTAGGGATAAACATTGATTCTATGTCTAAGGATGAGTTGTTGATTACATTACGCACCATACTTAATGCAATTGTCCTGCTGCTTAGCAACTTAACACTGAATGGGGTTCGGATCATAACCTCAAGGTGGACTTTAGGCATAGATGCAGTTGGATGGCGGCCATGTACTTTGTCGTAATGCCCAATTAAATCTCACTATATTTATCATATCATGTATATGCATTGTTATGCCTTTCTATATTTGTCAATTGCATTGCCCGACTGTAATTTGTTCACCCAACATGCTTTTATCTTATGGGAGAGACACCTTCTAGTGAACTGTGGACCCCGGTCCTATTCTTTACATCGCATACAATCTACTCTAATTGTGTTTACTGCTTTCTTGCAAACATCTTCCACTCGATACGTTTAATCCTTTGTTACAGCAAGCCGTGAGATTGGACAACCTCACTGCTTCGTTGGGGCAAAGTACTTTGGTTTTGTTGTGCAGGTTCCACGCTGGCACCGGAATCCCCGGTGCTGCGCCCGCATCACACTTCGCGACCATCAACCTTCAACGTGCTTCTTGGCTCCTCCCCGGGTTCGATTCAACCTTGGTTTCTTTCTCGAGGGAAAACTTGCCACCGTGCGCATCATACCTTCCTCTTGTGGTTCCCAACGCGGACGTGTGCATCTACGCGTATCAAGCTAGCAACTCGGCGTTGTCGGGGAGATCAAGACACGCAAGGGGAGTCTCCACTCTCAATCTCTTTACTTTGTTTTTGTCTTGCTTTATTTTATTTACTACTTTGTTTGCTGCACCTAAACAAAACACAAAAATTAGTTGCTAGTTTTACTTTATTGTCTTGCTCTCTATATCTAAAACACAAAAAAAATTAGTTACTTGTCTTTGCCTAGTTTACTTTATTGCTACTAAAATGAGTAATCCTTAAGTTGATCGTTTCTTTTAAGCAACAAGGTGGAGAAAGTTTTGAAGATGCTTGGTATAGAATTAGTAATGCTCATCAAAGGTGCATTAAGAAACACTCCACCACTATCCTTCTTAGGAACTTTTATGTTGGTTTATCTAGTTGGAATAGATATGTTCTTGATACTCTTCCGGGAGGTAATTTCCTAGGTACTCCCGCTTAGAAGCTAGTTGCATCATTGAGAGTCTAGTTGGAATACCACTTGTTAATGAAGTTAAAATTGAAATCTCTCTTGAAGATGTTATGAAAAAATTGAAACCATAGAGAAAATTTTTCCAAGTATTGAAACTAAAATGGAAATGTTATTGGATAAAACTGATGAACTTGATAAATCCCTAGAGGAATTGATGAAAGAATTAGTGTCCTAGGAACTTGTGTTGTCCATGATAATCAAACCAATAGGATTGATGAACTTGAAAAAGGGAACCTCGGGTTCAACCTTTTCTTCTCTCAAGTATAATGAGAAAGCTTATGTGGGTAAAGAGCAAAAATTCATGTACGCCTCTAAAGTGCCTAAACAAAAGAATTACTATAGGCCTAAAATTGCTAAAACCCCTAGCACCATCATAGAAATTTAGATAATGGAGCACCTAAAGTACCCTCTGCAACAAGTTGTGTTTGCATGAAAAATAATAATGTTGATGCTTCTACTCTCGATGTTACTTGATTTGCACTTTCTGCGCCTAGCTCAAAGGCGTTAAAGAAAAGCGCTTATGGGAGACAACCCATGTTTTTACTACAGCAATTTTTTGTTTTGTTGAGTCTTGGAAGTTGTTTACTACTGTAGCAACCTCTTATCATGTTTTTGTGCCAAGTAAAGTTTCTATGTCAAAGTTGATGTTATATTTGGGATCGCTGCGCAGGAAACAGCATTGCTGTCTGTCACGAATCTGGGCACAGGCCTCTGTAGAAAATTCGAAAAAATCTGCCAATTTACGAGCGTGATCCTCAGATATGTACGCAACTTTTATTAGTTTTGAGTTTTTCCATTTGAGCAAGTCTGGTGTCAGCTTTAAATTCGTCTTTACGGACTGTTCTGTTTTTGACAGATTCTGCCTTTTATTTCGCATTGCCTCTTTTGCTATGTTGGATTTATTTCTTTGATCCATTAATGTCCGTAGCTTTATGCAATGTCCAGAAGTGTAAATAATGTTTGTGTCACCTCTGAATGTGTGAATTATTAATTGTGCACTAACCCTCTAATGAGTTTGCTTGAAGTTTGGTGAAGGAAGTTTTCAAGGGTCAAGAGAGGAGTATGATATACTATGATCAAGAGGAGTGAAAGATCTAAGCTTGGGGATGCCCCTGGTTCACCCCTGCATATTTCAAGAAGACTCAAGCGTTCTGCTTGGGGATGCCCAAGGCATCCTTCTTCATCGACAACATCATCAGGTTCCTCCCTGAAACTATATTTTTATTCAATCACATCTTTGTGTTCTTTACTTGGAGCGTCGGTTTGTTTTTGTTTTTGTTTTTGTTTGAATAAGATGGATCCAAGCATTCACTTTGTGGGAGAGAGACACGCTCCGCTGTTGCATATGGACAAATATGTCCTTAGGCTTTACTCATAATGTTCAAGGCGAAGTTTCTTCTTCGTTAAATTGTTATATGGTTGGAATTGGAAAATGCTACATGTAGTAATTCTAAAATGTCTTGGATAATGTGATACTTGGCAATTGTTGTGCTCATGTTTAAGCTTTTGCATCATATGCTTTGCACCCATAATGAAGAAATACATAGAGCATGCTAAAATTTGATTTGCATATTTGGTCTCTCTAAGGTCTAGATAATATCTAGTATTGAGTTTGAACAACAAGGAAGACGGTGTAGAGTCTTATAATGTTTACAATGTGTCTTTTATGTGAGTTTTGCTGCACCTGTTCATCCTTGAGTTTGCTTCAAATAACCTTGCTAGCCTAAACCTTGTATCGAGAGGGAATACTTCTCATGCATCCAAAATCTTTGAGCCAACCACTATGCCATTTGTGTCCACCATACCTACCTACTACATGGTATTTCTCCGCCATTCCAAAGTAAATTGCTTGAGTGCTACCTTTAAAATTCCATCATTCACCTTTGCAATATATAGCTCATGGGACAAAATAGCCTTAAAACTATCGTAGTATTGAATATGTACTTATGCACTTTATATTTTATTAAGTTGCTTGTTGTGCGATAACCATGCTTCTGGGGAACGCCATCAACTATTGTTGAATATCATGTGAGTTGCTATGCATGTCCGTCTTGTTCTAAGGATCTATCATTTTAGTGGTTGGAGCATGCAAAATTGTTAGAGAAGAACATTGGGCCGCTAACTAAAGCCATGAATCATGGTTGAAGTTTCAGTTTTGGACATATATCCTCAATCTCATATGAGAATAATAATCATTGCTACATGCTTATGCATTTAAGAGGAGTCCATTATCCGTTGTCCATGTTGTCCCGTATGGATGTCTAAGTGGAGAATAATCAAAAGCGATTCCAAAATGCGAGCATTCTCCTTAGACCTTTACAGGGTGCATGGAGGTACCCCTTGTGACACTTGGTTAAAACATAGCATGCAAAGATCCGTAGTCCAAGCTAGCAGGACGAGGTGCGGGCACTATTAGTATACTATGCATGAGGCTTGCAACTTGTAAGATATAATTTTCATAACTCATATGCTTTATTACTACCGTTGACAAAATTGTTTCATGTTTTCAAAATAAAAGCTCTAGCACAAATACAGCAATCGATGCTTTCCTCTTTGAAGGACCTTTCTTTTACTTTTATGTTGAGTCAGTTTACCTATCTCCTCCACCTTAAGAAGCAAACACTTGTGTGAACTGCATTGATTCCTACATACTTGCATATTGCACTTGTTATATTACTTTATGTTGACAATATCCATGAGATATACGTATAAGTTGAAAGCAACCGATGAACTTAATCTTCCTTTGTGTTGCTTCAATACCTTTACTGATTTATATGAGTTAACTCTTATGCAAGACTTATTGATGCTTGTCTTGAAGTACTATTCATGAAAAGTCTTTGCTATATGATTCCTTGTTTACTCATGTCATTACCTTTGTTTTGATCATGCATTCATTACATGTTTACAATAGTATGATCAAGATTATGATGGCATGTCACTTCAGAAATTATCTTTATCGTTTTACCTGCGAGCAGAACCAAGCTTGGGGATGCTTGATACGTCTCCAACGTATCGATAATTTCTTATGTTCCATGCTACTTTATTGATGATACCTACATGTTTTATACATTATATGTCATATTTATGCATTTTCTCGAACTAACCTATTAACAAGATGCCTAAGAGCCAATTGTCTGCTGTTTTTGGTTTCAGAAATCCTAGTAAGGAAATATTCTCGGAATTGGACAAAATCTTCGCCCAGGGTCCTATTTTTGCACTGACTTCCGTAAGACCGAAGAGGGAAGGAAGTGGGGCCACGAGGCGCCAGCACCAGAGGGCGCGGCCCAGGCCCCGGCGCGCCGCCTTTAGTGTGGGGCCCTCGTGTGGCCCCCACGTTCCCTTCGCCTACTTAAGCCTCCGTCGCGAAAACCCCGCATCGAGAGCCACGATACGAAACCTTCCGAGACGGCGCCGCCGCGAATCCCATCCTGGGGATTCAGGAGCGCCTCCATAACCCGGAGAGGGGATTCATCTCCGGAGGACCCCTACACCGCCATGGTCGCCCTCGGAGTGATGAGTGAGTAGTTCACCCCTGGACCATGGGTCCATAGCAGTAGCTAGATGGTCGTCTTCTCCTTGTTGTGCTTCATTGTTGGATCTTGTGAGCTGCCTAACATGATCAAGATCATCTATATGTAATTCTATATGTTGTGTTTGTCGGGATCCGATGGATAGAGAGTACTATGATTATGGTGATTATCAATCTATTGTTTATGTGTTGTTTATGATCTTGCATGCTCTCCGTTATTAGTAGAGGCTCTGGCCAAGTTTTTGCTCTTAACTCCAAGAGGGAGTATTTATGCTCGATAGTGGGTTCATGCCTTCATTGACACCTGGGACAGTGAGGGAAAAGTTCTAAGGTTGTGGTGCTGTTGCCACACTAGGGATAAAACATTGATTCTATGTCTAAGGATGTAGTTGTTGATTACATTACCCACCATACTTAATGCAATTGTCTGTTGCTTAGCAACTTAATACTGAATGGGGTTCGGATGATAACCCGAAGGTGGACTTTAGGCATAGATGCAATTGGATGGCGGTCTATGTACTTTGTCGTAATGCCCAATTAAATCTCACTATATTTATCATATCATGTATATGCATTGTTATGCCTTTTCTATTTGTCAATTGCCCGACCGTAATTTGTTCACCCAACATGCTTTTATCTTATGGGAGACACCTCTAGTGAACCGTGACCCCGGTCCTTCTTTACATATACAATCTGCAATTGTGTTTACTGTTTTCTTAAACATCTTCCACTCGTCGTTTAATCCGTTCGGGGTGAGATTGACAACCTCACCGTTTCTGCTAGCGCACTTTGTTTTGTTGTGCAGATTCCACGTGTTGGGCCGGTGTTTGTGCACCACATTTCACAACCATCAACCTTAACGCTGCTTGGCTCCTCCTGGTTCGATTCAACCTTGGTTTCTTTCGAGAAAACTTGCCACGTATCATACCTTCCTCTGGGGTTCCCAACGGACGTGTGCATCACGCGTATCACATGTCACTGAGAAATTATTTGTTGTTATCGTTACCTACTCGAGGGCGAGTAGGAACTAAGCTTGGGCATGCTTGATACGTCTCCAACGTATCTATAATTTCTTATGTTCCATGCTACTTTTATGACAATACTCACATGTTTTATACATACTTTACATCATTATTATGCATTTTCCGGCACTAACCTATTAAGAAGATGCCGAAGCGCTTCTTTTCTGCTGTTTTTGGTTTCAGAAATCCTACAAAGGAAATATTCTCGGAATTGGAGGATCAACGCCCAGGGTCTTATTTTTCCACGAGCTCCAAGACCGGAGGGGATACAAAGTGGTGAGGGCCCAGACTACAGGCGGCGCGGCCCGCCCTTGCCGGGCCGGCCTATGGTGTGGGCCCCTGTGCCCCCTCCAACCCTACCCTTCCGCCTACTTAAAGCCTTCTCTCGTAAACCCTGTGCACCGAGAGCCACGATACGGAAATACTCAGAGACGCCGCCGCCAATCCCATCTCGGGATTCGGAGATCGCTCTCCGCACCCTGTGGAGAGGGGAATCATCACCGGAGGGCTCTACATCACCATGCCCGCCTCCGGATTGATGCGTGAGTAGTTCATCCTTGGACTATGGGTCCATAGCAGTAGCTAGTTGGTTGTCTTCTCCTCTTGTGCTATCATGTTTAGATCTTGTGAGCTGCCTAACATGATCAAGATCATCTATTTGTAATGCTACATGTTGTGTTTGGTGGATCCGATGAATATAGAATATTATGTCAAGTTGATTATCAATCTATCATATATGTGTTGTTTATGTTCTGCATGCTCTCCGTTGCTAGTAGAGGCTCTGGCCAAGTTGATACTGTAACTCCAAGAGGGGGTATTTATGCTCGATAGTGGGTTCATGCCTCCATTGAATCTGGACAGATGACATAAAGTTCTAAGGTTGTGGATGTGCTGTTGCCACTAGCGATAAAACATCAATGCTTTGTCTAAGGATATTTGTGTTGATTATATTACGCACCATACTTAATGCAATTGTCTGTTCTTTGCAACTTAATACTGAGGGGTGCGGATGTTAACCCGAAGGTGGACTATTTAGGCATAGATGCATGCTGGGATGGCGGTCTATGTTCTTTGTCGTAATGCCCTGATTAAATCTCATAGTGATCATGATATGTATTGAATCTTTATTTGTCAATTCCCACCTGTAATTTGTTCACCCAGCATGTTATTTATCTTATTGGAGAGACACCACTATTAACTGTAGACCCCGGTCCATTCTTTTACATCTGAATACAATCTGTAATCATTGTTCTCTACTGTTTTGCAAACAAACATCATTTTCCACACCATACGTTTAATCCTTTGTTTCAGCAAGCCGGTGAGATTGACAACCTCACCACGTTGGGGCAAAGTATCTTGATTGTGTTGTGCAGGTTCCACGTTGGCGCCGGTTTCTGTTGCGCCGCACTACACTCCTCCACCAACCTTCACGTGTTCCTTGACTCCTACTGGTTTGATAACCTTGGTTTCATACTGAGGCTTGCTTCTATACGCATCACACCTTCCACTTGGCCCTTGATAGTCTCCAACGTATCCATAATTTGATGTTCCATGCTTGTTTTATGACAATACCCACATGTTTTGCTCACACTTTATAATGTTTTATTGCGTTTTCGGAACTAACCTATTAACGAGATGCCGAAGAGCCAGTTCTTGTTTTCTGCTTTTTGGTTCCAGAAAGGCTGTTCGGCAATATTCTGAATCGGTGAAACGAAGACCCAACATCATAATTCACCGAGACGGACCAGAACACCGAAGGAGAGACGGAGAGGAGGCCAGGGGCCCCACACCACCTGGCCGCGCGGCCAGGAGGGGGGCGCGCCGCCCTATGGGGTGGGCCCCCCAGGCACCCCCTTGTGCCGCCTCTTCGCCTATAAGATCCCTCGTGACCTAAAAACCCGACACCAATTGACGAAACTCCAGAAAGACTCCAGGGGCGCCGCCGCCATCGCGAAACTCCAATTCGGGGGAATGTCTGCTCCCGCACTACGGACGGGAAGTGCCCTAAGCCATCTCCATCAACGCCACCGCCTCCATCATGCTTCGTGAGTAGTTCCCCATGGACTACGGGTTCTAGCCGTAGCTAGTTGGTATTCTCTCCCCCATGTACTTCAATACAATGATCTCATGAGCTGCCTTACATGATTGAGATTCATCCGATGTAATCGGTGTTGTGTTTGTTGGGATCGATGGATTGTTACATTATGATTAGTCTATCTATAAAGTTTGTGAAGTTATTGTTGCTGCAATCTTGTTGTGTTTAATGCTTGTCACTAGGGCCCGAGTGGCATGATCTTAGATTTAAGTTCTATAATTATTGCTTAGATTGTATCTACAAGTTGTTTGCACATGTCTATGTCCGGAACCCGAGGCCCCGAAGTGACAGAAATTGGGACAACCGGAGGGGAAGGCATAGGTATGAGGATCACATGTTTTCACCAAGTGTTAATGCTTTGCTCGGTGCTCTATTAAAAGGAGTACCTTAATTTCCAAGATTCCCTAGAGGCCCGGCTGCCACCGGCTGGTAGGACAAAAGATGTTGTACAAGTTTCTCATTGCGAGCACGTATGACTATATATGGAAAACATGCCTACATGATTAATAGACTTGATGTTAAATCTTAATGCTATTTCAATCCTATCAATTGCCCAACTGTAATTTGTTCACCCAACACTTGTTATTGGAGAGTTACCACTAGTGTAGATAGCTGGGAACCCCGGTCCATCTCTCATCATCATATACTCGTTCTACATGTCATTGGAAGTATTATCAACTATTTTCCTGCCATTGCTCTCATATTATTGTTATTGCTGTTGTGTTACATTACTACCGCTCTCATATTACTACCGCTTTCACATCACCCCTGTACTAGTGCTTTTCCAGTTGCAGCTTGACAACTCGCTTGTTAAGGCTTATAAGTATTCTTTACTCCCCTTGTGTCGAATCAATAAATTTGGGTTTTACTTCCCTCGAAGACTGTTGCGATCCCCTATACTTGTGGGTTATCAAGACTATTTTCTGCTTCGTTGCCGGGGAGGCATAGCTCTACTCATAAGTTCACCCGGGGAGTACACTCTACCTCTCTCTCCTTTTATTTTATTTTGTCTTGTTAGTTTCTTTTTCTAGTTTATTTGTGCTTATTTAGTTTTTTGTCTAGTTTATTTTTGTCTTGTTTTATTTTCCCTATATACCCGAAAATCCATAAAAATTTGAAAAACCTAAAAATTAAAAACTCATATTATGGGAGAACCTACAACCTATTTGGAGCTTATAGAATTATATAATAATTATAGAGAATCGAGAAAGGGTAAAGTTATGAGTGTTGTGATAGAAAAATTAAATACAATTGCTAAAATCTTGCTTAAACGCCATGATATAAATTGTTGCTCTAAACAGGATACTAAACATCTTAAATTTCAATGTGGCTTTAGTGAGGAAATTTTGATTAAGAACTATAATTGGAATAGCTATATTCATTTTGGGTTCGAAGAGGTAGAACAATTTGTCATATTTATGGGAGCCTCTGAGATAGAATCATTCATGCTAAAAATTATGAAACTTGTGTTGTTTGTAAGGACCTTAAAGATTATGTCTCTTCTATCCTTAATTTTTGCATAGAAAGTTATTATAATCCTTATATCATTGATTATAAAGAGAGTTCATTAATGCACAAGAATGCACTCACAATTTAGGAACTAGTGGAAGAAGAAATTGATGAACCTGAAAGCTCATTGATGAAAAAGAGGAGGAAATTGATGAACCTGAAAGCTCATTGGATGAAAAGAAGAGGAGAGTGACGAACAAAAGGAGGAAGAATGGATTAGCTACCCATGCCAACCTTCTAATGAGAGTAACTCTTTATCTCTTACACTATTTGATTGTCCTACATGCTTACCGAAAGAGGATGAATGTTATGTTCCAGTGGATTCTCTTGAAATATTCCCTATGAGTAAAACTTGTGAGAATAATTATGCTACTGTTATTCATGATAATCCATGCTACTTTGATAAATCTTATGATAATGCTTTGTTTGTGCCTGATGTCGAAATGCATGGTACTAAAGAGTTTTGCTTGGCAAATGTTTATGATAAATCTCTAGATGATGGTCCTATGTTACTTGATAATATTAATTGTACTACTAATGAAAAAGGGATTGGAGAGTTCTTGACTTTATCTATGAGTCCAATATCTTTTGAGATTGATCAATCATCTTGTTATATTATTGATAAAAGTGGGTTTGAAAGTTTTAATCCTATTATTTCTGAGCTTGATAAAAATTATGTGTTTGTGAATCATGAAAAGCATGCTTTATGTGATGGTTATGTTGAGTTTATCCATGAAGCTACTGAAAATTATTATGAGAGAGGAAAATGTGGTTGTAGAAATTTTCATGGTACTAAAACACCTCTCTATATGCTGAAACTTTTGAAGTTACTCTTGTTTTATCTTCTTATAGTTGTCACTTTGTTCTTCATGAATTTATTTGTGTACAAGATTCCTATGCATAGGAAGTGGGTTAGACTTAAATGTGTTTTGAACTTGTTTTTTGATTCTCTCTTTTGCTTCAACTCTCACCCTTATGTGAGCATCATTAAAATTGCTAAGCCCATCTTAATGGCTATAAAGAAAGCACTTCTGGGAGATAACCCATGTTTTTATTTTGCTACTGTTTTGTTGTGTCTTGGAAGTTGTTACTACTGTAGCCTCTCCTTATCTTTATTTTATTGCAATGTTGTGCCAGGTGAAGTCTCTAATAGAAGGTTGATACTAGATTTGGATTTCGCAGAAACAGATTTTCTATCTGTCACGAATCTGGGCAGATTTCTCTGTAGGAAACTCAGAAAAATCTGCCAATTCGTGCGTGTTCCTATATGTACGCAACTTTCACTAGTTTTGAGTTTTCTGATTTGAGAAACGGAAGTACCTTAAAATTGTGTTTACTGGCTGTTCTGTTTTGGCAGATTCTGTCTCTGCTTTTTGCATTGTCTCTTGTGGACTTTAAGTGAGGCTTTTTACGTGGAGAGATGTAGCTAATGTTTTATTGAGTTCTTGCAATGTGTCACTACAGGGCTAAAGTGGATTAAAGTTTTGAGTACTAACCCCTCTAATGAAGTTTATGAGAAGTTTGGTGTGAAGGAAGTTTTCAAGAGAGGAAGATGATATATGATCAAGAAGAGTGAAAGTCTAAGCTTGGGGATTCCCCGTGGTTCATCCCTGCATATTTCAAGGAGACTCAAGCGTTCTAAGCTTGGGATTCCTAAGGCACCCCTATTCATCAACTTATCAGGTTTCTTCTATTGCAACTATATTTTTATTCAGTCACATCATATGTGCTTTACTTGGAGCAATTTTGTTTTTATTTTTGTTTGTGTTTGAATAAATTCGGATCCTAGCAATCCTTGTGTGGGAGAGAGACACGCTCCGCTTTTTCATATGAACAATGGTGTTCTTAGCTTTATTTTAATGATCATGGCGGAATTGAAAACCGCTGCACTTATTGTTATTTGGTTGGAAACAGAAAATGCTTCATATTGTCTTGGATAATTTGATACTTGGCAATTGTTTTGAGCTCTCAAGTAGATCATGTTTCTTGCATCATTTAGTTTAAACCTATTAGTGGAGAAATACCGTAGAACTTGTTGAAATTAGTTTGCATAATTGGTCTCTCTAAGGTCTAGATATTTTCCGGTAAAGTGTTTGAGCAACAAGGAAGAGGTGTATAGAGTTTTATAATGCTTGCAATATGTTCTTATGTAAGTTTTGTTGTACCGGTTCATACTTGTGTTTGCTTCAAACAACCTTGCTAGCCCAAAGCCTTGTAATGAGAGGAATGCTTCTCATCCAAAACCTGAGCTAAAAACTATGCCATTTGTGTCCACAAAATCTACCTACTATGTGGTATTTCGCCATTCCAAGTAAATACTTCATGTGCTTCTTTAAACAATTCAAAAGCTATCATCTCTTATTTGTGTCAATGTTTTATAGCCCATGAGGAAGTATGTGGTGTTTATCTTTCGATCTTGTCATTTACTTTTGACAGACTTTCACCAATGGACTAGTGGCACATCCGCTTATCCAATAATTTTGCAAAAAGATCTGGCAATGGGGTTCCCAGCCCCAATTAATTAACTTGCATTAATAATTCTCTTCACGTGTGTTGCCCTGATCTATCAGTAAGCAACTTAAATTTGCAAATAGATACTCCTCCATGGTATGTGAATGTTGGCACCCGAGGATTCGGTTAGCCATGGCTTGTGTAAGCAAAAGGTTGGGGGGAGTGTCATCTAATAAATAAAACTAAAATACATGTGTAAACAAAAGAGAAGAGGGATGATCTACCTTGTTGGTAGAGATAACGCCCTTCATGGGAGCTCTTGAGTCCGGTTGATAAGGTAGTTAGATACCCATTACCATTCGTTGACAACAAACACCTCTCGAAATTTTACTTTTATGCTCTCTATATGATTTCAAAACTTGAAAAGCTCTACCACATGATTTAATGCTTCCCTCAAGGGCCTATCTTTTACTTTATGTTGAGTCAAGTTTACCTACTTCTCTTCCATCTTAGAAGCAAACACTTGTGAACTGTGCTTGATTCTTACATACTTGCTTATTTGCATTCATCATATTACTTTGTGTTGATAAATATCCATGAGATATGCATGTTGAAAGTTGAAAGCAATTGTTGAAACTTAAATCTTCCTCTGTGTTGCTTCAATGCCTTTACTTTGAATTTATTGCTTTATGAGTTAACTCTTATGCACGACTTTTGATGCTTGTCTTGAAAGTACTATTTATGAAAAGTTTTGCTATATGTTATCTATTTGTTAGCAAATATAGATCATTGCCTTGAGTCACTTCGTTCATCTCATATGCTTTGCAATAGTATGATTAAGATTATGTTGGTAGCATGTCACTTCAGAAATTATTATTTTTATCGTTTACCTACTCGAGGACGAGTAGAACTAAGCTTGGGGATGCTTGATACGTCTCCAACGTATCCATAATTTCGATGTTCCATGCTTGTTTTATGACAATACCTATGTTTTGCTCACACTTTATAATGTTTTATTGCGTTTCCGAACTAACCTATTAACGAGATGCCAAGGGCCAGTTCTTGTTGTTTTTGGTTCCAGAAAGGCTGTTCGGGCAATATTCTCGGAATTCGACGAAACGAAGACCCAACATCATAATTCACCGAGACGGACCCACCGAAGGAGAGACGGAGAGGGCCAGGGGGCCCCACACCACCCGGCGCGGCCGGATAGGGGGGCGCGCCGCCCATGGGGTGGGCCCCAGCACCCCTTGCGCCGCCTCTATAAGGATCCCTCGTGACCTAAAAACCCGACACCAATTGACGAAACTCCGGAAAGACTCTGGCGCCGCCGCCATCGCGAAACTCCAATTCGGGGACAGAGTCTCTATTCCCACACCTTGACGGGAAGTGCCCCCGTAAGCCATCTCCATCAACGCCACCGCTCCATCATGCTCCGTGAGTAGTTCCCCCATGGACTACGGGTTCTAGCTGTAGCTAGTTGGTATTCTCTCCCATGTACTTCAATACAATGATCTCATGAGCTGCCTTACATGATTGAGATCATCTGATGTAATCGGTGTTGTGTTTGTTGATCCGATGGATTGTTACATTATGATTAGTCTATCTATAAAGTTTGTGAAGTTATTGTTGCTGCGATCTTGTTGTGTTTAATGCTTGTCACTAGGGCCCGAGTGGCATGATCTTAGATTTAAGTTCTATAATTATTGCTTAGATTGTATCTGCAAGTTGTTTGCACATGTCTATGTCCGGAACCCGAGGCCCCAGAGTGACAGCAACTGGGATAACTGGAGGGGAAGGCGTAGGTGTGAGGATCACATGTTTTCACCAAGTGTTAATGCTTTGCTCCTGCTCTATTAAAAGTGAGTACCTTAATTTCCAGTAGATTTCCTAGAGGCCCGGCCATCGGCTGGTAGGACAAAAGATGTTGTACAAGTTTCTCATTACGAGCACGTATGACTATATATGGAAAACATGCCTACATGATTAATAGACTTGATGTTCTGTCTTAATGCTATTTCAATCCTATCAATTTCCCAAACTGTAATTTGTTCACCCAACACTTGTTATTGGAGAGTTACCACTAGTGTAGATAGCTGGGAACCCCGGTCCATCTCTCATCATCATATACTCGTTCTACATGTCATTGGAAGTAGTATCAACTATTTTCCGTGCCATTGCTCTCCTATTACCACATCGCTGTTGTGTTACCGCACATACGCTCTCATATTACCACTGTCACATCACCCCCTGTTACTAGTGTTTTTCCAGGTGCAACGAATTGACAACTCATTGTTAAGGCTTATAAGTATTCTTTACCTCCTTGTGTCGAATCAATAAATTTGGGTTTTACTTCAAGACGTTGCGATCCCATACTTGTGGGTTATCGTTCCCAACGAACGTGTGCTTCACGCGTGTCCCCTATGTTAGGACGTGATGCCCATATTAATTCTGATTACGCGTACTATTATTTGCACATTCATATCTCATTAATGAATTGTTATTTATCCACTACAACTTAAAGAGAGAATAGTCAAGTGAACCCATGAACCCCGATCCACTTTTTATCATAAGAAATACCTTTATATTGCTTTTATCTTGTTTTCTATTTTCTGTACTATTTTAATTCGAAAATACAAAAAATATTTACTTTTCTTATTTGCATCCAAAACATGAAAAACAATCAACCCGTTTACAGTTTTTACTTAGTTATTTTATCTAGTTTAGTTTTATTGGCTTCATTTTTTCTTGTGTTTATTTACTTACACAAAACCTTGTGCTTGACAACCACACGGTGGAGTTGGGGACACAAATCATTTATTTTACTTGCAGGATTGCTAGAAGAACGGGGGAAGAGTATACTCTTTGTATAGTTCCCCGAGAATTCGATATAAACCCTCGAGTCACCCTTGTGGGAAAAATACTCTGCTGACACAACACTCTGCACTTGGAGTCCCAACATCATCATCTGGTACTGGCCCAATTTCTCCTGATGAGTATAAAGCAGTCAAGGAGGCCACCGTGCTCTTTGTGGGTGGCATCCTAAGTGTGCTTGGAGACAATTTGGTTAATGCTCATTTGCACATCTGAGATGGGAAAGCAACTGTGGGATGCAATAGATGCTAAGTACGGTGTTGCCGATGCTGGAGGTGAACCTATTGTATGCTATTGAGAGGTTCAATGGTTACGAAATGGTTGAGAACCGTTCTATAGTTGAACAAGCTCATGAGATACAGATCATGGCAAAGAAACTCGATCTCCTCAAATGTGTGCTGCTGGGAAAATTTGTTGCGGGATGCATTGTCACTAAGCTTTCCCCTTCGTGGAGGAACTTTGCCACTCCTCTGAAACATTATGAGCCCCTCCTCTTGGGTATTTTCGATTAGGCAACGACATAAGCGTCTCACTACAATATTCATGCACTCTGGCTCACGTAGCTAACATGTGAGCCGGCCAGACAAAAATTGTGGCGTTCGTGGAACAAATCTCGCATTCACAAGAAATAAAAAATATGATGAAGTTATTCCTTAGTTTCATGTGGATTATTGTTGGAAGGTTGATACGCGTAGATGCACACGTCCGTTGGGAACCCCAAGTGGAAGGTATGATGCGATAGAAGCAAGTTTCCTCAAGATGAAACCAAGGTTAATCGAACCGATGAGGGAGCCAAAACACGTTTGGGATGGTGCGAAATGTGATGCGGCGCAACACTGGATTCCCGCGCCGTGGAATGCACAACAAAACCAAAGTACTTTGCCTCAACGAAACAGTGAGGTTGTCAATCTCACCGGCTTGCTGTAACAAAGGATTAAACGATCGAGTGGAAGATGTTTGCAAAGAAAACAGTAAAACACAATTGCAGTAGATTGTATGCTATGTAAAGAATAGGACCGGGGTCCACAGTTCACTAGAGGTGTCTCTCCCATAAGATAAAAGCATGTTGGGTGAACAAATTACAGTCGGGCAATTGACAAATAGAGAAAGGCATAACAATGCATATACATGATATGATAAATATAGTGAGATTTAATTGGGCATTACGACAAAGTACATAGACCGCCATCCAACTGCATCTATGCCTAAAAAGTCCACCTTCAGGTTATCATCCGAACCTCATTCAGTATTAAGTTGCTAAGCAACAGACAATTGCATTAAGTATGGTGCGTAATGTAATCAACAACTACATCCTTAGACATAGCATCAATGTTTTATCCCTAGTGGCAACAGCACATCCACAACCTTAGAACTTTCTGTCACTGTCCCACATTTAATGGAGGCATGAACCCACTATCGAGCATAAATACTCCCTCTTGGAGTTAAGAGTACAAACTTGGCCAGAGCCTCTACTAATAACGGAGAGCATGCAAGATCATAAACAACACATAAACAATAGATTGATAATCACCATAACATAGTATTCTCTATCCATCGGATCCCGACAAACACAACATATAGTATTACATATAGATGATCTTGATCATGTTAGGCAGCTCACAAGATCCAACAATGAAGCACAACAAGGAGAAGACGACCATCTAGCTAATGCTATGGACCCATGGTCCAGGGGTGAACTACTCACACTCCTGAGGCGATCATGGCGATGAAGAGTCCTCCGGAGATGAATCCTCTCCCACAGTGGTGCCGAGGCGATCTCCGAATCCCCGAGATGGGATTCGCGGCGGCGGCGTCTGGAAGGTTTTCCGTATCGTGGCTCTCGGTATCGGGTTTTCGCGACGGAGACTTTAAGTAGGCGGAAGGTCAACGCGGGGGCCACACGAGGTGCCCAGGGGGTAGGGCCGCGCGCCAGGCCTGGCCGCGCCGCCCTATCCCCTGCTGCCTCGTGCCCCTTCGTTATCTCTTCGGTCTTTTGGAAGCTTCGTGCAAAAATAGGACCCTGGGCGAAAGTTTCGTCCAATTCCGAGAATATTTCCTTACTAGGATTTCTGAAACCAAAAACAGCAGAAAACAGCAACTGGCTCTTCGGCATCTTGTTAATAGGTTAGTTCCAGAAAATGCATAAATATGACATATAATGTGCATAAAACATGTAGGTATCATCAATAAAGTAGCATGGAACATAAGAAATTATCGATACGTTGGAGACGTATCAGCATCCCCAAGCTTAGTTCTGCTCGTCCCGAGCAGGTAAAACGATAACAAAGATAATTTCTGAAGTGACATGCCATCATAATCTTGATCATACTATTTGTAAACATATGTAATGAATGCAGCGATCAAAACAAAGGTAATGACATGAGTAAACAAGTGAATCATATAGCAAAGACTTTTCATGAATAGTACTTCAAGACAAGCATCAATAAGTCTTGCATAAGAGTTAACTCATAAAGCAATAAATCAAAGTAAAGGTGTTGAAACAACACATAGGAAGATTAAGTTTCAGCGGTTGCTTTCAACTTATAACATGTATATCTCATGGATATTGTCAACATAAAGTAATATAACAAGTGCAATATGCAAGTATGTAGGAATCAATGCACAGTTCACACAAGTGTTTGCTTCTTAAGGTGGAAGGAGATAGGTAACCGACTCAACATTAAAAGTAAAAGAAAGGTCCTTC
Source organism: Lolium multiflorum (assembly GCA_030979885.1). Lineage (NCBI taxonomy): Eukaryota > Viridiplantae > Streptophyta > Magnoliopsida > Poales > Poaceae > Lolium > Lolium multiflorum. The sequence continues at coordinate 211,154,717 of CM061753.1, read as the reverse complement.
AAAGAGGAAAGCATCGATTGCTGTATTTGTGCTAGAGCTTTTATTTTGAAAACATGAAACAATTTTGTCAACGGTAGTAATAAAGCATATGAGTTATGTAAATTATATCTTACAAGTTGCAAGCCTCATGCATAGTATACTAATAGTGTCCGCACCTCGTCCTACTTAGCTTGGACTACCGGATCTTTGCATGCCATGTTTCAACCAAGTGTCACAAAGGGGTACCTCCATGCCGCCTGTACAAAGGTCTAAGGAGAATGCTCGCATTTTGGATTTTTCTTTTTTGATTATTCTCAACTTAGACATCCATACCGGGACAACATGGACAACAGATAATGGACTCCTCTTAAATGCATAAGCATGTAGCAATGATTATTATTCTCATATGAGATTGAGGATATATGTCCAAAACTGAAACTTCCACCATGATTCATGGCTTTAGTTAGCGGCCCAATGTTCTTCTCTAACAATTTTGCATGCTCCAACCACTAAAATGATAGATCCTTCAGACAAGACGGACATGCATAGCAACTCACATGATATTCAACAATAGTTGATGGCGTTCCCCAGAAGCATGGTTATCGCACAACAAGCAACTTAATAAAAGATAAAGTGCATAAGTACATATTCAATACTACGATAGTTTTTAAGGCTATTTTGTCCCATGAGCTATATATTGCAAAGGTGAATGATGGAATTTTAAAGGTAGCACTCAAGCAATTTACTTTGGAATGGCGGAGAAATACCATGTAGTAGGTAGGTATGGTGGACACAAATGGCATAGTAGTTGGCTCAAGGATTTTGGATGCATGAGAAGTATTCCCTCTCGATACAAGGTTTAGGCTAGCAAGGTTATTTGAAGCAAACTCAAGGATGAACAAGTGCAGCAAAACTCACATAAAAGACATATTGTAAACATTATAAGACTCTACACCATCTTCCTTGTTGTTCAAAACTCAATACTAGATATTATCTAGACCTTAGAGAGACCAAATATGCAAATCAAATTTTAGCAAGCTCTATGTATTTCTTCATTAATGGGTGCAAAGCATATGATGCAAGAGCTTAAACATGAGCACAACAATTGCCAAGTATCACATTATCCAAGACATTTTAGAATTACTACATGTAGCATTTTCCAATTCCAACCATATAACAATTTAACGAAGAAGAAACTTCGCCTTGAACATTATGAGTAAAGCCTAAGGACACATGTGTCCATACGCAACAGCGGAGCGTGTCTCTCTCCCACAAAGTGAATGCTAGGATCCATTTTATTCAAGCAAAAACAAAAACAAAAACAAACCGACGCTCCAAGTAAAGAACACAAGATGTGATTGAATAAAAATATAGTTTCAGGGGAGGAACCCGATGATGTTATCGATGAAGAAGGGGATGCCTTGGGCATCCCAAGCTTAGACGCTGAGTCTTCTTAAAATATGCAGGGATGAACCACGGGCATCCCCAAGCTTAGAGCTTTCACTCCTCTTGATCATAGTATATCATTCTCCTCTGACCCTTGAAAACTTCCTTCACACCAAACTTCAAGCAAACTCATTAGAGGGTTAGTGCACAATTAATAATTCATACATTCAGAGGTGACACAATCATTATTTTCACTTCTGGACATTGCATAATGCTACTGGACATTAATGGATCAAAGAAATAAATCCAACATAGCAAAAGAGGCAATGCGAAATAAAAGGCAGAATCTATCAAAAAAAAACAGTCCGTAAAGACGAATTTAAAGCTGGCACCAGACTTGCTCAAATGGAAAAACTCAAAACTAATGAAAGTTGCGTACATATCGAGGATCACGCTCGTAAATTGGCAGATTTTTCAATTTTCTACAGAGGACTGTGCCCAGATTCGTGACAGACAGCAATGCTGTTTCAGCGATCCCAAATATAACATCAACTTTAACATAGAAACTTTACTTGGCACAAAAACATGATAAGGAGAGGTTGCTACAGTAGTAAACAACTTCCAAGACTCAACAAAACAAAAAATTGCTGTAGGTAAAAACATGGGTTGTCTCCCATAAGCGCTTTTCGCCTTTCAGCTAGGCGCAGAAAGTGCAAATCAAGTATTATCGGATGGTAGTGCATCATCCTTACCTTGGGCTTTATCCTTACCTTTCTTGTTGTTTTCCTTTCTCTTTGATTTAGGAAATGTATGATTTCCCCCTGGTATAGAGGTGAAATCCAAGATGCCTTCTCCCACATCTATGACTGCTCCCAATAGTTTTAGCAGGGATCTTCCGAGTGTGACCTTTCCTGTTCCTACACATTCAATAACAAGATAATCAATGGATATTGTTCTTCCAAGAATGGTTGTATGCACACTTGCGGCTATTCCCTTAGGCATTATAACAGAATTATCAATGAGAGTTATTTCTTCTCCTCCTTCATCAACTCCCCATAGTTCCAAAGATTTATAAATGCTTTCAGGCATAAGGCAAAATTCAGACATAATATCACAGTTGGCACGAAGAGTTTGATCACCAATAACAATTTTAACAGTAGGATCCCATAATGAAGGTTTAGAATTCACTAAAACTTGTTCAAGACGATTACGAACACAGTGATAATTGTCATTCAAGCGAGATGTACTTATCTCAAGATTGTTCAATCTATTATAAATGCTAATAAGGGCTGAATCAAAGTTATTAGCTGAATCATGTGATGCAACCAATTTCTTTATGGCATTAAAAGCTTGATCCCCATTACAATGAAGGAAATCTCCTCCTACTAAAGTGTCCAAAGCATATCTATAGCGAACCATAAGACCAAAATAAAAATTACTAAGGAGCAAACTTAGAGTCATTTGAGGTTCAGTTTTAAGATAAGAAGTGAAAATTCTAGACCAAGCATCTTTAAAGCTTTCCTCATCCCCTTGTTTAAAAGTAAAAACTAATTGAAGAAGTAACAGGTGTAGAGCTAGACATGGTAGTAAAAGTAAACTAGATAAGGTAAATGCAAGTAACTAATTTTTTTTTTGGGTTTTTGATATAGAGAGCAAGACAATAAATAAAGTAAAACTAGCAACTAATTTTTTTGTATTTTGATTTAGTGCAGCAAACAAAGTAGTAAATAAAATAAAGCAAGACAAAAACAAAGTAAAGAGATTGAGAAGTGGAGACTCCCCTTGCAGCGTGACTCCCCGGCAACGGCGCCAGAAATTTAGCTTGATACGCGTAGATGCACACGTCCGTTGGGAACCCCAAGTGGAAGGTATGATGCGTATAGAAGCAAGTTTCCCTCAGTATGAAACCAAGGTTTAATCGAACCAGTAGGAGCCAAGAAGCACGTTGAAGGTTGATGGTCGCGAAATGTGATGCGGCGCAACACCAGGGATTCCGCGCCAACGTGGAATCTGCACAATAAAACCAAAGTACTTTGCCCCAACAAACAGTGAGGTTGTCAATCTCACCGGCTTGCTGTAACAAAGGATTAAACGATCGAGTGGAAGATGTTTGCAAAGAAAACAGTAAACACAATTGCAGTAGATTGTATGCTATGTAAAGAATAGGACCGGGGTCCACAGTCACTAGAGGTGTCTCTCCCATAAGATAAAAGCATGTTGGGTGAACAAATTACAGTCGGGCAATTGACAAATAGAGAAAGGCATAACAATGCATATACATGATATGATAAATATAGTGAGATTTAATTGGGCATTACGACAAAGTACATAGACCGCCATCCAACTGCATCTATGCCTAAAAAGTCCACCTTCAGTTATCATCCGAACCTCATTCAGTATTAAGTTGCTAAGCAACAGACAATTGCATTAAGTATGGTGCGTAATGTAATCAACAACTACATCCTTAGACATAGCATCAATGTTTTATCCCTAGTGGCAACAGCACATCCACAACCTTAGAACTTTCTCACTGTCCCAGATTTAATGGAGGCATGAACCCACTATCGAGCATAAATACTCCCTCTGGAGTTAAGAGTACAAACTTGGCCAGAGCCTCTACTAATAACGGAGAGCATGCAAGATCATAAACAACACATAAACAATAGATTGATAATCACCATAACATAGTATTCTCTATCCATCGGATCCCGACAAACACAACATATAGTATTACAGATAGATGATCTTGATCATGTTAGGCAGCTCACAAGATCCAACAATGAAGCACAACAAGGAGAAGACGACCATCTAGCTACTGCTATGGACCCATGGTCCAGGGTGAACTACTCACTCATCACTCCGAGGCGATCATGGCGATGAAGAGTCCTCCGGGAGATGAATCCCCTCTCGGCAGGGTGGGCGATCTCCGAATCCCGAGATGGGATTCGCGGCGGCGGCGTCTCGGAAGGTTTTCCGTATCGTGGCTCTCGGTTTTTCGCGACGGAGACTTTAAGTAGGCGGAAGGTCGCGGGGCCACACGAGGTGCCCAGGGGTAGGGCCGCGCGGCCAGGGCCCGGGCCGCCCCGCCCTATCCCCCGGCTGCCTCGTGGCCCCACTTCGTTATCTCTTCGGTCTTCTGAAGCTTCGTGCAAAAATAGGACCCGGGCGAAAGTTTCGTCCAATTCCGAGAATATTTCCTTACTAGGATTTCTGAAACCAAAAACAGCAGAAAACAAAATGGCTCTTCGGCATCTTGTTAATAGGTTAGTTCCAGAAAATGCATAAATATGACGTATAATGTGCATAAAACATGTAGGTATCATCAATAAAGTAGCATGGAACATAAGAAATTATCGATACGTTGGAGACGTATCAAAGGTATTTAATGCTCCAAATCATTATTGTTTCTCCCGGATATGGTTGCTTATGCCTTGATTGGGAACCCCCATTATTTCCAAGATCCAATGAAAAAATAGATTAGGTGTGCGCCAACGTTGTAAAATACGAAATTCCAATCACTAATAAAGCATTTAGGTGCTGTAAAACATTTTGTTTTTTGCGATCATCAAAGCCGCCACACCACCATGACAACATTATACCTAAGTTCAGTTGCACACACTGTATAGGGCTAAAACAACTTTGAATCCATGGTGACCATTTTCCAATCACACGATGAGTACCATAAGTTCCATCTTGTCCAGGACCAAATCCACTTCATCTCCATGGTGGCATTTTACCAAACAAGTGATACATCTTGTATTTCTCTTGTAGTCGCCATTGTAGTGGGATGGCACTGTATGACCCCTCGTCATACACACATGTGGATATACCTCGGGAGTATATTCAGGAACTATGACACATCTATGTCATATCCTACTGTGCAATTCATTTCTATATCAAGCTCAAACAAAATTGGCATGCCACCTACATGAGTGAGGAAACCACTAGGAATCTCTTCGTCCCACAACCTGTCCTTAAAAGGCCATTCAACAAATATCCAAACCAAGCTCCAAGAAAAGTGAGATTCCACCAAAATGAGTTAACACACCATCGTGCTCCTCCATGGCAAGTGTATCGACATCAACTTTCAGTCGACCGTCACATATCATGTCTTGCTAAACCCTTGGAAGGTAGCACTCGATTTGTTCCTTGTTGTTAGAAACATCATGCATTTTGTCGAACACCTGGTGTGGAGCGTCAAGGTGGTCCTGGAACTACATTGTGAGCGTCTTGGAGTTGAGGCTAATGGTCGCAGAGATGTAAGACAATGAAGCCCGGGGATTCACGGGGGTGAATGCTGCCACTGACATGTTGGTACCATGACTCTAGCCTGCCATCAAACAATCTATTGGTACCATGAGTGGGACGGTCAGAAGCGTGTGTAGATCGACCGTATAGGCACGGCCTTCTAGCACGACTAAGGGCGATGACAACATGGTTGTCGGCTACAGCGATGCTTGGTCCGACATGTCCAACGACATAGTTGTGGTAATGCAAAGTGACGCCCTGCTGCCCGCCTATGCGGTGCGGTGGATGGGATGATGGTCGGCCACACATGTTGGATGTCGAAGCAGCAAAAAAATATACATTGTCCCTGTGAAGAACTTCAAGTGTATGCTGCTTTGTGCCATGATCGGAACTCCTCAAAGGCCCATACATAAGGGGATTGCTGCACCACAAGAATCATCCCCCCCCCGCACCGTAGGGGTTAAACACATGATGTAGAACCTCCTTTGTCACTGGCCTATGCAGATGGCTTACTGTGACACTAAGAGATATGTGTGTGGTCATCTCTCGCAGCCCAAATATTGGCTCGAACAGGTGGTGAGCGACCGGTGGACGCACTCCAAAATCCGGGCTAAACAGAGTCTGGTATTACGGTATCTCCGTCGTGGATCTATCAAATCGATGAGTAACCGACATCGCCAACCTTCTTCCAGGATTCTACAACCCAAATCGGGAGGATGGGACCATACCTATATTGTAGAATCCTAGCAAATCGCCTCAAATTGCATACCAATTGTCACTGCCCGTTACCACCCGTATGATTGGCAGAACGTGAGCCTCGATTTGAGCTAGATACAACGGTTGCTTGTGGAGAACAGCCAACCAAATGAAAAGGAAGATCCAGAGTAGAGGAATATGAATCCATAAGAGAGGAGCAGTCTGTTCAATTCATTTTCCGTTCGATACTTTGCTTGCAATCGTTGCTTCATTCTCGTCATCAGCGAGTCAAGCCACCCAGTGCAACTAGCCCATGGCCCATGTCCGTCCGGCTCGTATATCCACCACGCACGGGCATGGCAATCACCATACTTTTTTTTGAACAAGGAGTGCCCCGAAGGGCCAGGAAGCTTCTCATTAAATCCAAACGGAGGAGGTACACAATATTACAAAGGACCCCATAAGATCTAAATACACATATAGGTCCCTAGCATTTGCAGAAAAGACCTCACTGAAAGATGAAAAAAAGCAATCTGGTCCTTCTCTTTCCCCGCCGTCGAGCCAGAGATCCGCTACGCCGCCGTCATGCAAAGAGGCGGGGACGAAACCACTTGCCTCCATGCAGCCGTAGTATGCGACTGCAAACCTCAGGAAAAACCTCGCAAAGGAGGTTGATTTGCCGGAATCCATCGCCGGCAATTGGATAGGCCATGGAGTGGCCTTGGAGCTGCTCAAGAAAGTAACTTCCCACCTCCGGAAAGCAAAGAAAACACCGTCGTCACCATCTTCATCTTCCACCTCGCCTCCACGGCCGGCCAGGTCGATGTCGAGGATGTCAAGGGCGCATCTTTGCAACCCGCAGTGCTTATTGCAGGGGGGCTTGGCAGGAGGAGCATACGATTCCATCCCCCACCTTGGGGACTTGACATCGCAGCTGCTCGGCCTTCCACCGGTGCCGCACCAAAACACCAGGGACAGAGAGCCCCCGCTCATCTCCATCGATCCACCGTCCTCCATCCTTCTTCCCCACCCCTCACCACCACGGCCGGCCAGTGGGAGAAGAACGAACAGAGCAAACATGGAAATCGAAGAGGAAGAGCAAACCTTGGGCTTATTGACAGAGATCCTTGGGGGAAGGTCGAGCGGCGCCATCTCCGACCGCCGGAGCTCCTTGCCGCGCCGCCTCCACCACCAAACACACCGGATCTTGCCCAGAAGATCAGGTGCTAGACTCCCGAACGACGGCATCCAGCCGAAGACACACGACCTGAACCTATATACAGAACCGGCGCCTCCCCCTCCCCATCTCCGGCCGGCGTCAGTATGGTCATAGCCTCGTAGAAAGCAAACTCGGTGTCAGGAGTACTATCTGCTCCCATGACACACACAGTATACCTACAATGCTACAATTGATAAGACAATATAATAGCAACAACAAAATAATGCAGATAGGGAAAATGAAGTCACACAAAGGAAACTCACGTCAGATCAATGCAAGAGCAGTAGAGCACTTTGGATCAGAAAAGGTAACTATGCCCCAGTACGACCGTGAGAGTAGCAAAATCGTAATTTCTTCGATTCCTTTTAATTAACTTAAATTTAGTACAACAGATAAGAAAGGAGCGGAACCACTAAAACTAATTTAGAGACAGCCTGGTGGCAGAAACCTCACACAAGAAGTGAACTCTCTATGACATTTGAAATCAAGATACAATTAACCCCTCAGACACACACTGATAACATAAAAAAAAGTGTCTCTAGATGACTAGAACGGTATCTTTCTCAGTTTTATAACCACTAGAAAATCATGACTAGGACTGAATTCTAGTTTGATTTTGGAAAGCGTTAGGAATCCCTCGGAGGCACCAAGCCCTTCCAGCCTCCTGCTTCACAGATCGACACGTGTCCACTTTTAGGTAAATCTGATTTTGCTTCGTCGCAGCAAAAAAGTCCCGCTTTTGCTTCATTGAAGCAAAAAAGGTTCACTAATAAAAAACGAAAAAAACACTTGAACACAAATCTAACTGGTGACCCCGTTTTTGCTTCGTGGCAGCAAAAAAAATACCCGTTTTTGCTTCATTGAAGCAGAAAACGGTCCGTCTAGAAATAAAAAGAAAAGAACTCGCGAGATACTTTCACCGAATACCTCGTAGCAAAAAAAAAATACTAAAGCAGCAGAACCACATATCATTTGTAGCACAAAAAATATACAATTGTAGAATTGTGAATTACTCCTTGCCGGCGCACCGTTGACAGCATTCCAACTACGGTTGGTTGCACTGTCATTTTCTTCTTGCATCACCGCCACTGATAGTGTTAGCACCGTACTTCGCCGTAGCACGATACTTCGCCAGAGACCTCCTTTATAGCAACAATGCCTGCCAATGGCAGCACCACCACTTACTCCTTGCAGCACTGATAACCGCCGTTTGTAGCACCGTCGGCCGTCATTGGTAGCACATGCAGCCAGCATTTGCAGCACCGCACGTCGATGTTGGTAGCACACGCGGCCGGAGTTGGTAGCACATGCATCCACAAATTGCAACACCGCCGGCCGCCGTTTGTAGCGCTAGCAGCAACCAGTTGTAGCCCCTGGCGCTCGAAAAATGGTGTCATCATCCTACAGCCATGGTCAGACCGCATTAATCCCCGCTTCTTCCTCCATCGTGGCATCCCCCAAAGCAATCTCGCCGGAGACGCTTCAACTCTGGTGGCAGCACCACCACCCGTCCTTGCAGCATTGGCGCTCTCTCCTTGTAGCACCGCCTTCACCCGATGGTAGCGTCGCGGCCTACCTATGGAAGCACCGCCACTCCAGCTAGCAGCAGCGCAGCCTCGGCTTGAAGCTCCGTCGCCGCCGGTCGCAACATCCATAGTCGCCGGTGGCAGCATCCATCGGCCCGCCTTGTAGCACCGTCTCCATCGGCCCAGCTTGCAGCACGGCCGTCGCCGGGCGCAGCATCCCCATAGAGTAGAGGAGGAGGTGCAACCCGCTTTAGGGAGCACCTTGCTGGTATACCAGGTGATGTCAGGGAGTGCCCAAATGTTCCAAGGAATGTCCGTGCTGCAATGAGGGAGTCCCGGGATGTGACAATGCTGAAGAAGAGGGAGAAGGCAAGTCACAGGCTTCGTATTGAACGAGGCATCATTGAAGGGATGTACCCTGGGGTGATAAATCTTGAAGATGATGATGAGCAGAATCAGATTCAGATGTCAATTCGGGAGCAACTAAGAGACAAGAATGTCTCACGTGCAGTTGAGAGGAGGCGTGGAAGTGGCAGTGGTGTTCGGGTGTCCCTTGGGAAACGAAGTATCACAGCATATTTTGACAAGGAATTATCAAGCAACAAAGTACCAATGCAACCGAAGATCAGCACTGCTTTGAATATTGAGTCAAAAGATGTTCTTGGGCAAGCTTGGGCAAAGTTTTTCCAAGCAAATGACATCGCTGGTCGGAAAGCTAACTGCCCATATTTTCGTGCTGCAATGAAGATTACTCAGAATCTTGGCCCAACTCCTATTCCTACTGGAAAAGAGATTGATGGCATATACCTGGACAAGAATTATGAAGAAGCAGGGGAGTGGCTCAAGATGTTCAAGCAAGATTGGAAGACCTATGGTGTAACAGTGATGTGCGACTCGTGGACTGGACCTACTGGTATGAGTCTTATCAATTTCATGGTGTATTGCAATAGACGGATGTTCTTCCATAAATCCATTGATGCCTCTGGTCTTACTCAGAATTCTGGTTAGTTTCCCATGCCTTTTCATGTTTTCATTTGATATCATGATTAATTTGAAGCTGAAAATGTGTTCTTTCTGTTTTATTTATGTGTTATTTCAAGTTCTGAAAATAATTTTGTTTTATTTATATTTGATTATACTGCAGAATTTCTTTATAAAGAGATCAAAAGGGTTGTTGTTGAAGAGATAGGTCATGAAAATGTGGTTCAAATTGTAACCGATAATGGGTCAAATTACAAGAAAGCTTGTAGAACTCTTGTAGAAGAACCAGAGTACAGTCATATTGTATGGCAGCCATGTGCCGCCCATACAGTTAACCTTATGCTGAAGGACATAGCCAAATTTCGTGAAGTTGATGTGATAGTTAAAAGTGCCAAGCAAATCTGTAGGTTTTTTCATAATCATAACAGCCTACATGATAGCATGAAAAAGAATGTTGGTGGTGAACTGATAAAACCTAATGCCACCCGGTTTGGAACTGTTTTCATGTTCCTTGAGAGCTATCATCAAAAGAAGGATCAATTTAGGAAATGGATGGTGTCCGATGATTGGAAGAAAAGTATTTGGAAGAATGATGCTGATTATGTGTTTGCTGAAGAGTTACTATCTAGTAATATGTGGTGGGCAGCCTTAGAGTGGGTTCTTGCTCTGTTGGAGCCACTCTATAAATCCCTCCGGTATGCTGATACGCAAAAGAAATGCACTCTATCTGGGTTTAAGAAGAGTATGATGACAGCCATACAGAAGATGGATGCTCATCTTGGTGGTGGGTCAAGGATGTTCCAAAGAGTCATGAGCAAGGTGTCCACGAGGATGGAGGCGATGCAAAAAGACACATTAATGGTTGCAGGTAGTTATAAAACTAATATAATTCATATTGTTTGTCTTTTCTTATGGCTATTAACTTCTCTCTGTCTTCCTTTCCTTATGCAGCTGCTGTCCTTGATCCTTACACACATTATCAGATCAACTTGAGCAAGATTACAGATTATGCTTCTGCACTAACGGATGCCATCGAGAAGATAGCAGACCCAGATAGTGTTGTTTTGGCTATTAATGAAATCATCACTTATAGGGAATGTCGTGGGAGGTTTGGCCAAAGGCTGGCACGCTCTTCTGCAGAAACCATGGCACCAAGTAAGTAATTGTACCTATATCTATCTCTTTGTTTGCTCTATTCCATCAATTCTGCAACTTCTCATTATTTAAACTTTGTTTTACTCATATAGCTGAGTGGTGGTTCCAATTTGGAGGGGAAGTACCTAATCTGCAGAAGTGTGCATTGAGAATTGTTTCACAATGTGTGTCCTCAAGTGGTTGTGAGAGGAATTGGAGTGCTTTTGCCATGGTCCACACAAAGCAAAGAAACCGTCTTCTATATGGCAAGCTCCACAAATGTGTTTCTGTACGCCACAACTTGAAGGTATCTATTGTACTAGCTTTGCACTTGTCCATGTATAAAATCTCTAGTTACCTATGCCTACAGTTTTTATAGTAATGTTGGATTTGTTTTCATTACATTGAAGATACGTGCTGAAGAAGACCAAGATGATGTGAAAGAGAGTTATAGAGAGAAGGAAGTTGATCCTTGTGCACTGATGATGGATACAGCCATGTATGATGCATCAAATCCAATGATGGAGTGGTTGATGGAGGATGAAGAACATGCAATCCTAGATGGTACGGATGCTGCTAGTGCTGTGTTTGAGGAATTACGTTCCCTCAACTCAAGAAGGAAAGAGTCTCGTCTTGGAACTAAGGACAATGGCAGGAAAAGAAAGAGGATAGTGGAGGAAGAAGATGAGGATGACTACATCGACTGCGATGATGATGAAGATGAACAGAATGAGCACATTGACATTGATGATGAAGATGACAACCCAGATGATAGTGAAAGTGAAGCTGATGGAGGAGTGCCAAGTCAAGTTGAAGAAGATGGACCTGACCAAGTTGAAAATGAGATTGAGGGAACAAGTGATGGCAATTCGGCGAACCGGAGATCTGCACGGCTTAAGAAAGCCAGGAAGGTCAAGGACGTCAACAACCTCTACAATTAAGATAGGTAAATTCCTTGTTTCGATTTTTGTCTTTAAGTTGCCATTTCCTTGAAATTGAATAAGCTATCCTTGTTTGTGTTGCATGATAAATAAACTGTGCATAAAAAATGTTAACCAATTGCCTTGAAATCGAATAAGCTATCCTTGTTAATCAACTACATAAAATTTATGATACACTCTGGAACACCTTCATGATATTTGGTGTTTTCTAGTTGCAAGGTGGAAGAAGGTGAAGTCGGAACTTCATTCATGTTTGCGTTTTGGGGCTGAAGGATGGGAGACCATGAAGTCTGAACCGGTTCATGTTTGCTTTTTGGGACTGAATGCATGAACTTTGAATTGCCTGGTTGTAATGTGATTTGACCTGTGTCTTTTGGACTCCTGTTCTAAACTGTTAACTAGCCTACCTGTTGCTGGACTGCTAAGTCATGAACTGAATTCATGACCGTATTTTGGGGCCGAATGCTTGAACTGTGAATGGCCTGGTTGTAACGTGATTCTGAACTGAACTGCTATCTTTTGGACTCCTATTTATACTCTTATTTAAACTCTTAAACCTGTTGCTGGACTATTCTGTTGTTGCACTATTGTTGCTGGTCTATGGTTAATATGTTGTTATTTCCGGTTTCAGTGAGGCATATATTATGATGTATGATCCGTACTTGTATACATATTTTGCTGTAGAATTTCCTATATATTTGGTCTTGCATTTTTCAAATATTTTGGTAAATTTCGTTCAGTTTTCGTTCAAATTTCGGTCAGTTTTCGTCCCAGTTTTCAAATTTTGGTTTGTCGATTTCGTCCGAGATTTTCCGAATTTTTTTCGAAAAAACGAATTTCGTCAATTTCGCCCTGGGGCGGTAAAATTTGCAAAACGAAATCCGAAACCCTTGCTCAGAATATGTGGTAGCCGGTGAGAACTCGAGGAGGCAGTGGGAAGCCCCTGGACGACCGGAGCGTCGCGCTGGTGGCGGACCGTCTCGGAGGCGCGGGATCCGATGGTAGGGTCGAGGTAGAGCCGGTTCGAAGAAGGGAGAAGGCGCGCGGCCGGCTTGAGCGCTTGACTCTCAGCGGCGCCGCCAAGCTCTAGACGGCGGCGGTGCGGTGGATGTTGGGCGGCGACGCGGTGGAGGTAGGGCTGCGGCCATCGAGGTAGAGGCGGACATCGGCGCTCCCGGGAAGGCGGAGGCAGAGGTTAGGCGGCGGCGATGTGTGTGCGGCATGTCAGCGATGCGGCCGTTTCCCCTAATCCCGTCCACGCGCATCAAACGGAAAAGGTAGAAGAAGAACGTGGGCAGGCCCCACCCCAGGCTAAACACAGCGGTACGATTCGGTCGATCGTGCGACGTACGACCCGGAGGCTGCTAAACAACGCTGCCTCCGGAGGAAAGGAAGCGTTTTCGTTTGATTTTCGTCTGGGAAAGAAAAACAAAAATGACCTGACTAATGTGCTGGAAATATTATGGAAAACAAGTCATCACGATCGATGTAGCAAAGATGATGACTAACGCTGCTCAATGATTAAGTAGTCACACGGACGTGTCACCGTGTTACTCTTGTGAAAATTCAAAGATGTAGAATATGTAATGCACCCAGGGACAAATCTCAGGTCTCCATTTTCTTTCCCGCCGCCGCCAACGACGACATTTTGCCTCGTTCGCTTAGATCCCTACCATGGCCGGTACGCCAGTGGCGGAGCCACGTTCTGGCTGTGTTGTCAAACGACAGCACATGTATTTGGCAAGTTAATTAACCCCACCTATGAGTACTTCACCGAAGAATGCATGTAATCCAGAAATTAACCACACCGGCCCACATGTCATGTGCTATGCGTAACAATTTTTGGCCAGATAGAACAAGGAAGCAACGGAATCAGCACTAACTTTCGGATCCCACGATGTACGCCTAGACTTCTCCGCTCCCGTATCACCTTCCTGTAATCCCCAACTCTTTTCCGTTCTACTATATCGCTAAATCTGCCGAAATTGTCGTCTTACTCTTGCCGTCTTGGCGATCATTGCGGCCTGAGGGTTGGGCCGCCGAGGCTGCCGCTCTGCTCGGAATCGGCCGACCGTCGACGACCACCTCAAGCGAAAGCGTTCAGGCAATCAGGCGGACCTCGGCGGCAATCGTCGGTCAGGTACGGCCCTCCTTCGGCTTTGGCGATCAGCCGGTCACTAGTTCGAGATTAGTGTTTTCCTGTTGAAGAGTGAAGACTACGAGTCTTCATCCATCTAGTAATCCAGGAGCCCAGGCAGAGGTCCCTCTCCCCTTTTATTTGTATACAAGTTCTGCATTTTTTTGCTTCTAATTTTCAGATTATTAGGCTAGTTTAAATCTGCAATTTTGTTGTATGTAATGCAGTACTGATGTGATGACTAAAAAACTATAGTTTGTTTGATCTGAAATTGTTTGGACTGTCAATGAGGGATTTAACATCTGAAAATGTATGTAACAGCAATGTAAAGTGCATTCTTAATCTAGCTGTCATCTTCAGATCTTCTACTTTAAAACTAGAGATTGTTCTTTCTTGAAGAATTATTTGCATCATTTTTCTTATAGAAATAGCATTTTATTGTCAGGTCTTAAGTTCTGCAAATGGACAAATTCGTGAAGAAGTGGCAATCAGATTCAAATGCTGCAACTTCACAGAGATCAGCTGAAAATGAGGTGCAAACTCGTGTTGATGCTAGAGCTGCTTTGGAAAGGGTGTTACTTAATAGCAATGCAAGGCCACTCTCAACCAGAGAAAATGAAGCCGTTGATTTATCCAAACTTCCAGCAGATCCTGCAAAACGAAAGCCTATTTCCCAATTCAAGACAGCCAAAGTTCGTGATGATGTGCGAAGAACTTATCTACAGAGAGGCCCATTCCAACCTCGAGGCCACGATTTTCGTCAAACAGATTTCAGCGGGATTATGCGCCGTTTTAATGAAGATTGGTTCAACACATACAAGCCTTGGCTAGAGTATAGTATAGAGGAAGATGCGGCATTTTGTCTATGCTGCTACTTGTTTCAGAGTGAAAGTCTAGGCCATGGTGGTGGAGATGTATTTTCAACCAAGGGCTGGAAAGGTTGGAATAACCTTAAGAGACTAGATACTCATGTTGGTGGTCCTTCGAGTTCTCATAACCAAAACATGAAGAGATGTGACGATCTAATGAACCAGAGCCAATCCATTGCAGCTGTTCTACGAAAGCAAACAAAGAAAGCTAAGATAGAGTACCAAACCAGGCTAATTGCATCAATAGATATTGCGAGGTTGCTCCTTAGTCTCGGCTTGCCATTTCGAGGTCATGATGAAAGTGAGTCTTCTCTAAGAAAGGGGAATTTCCTTACTTTTTATGAGTGGTATGTTGCACGTTGTCCAGATGTGGCTGCTGTTGCTTTGAAGAATGCTCCTAAGAATTTAACTTTGGTTTCTCCTACCATCCAGAAAGATATTGTGGAAGCTTGTGCTAAAGAAACAGTTAAAGCAATCATCGAAGATCTAGGAGATGAGTACTTCGCTATATTAGTTGATGAATCTCGTGATGTGTCTCACAAGGAACAAATGGCTCTTGCTATAAGATATGTTGACAAAAGGGGTTTTTCGGTGGAGCGTATTATTGGACTTTCTCATGTTACTCAAACAACATCTCTTGCCCTTCAACATGCTATTTATCATGTGCTTGAAGAACATAACCTTAGCCCTTCTCGAATTCGTGGCCAAGGCTATGATGGAGCAAGCAACATGCAGGGGCATTTGAATGGATTGAAAACTTTAGTGATGGAAGATTCCAGGTCTGCTCATAGTATACACTGTTTTGCCCATCAACTTCAACTGACACTAGTTGCAGTTGCCAAAAATCATGAGGATGTGGTGTGGCTTTTTGAGTGGATGAGTGCTGTTTTGTCCACAGTAGGAAATTCCTTTAAGAATAGGGATATGCTCAGGGAAAAGCAAGCCAAAGAAATTGAAAAGGCGCTTCAAATGGGTGAAATTGAAACTGGAAGAGGTTTGAATCAGGAACTTGGACTTAAAAGGCCCGGCGATACTCGATGGGGTTCCCATTTCAGTTCTCTTAAGAATATGATTGTTATGTTTCCCTCAGTAATTGAAGTTATTGATGACAATGCACAAAATTCTGGGAAGGCTCTTGATAGGATTAAAGCAAAAGGAGTTCTGGATGGTATTCAGACATTTGACTTTGTTTTCATGATGCACTTGATGAAGATAATCCTTAGTATTACTAATGAGCTGAACGTTGCTTTGCAAAGAAAGGATCAAGACATTGTGAATGCTGTATCATTTCTCGGTACAACTAAAAGAAGGCTACAAGAAATGAGGGACACGGGCTGGGAAGGTATGTTTATACTGGTTAATGATTTCTGCCTCAAACATGGTATTGAACTTCCAGATATGAATGCTATGCATATTCCTCGGGGATCAATATCAAAGAGAAAAGCTCAAACTGATGGCATATCAAATAAGAATTACTACCAACGTGTCATGTATGCAGTTATTGATCTATTGCGTGTGGAGTTAGATGACCGCTTTAGTGAGAGCAGCACGACCTTGCTACTTGGGATGGCTTGTCTGGATCCTTCTGATTCATTCTCTAACTTTGAAAAAGATAAAGTACTAGCAATGGCTCGGTTATATCCTGATGATTTTGAAAATGAAAGCAAGATGGAAGATCTTAGCATCCAACTTGACAACTTCCTTGAAAATGTTCGTGATGATTCACGACTCTCTAATTTGAAAGGTGTTAGTGAACTTTGTAGAAAACTAGTGGAGACAAAGAAGCATACCAGTTTTCCTCTAGTATTTCTTTTGGTGAAGCTAGCATTGATTCTGCCGGTCGCAACAGCTACAGTTGAGAGAGCATTTTCTGCAATGAAAATTATCAAGACTGATTTGCGCAATAGAATAGGAGATGATTTCTTGTATCATTGTCTCATTACGTATGTTGAAATTGATGTATTTCTGTCTATTAGTACCGATGCTATTATGCATACCTATCAGGGTAAGCATGATCGCAAAGGAATTCTACCATAAAGTAATAAAGTGTGATTTTAGGTACTCCCATTCCATCATGTACTCCTTAATTTGTCTACACAAGTGTGTTTTTCTTTAAAAAAAATATCACATTATTTAAGCTTGACATCACAAGTTTTGCATCCTGGCTCCGCCACTGCGGTACGCCCACCATTGCTAGGTCGCCGCCGGCGCTCATACCGCCGGCGGGGCCCACACCTCGCGGCACCCTCCCGCTCTCCTCCGTCGACAAGATGGTCGCCGCCTTGGTGAACCTCATCCAGGTTTTCCCTCCCTCCTCGCTCTCGGCCGCCCGCGATGACCAGGGAGCCGCCGTGGCCGCGATGCGCAACGGCTTCGCGAGGGCGCTTGTGCCGTACTACCCGGTGGCTGGTCGTGTCGCCCCGTCTGGTCTCGTGGTGGACTGCACCGGCGAGGGCATCTGGTTCGTGGATGCCGCCGCGAGATGCGCGCTCGCCGACGTGGACGACCTCGACAGCTGCCCACTGCTCATCCCTGCTGAGCTTCTCCTCCCGCTCCCTCCCGCAGGCGAAAAGCTCGACGGCTTCATCCTCATGGTCCAGGCGACGAGGTTCACTTGCGGTGGGTACGCCGTCGGGATCACCTTCAGCCACGCGGTCTTCGACGGTCAGAGTGCGGCGCAGTTCCTCAGGACGGTGGGGGAGCTAGCGCGGGGGTTCCCGGGGCCGTCAGTGGTTCCGGTGTGGGACCGCGACGCGTTTCCTGACCCGCCCACCAGCCCGCCGCCGCAGCACCTCACGGAGTTCAAGTTCGTGACCCAGGTGGCCGACATCTCGGCGGAGAGCATCGCGCGCGTCAAGGACGAGTTCAAGTCATCGACGGGGGAGGGATGCTCCACCTTCGACGCGGTGACGGCCGTGGTGTTCAAGTGCCGCGCGCAGGCGCTGGCGGAGGCGTTCCCGGACGACGCCGAGGTCGGGGTCGGCTTCGCTGCTGGAACGCGGCATCTCCTCCGCGGCGTGCTGCCGGCGGTGGACGGCTACTACGGCAGCTGCGTGTACCTGGCGTGCTTCACCAGGACCAGCAGGGCCGTCCGGGAGGCGGCGCTGGCAGAGCTGGTCGGCGCGGTACGGGTAGCGAAGGATGCCGTCGCCCCGCGGTTCGTGGACTGGATGCGCGGCGGCGTCGGTCACTATACCGTGCCGCTGGACTACAGCACGGTGATTCTGTCGGACTGGAGCCGCCTCGGGTTCGACGAGGTGGACTACGGCCTCGGCGTGCCCGGATACGTGTTCCCATTCGACGACCAAGCAAATTTCGTCGGGATGCTCTACTACGTCAGGCCGCCGGCGCCCAGGCGCGGGGGGATCCGGGTGGTGCTCCGCTGCGTGGAGGAGCAGCACGCCGCCGTGTTCGCTGCCGAGCTTGCCAAGTTCGCCTAGAGACAATGCAGTGCATGCTTCCTAGATTTTATGTCTATAGGTGTATGCGAGATTATAGGAAATGAAAAGAATGCCACACAAATTCCTGAGTATCCAAGTTTCAGAATAAGCAAAATTTCCTAACTCTAAGATTCAGAAATCGTGCAAAGTTTGAAGAAGAAAAGTCAATCATATGTGGGGCTTCCGCGAAATTGAAACTTGCGGAGATAAAATCTCGGTGCTTGCACTGTACCTACAAACTTTTATTTTTTTAACAGAAAGAATTTTTTTATTATTTAAGCACATTTTGCAGAGAGTAGCGTGAAGGGAGCCACGGTATTTATAGAGAAGATGTTCTGAGTTGGACATTGACCTGACTCAGAGCATATACACCTGATGGATACAACATTCGTTTGGATTCTGCTAATCTAGCCTGATGATGTGCTTTAACATTGTAGCTTGCCAGAAGATGAGTAATCCTGCTAGGTTGGAAGGAGGAGCTTGCTTGAATAGCTGCAATGAGTAGTCTGATTGCCCAATGTCCTGCAGCCGTGACGATATTTGTTGCAGCAGCTGCAGATGGGACGCGGATTTATACAGGACCTTATGGCGCCAGGACCTTATCTCGCACCGTCTATTTCGTTGGACTGCATCAAGATTGGTGACTTTTTTTTGCAAAAAAGATCCTAGCTTTTATCAGATTTATATCCGGAAGTCCTTTTTATTTATAAAGTTCTTTACAAAAATCCAATGTGGATCCACTGTTGCCATCTAAAGTTCTGCAAAATTTATACATGAATATCTAACAGTTAAAAAGGATCTTCACAAATTGTAGTGTGTAACCATAGATCCCATAAGTACAGGTTTGCACACACAAAAAATCCATCAAAGGATCCATTGGGTACATTTTTTCCAACCCACAGATCTCTATATATTTCTTCACAGATCTTCATAAGAAATTGAATTTGTGATGAATATCTAACATGGTGGAAAAAGTATCCATTGCAAAACTTCAGAAGATCCATTCGAAAAAAGCATTGGATCCATTTGTTAAAATACAGGATCCTAAACCGTAACAAGATCCTAAAAAGGAAATAAAAGGAAAAAAAAGTGGATCCGCCGCCGGGATCTGGCCGGAGAAAGGCTCGGGGTGGCGGCGCTGTCCGACCACGCCGGCATGCGCTTCGCGGATGGAGCGGGCCGTCCGACCACGCCGGCGCACGAACGGTGGAGGGCGGCGACGAGGAGCGGCTCGCACGCGCGAGCGGCGACCAGTAGCGGCGACGAGGAGGAGCTCGCGCGTGTCCTGGCGCTCCTGAGCAGGGCGGCGACGGGCGGAGGGGGCCGCGGGCGACGGGCGGAGGGCGGGGGGCGGGCGGCGGGCGGCGGGCGGCGGGCGGCGGGCGGAGGCAGGATGTGGGAGGCTGGGTCGGTTCTAGGGTTGCTGGCCGTTTTTGCCTGTTTATATAGTTCAGGACTACAACTGAATTAGAGAAAATGCAGGGGTTGTTTTGCAAAATGGGCGCGCGCGAATCTCCAGCCGCACCGGACGGATGCGATAAGGTGCGGGCGCCATAAGGTCCGCTCGTTGTAATATTCGCTGCAGATGCCAAGATAGAGTTGTCGGTATAGAAGTGTGGTTGCTCTAAGTGAAGTATTTCAGCAAGCTTGGTGGCCAGCAGAAGGCCAAATGCTTCGGCCTGCAATGTTCAATGTGCTATGTTTTCATGGATATACCTATGCCTGCTTGAGCCATTTGGGCGTCTTGCTGCAACTTCCGCTGCATCATAGAAAATGGTTATCCTTCTAGATTGGAACTAGTTTGTATTGCAGACCTTGAAGAGCTGAGTTGTTGTAAGCTCGGTTTATCAACAAAGTGTTTTGGTCCTTCAAGTTTCTTATGGGTTGCATTGACTTTGTTTGCCATCTCTCATCTATGTATTGTTAGAAATTAATCACATATAGTTCTATTTTTTTTTTTTTGAGGGAACACATATAGTTCTATTTTCTATTGTAAAAAGTTATAAAAGCGTCTTTACAACAAGTATAATGTTGTTCCATGATTCCATTTGCATCATTTTCTCTCAAATATAAAGAGCACTCTCTAACTTCCGGCCCATATTTAATCTCACTAAAATTTTGCTGGAAAAAAGTCATCAGTTGTCATTCATTATGCGAATGGATGACAATGGTTCTCTTGGGTCATGCATTGTTTGCTGCAAAATTAGAATAAGCCTGCTACTTATTCATTTATTGGACTGGTTCATGCTTACTTTTTGAGTGCTCTATCGAGGCGTCTTCTCTGAAGTTTAATTAACCAATTCAAATATATTTTACAAAATACCATCTTCGCGTCTCATCAAGATGATATGTATGTAATAATTTCAAACTTTCAATTCTTATCTATTGTTTCTATCATCCATTTCTATCAAATGTTCATATTATTCTTTACACACATGGATGGACAGGGTAACATGCGCCTTCATGTTCTTGCATCCGGAGAGCTTGTATAAACGCCTAAATGTCTCTGCAGCTGATTACACTTTTCTATACATCGGCATCTTTGGATCCCCAAAGTAATAGAATGAGGGATAACAATAATTTTAGAAAAATAAGTCAAGGAATGCAAGATTAAATAAGACATTGTAAATAAGAGATCCGAACCATCCAACAACGCAAACTATAATTAGGAGAGGCGTCGGACATACTTCACTATACATCTCACCCGCAATCTACTCACACTGCAATTTTTCCCTTCAAGTTATCAAAAGATTTACCATTTGTATGTTCTTTTAACATTTCCAACTTGTTATCCTTAGGACGGACGAACCTTTGCATGCGGGCCTTTTTTATATTTTGATTCTTTTCTTTTCTCTTCCCTTTTTCGTTTCTTCTAGCTTTTTTTTTCTTTTTCGTTTTTCCATATTTTCTTTTGTTTTTTCTTCCTTTTCATTGAACTCGGTAAAACTAAACATTTTTTTGAAGTCATGAACTTTTTTTAATTTGGACTATTACCCGTTGAACTATTATTTCAATTTGAACCATTTTTAAATCATGTATATTTTTTTTTTTATTTTGGAACCATTTTACATGGTGAACAAAAAAAATTGATCCAATTTTAAATCATGAAAAAATTGGAAGGTGACCATTTTTAAAATCTGGACAATTTTACCTAGGAGTAGTACTTGTAAAATCTGATTTTTTTTTCAAAACTGTACAATTTTTTAATCATGAATATTTTTATCAGTTTAGACTTTTGGTTTAAGTGGCTAGTGCATGAATCTTAACATGGTGTCAGAGCCCCAGGTCTCAAGTTTAAATCCTAGCTTTCACAATTTATTCTAAAATTCCCCGCAGCCTCCTGCCGCGTCCGGCCTCCCGCTGTCTCTTTGCCTCTCTACACGTGTTGACTTGTCTTCTCGTCTTCCCGTCACACGTAAGAGAGGGTGTAAAGTGTATAAATAGACTGTCGAGCCATTTTCATCAGTTTGGACTTTTGGTTCAAGTGGCAGGATGTTTTGCTGTACAGGTGGCTGTTGCCGTCAATCCTTTTTTTAAGATCAAAAAGGTTTGGCCTGGCTTGCAGCGGATGAAATTTGAACCAGAATTCGTTGATTGCTGCGTTCTTTTAGGGGTAGTTGATTGCTGCTCTGTGAATCCTACAGGCGAGGCGTGTGCGGGCTAGGTGAGTCTCGCAAGAAAAAAAACATGCGCTTGCGGGCCGGCCCAAGTGAACTAAGCGGGCGCTCCAGCTCGTTGCAAGAGATACAGAACAGTTCTCGTTTTGCACATGCACATCCTTGAAATAGGCTTTCACCGAGCTATATTAATATAGCAACCAACCGATACAACGAGATAGCTGGGGCCGCAGCACAACCGAACCCAAACGAAAAGAAAAATAATAGTGAAAGAAACTAATGCCGACACCGGCAGATTGACGAAAACGAGGATGACTCCGCAACCGTTGCGCCCTCCGGAGAAGTACCTCACCACGCTCCTAGCACGCCGAGACGCCGCATACCAAGCAGCACCTTCAACAAGGGAACGACGACGACGCCGCTGTTGCCCGGACTAGGCCTAGGGTTTTCCCCGGTATGCAGAAGGGATTGGGGAGGGATACATCTGACGCCCTTCAGGAAGGAAGGCGGCACCCGCAGGCATCGCCGCGTCAGAGTCGGACATGCCGGCACATATTTCTCCTGACCACCAAACCCACCACCCTGAATGCTCCGACGTGCTCCACCAAACAAGCCACCAACCAGCACACGCCACCACGGTCTTGTAGTCACCCTCGCCGTCGCACTGTGGTCACCGAAACAGGGCCTAGAGGGAGAGACGACAAGCAGCAGGGACGGGGGTAATGGTACCACAACCAGGCGGGAGGGAACTACCTCCACCGCTTTCGCGGTCACCGACCGGAAATGGCAACGAGGGCACACCAGGCTTGAACTGGCCCGGCCGGGCCCAAACTGGCCTGTAAAGCCCTACTGCCAAGCTGCAGCAGGCCGGCCGTAGCGCCGCCACCACCCATCCATTGCCGCCACGCCATCTCCGCCGCCCGGGAGCACCGCCGGCGCGCCGAAGACGCAGGCAGCCCGCCCAGCCCATCTGGGGCCTGCCTGGGCTAGATCTGGCCGAGCAGGCCCCGCCCACGCCGCCCGCCTTCGCAGCTCTGCCGCAAGTAGCAGCGCCGCCGTCCCTCCTCCCACCCGGCGCGCAGGTCTCACGCCGCTGCACCGGACCGCCGCCAGCCGAGCAGCACCGTGCCGTTAAGGAGCCCCGCGCCCCCGCCACGGGTAAAGTCAGCCCCGCCGCCGCCGGCACCGCGCGGGCAACGCCCGGTGGCCCACGCCGGCGGCGACGACCGGGGGGGAGGGAGGGGAGGAGTACTGGGAGGTGGCGGCGGATAGGGTTCGCCCGTTGCACATGCACATGCAAATGCAGGTAACCGATCATCCAGTTTTGACAAATTTATCACTCAGGCGTGAGGTAATCACAAACTGCCCGAGCTGTCCAAGCCTCTAATTTCTAGCTGTAACAAATAGGACCGAAGATCCTGATCTCAGCCAGATATACAAACCCCACCTGCTCTCCTTTTCTCCATCCATCCACTGTCGGCAAGAGAACTCCATGGTTTGAAAAAACTTACATGCAATTGATCGAGGAAAATAGCAGAGAAACTAAAAGATACATCACGATTTGCATAGTAGGATGTATACATTTGTACTTGCAGTAGAGACCATTCACAGAAGCATCAGGTTTTGCCTCTAGTTTTAATAACCAAACTTACAAGAAGACTATGGAACTAGAACTGTGAACTATGGCAACCCATGAACATCTCGAACTGACAGAAACATGACAACTGCATGCGCAAAGAACCTGGAAGGAAGCATGGGATCCATGAAATCTCCCAGGAGCATTTCAATAGCTTGAAATTTTGGAATTTATGAAATCTTCATAAGATGATACCCTGCTATGCTTTAACCGCAAAAAAACAAAAGCACAACTATAAAAGAATTAGTGGTTGTTATGTATTGATTTTTAGAAAGTGTAGAAAAATCATGGCACGTGTAAAAAATGCTGATTTGAAAAACAAAAGGGACAAAAACATTGTGCTGACAGTTCTTCTATTCCTCTGGTTTTGCAGGTATGGAATTCTGGTTTCCTGACCTAAACAATCCAAGATGAAGAAGATGATCAACAAAAACATAGATCGTCTACTATATAATTACATACAAAAGTGTTATTTACTGGGACTGTTACATCAATGATCGCTTCAAAAACACGAATATTTACATACAAAAGTGTTAATGCTAACAGAAAAATACATCCTACATATTAATTTAAAATCTGTGATTATGTATTCATTGCCCAATTTTTACATCATACATGATACATGCCGTAAAAACCCACACACTACATAAAAATGATTTGAACTACTGGTATTTTAAAAACAACCATGCGTTTATATGTATGTATTGCCCATTTTTTACATCCCGTGTCAATGCAAAAACAAGACAAAGAGCTTACCTATGATTAACACCGAGGATTGTATAAATGTACATCCTATGAACATGCTAGTAATCTACGACCATACTATGATGTATTTATTATCAAGTTTTTCCATCCTATGATACTTGCAGGAACATCCACACTGCATATTATGATTAAAAACTACAGAAAACAAAAACTACCTCCTATATGCCGCAAAAAAACAAAATCATTTAGATTAGGATGTACATATTGTCCATATTTACAACCCGTGGGTTTGCAAAAATATCCCAGTACTTTGCTTCTGGTTAAAAAAACACAAGTGTACCAAAAGATACATCCTGTGAGCGCGCAAATGCTAAGGCCAGATACCCAGGATGTATATATTACAGAAAATATACATCCTGCTATACAACGATCTGAATGCAGTGCCCCGAAACTGAAAAATTCATGAAAGATAAGAAACTAAAATCACCTGGTTTAACCAAAGTCTTTGAGACTATAATCCAGAACGTTTGGCTATCTTACTATCTTGTCGGATAGCTGCCTTACTGGAACATACTCCATCACCAGGCATATCTTCGCCCTTCTCGCGACCACCTGCGGGTACATATATGCACAAAAAAAGGCTTATTTCTGCTTAAAATAGTAAGGTCCTTATTGGGTAGTACTGTTACATATATGTGCAAGCGAAATAAGTGTAATGGTGAACCAAAGTAGTATTGCTAATTCTGAGCTGGCTAAATCATTTCTAATATGGTTCACATCAGCCTTGAGAAAATATGGCTGAGGTTGTATAAAATTCAGATGCTTTTACATACCGTATCCCATCTGTTTACGTCGTGTATCTTAACTATGTTCTATGTTCGGGAAGCTTCGCGCTGATCTTTCTCTTCACCTTCAAAAAACTAAGCAATGCAACCATAAAGAAGATTCAGTTGAACACAAGAAGATTGTTTGCAAAGACACGTAGGACCAATGCAGCCTGCAGCTAAACCACGGACGGTGACATACCTGATACATGAGGTGTTGTTCCTGAAAACCGTGCTCCTGTCGATGAACTTCACGGCGACGGTGCCGCTGGTCTCTGCGTCGACGGCGAGCCTGGCGTTGGCAAAGGTGTACTTCCCGAGGGTCTTCAGCAGCACCATCTTCCTTGGCACATGAAGAGATGCGGTAACAAGCAGACAACAGCAGACCTCAACCGGCTGTGGTGCTGCTTCAAAACCAAAACAGCAGCATGATTATGACTGAAAAATACATCCTACATACAATTGTGATGTCCTGTGTATGTATTATTGAACCAAATTTACATGTAATACCTGAGCCTACTCTAAAACAGATTAAACACACCTCATGGAGGATGTAAACTGAACCCGACCCCCATGAGCACCACCGCGGCTGCTAGCTCCTACCCCAACGCGAAATCAGGAAAAACTAGCAGTAGAGAAACCAATGGCGTGGGGAAGTGGATTGGAAGACTAACCACACAGTGGACGCGTTGATTCGCGACGATGGTCCCTCAGCGACCGTCCCTTGACGGTAACCGGCCTCGGACGTACGCGTCGAATCAGGAGGTCGCGCCACCGAACGAACCCATCCTCGTAATTGTCGACTTGTCGTTGATGTCGTCGAACTGG
This sequence comes from Lolium multiflorum, assembly GCA_030979885.1. NCBI lineage: Eukaryota > Viridiplantae > Streptophyta > Magnoliopsida > Poales > Poaceae > Lolium > Lolium multiflorum. Next base: position 211,128,551 of record CM061753.1, on the reverse strand, counting down.
ACGGGCACCTCGTCCTCTAAGATGGCCGCGTGCTGCGGGGTCGCGGTGGTGGACGCTGCGGGGCGGCGGAACGCGAGGAGCAGCCGCGGGTACGCGCGCAGAGCGGCACGGAGGTTGGGAAGAGCGCTCTGCAGGTGGCCGGACCCGCGCTCACTGCAGCGGAGGAGGGAGGCCGCGGTTGTGGCATGGCGAGGGTGGTGGGGGATGAGGAGGTAATATGAGGGGGTGAAGGGAGGGATCTCGCCATGGCAAGCACGTAGGGAGTGTCGATCCGCACAACCCCGCCATCGACGCCCACCAATACTCTCCCACAAACAGTACAACGGGCCACCGCTGATTTCCGCCGGTCGTCTCGCCGCCGACGAGCCCAATTTAGCGGTGGACCAAGCCGAGAGGCGGAGAGGGGAATGGACAATGGAGAGGATGACGACCGACGAAGGGAAGGCAGAGAGATGCGCTGTGTGCAGTGTGCTTAGTTTGGACGGTAGTGCGGTTTCGTTCCAGCCACCAGATGGCGATCGGACGGACGCCAAGGTGGAGCACTGTGTAAAACCGGAGACTGCCCAGGCAATAATTAGACTTTGGGATTTTCTCGACGTATGTACGGAAATTTAGGCACTTAACCTGCCGAACTATCTGTCAAAAAAAGAAACTGCCAAACTACCAAACTGAGAACCTGGAAGTCGTTCAAAACGTACACGTTCCATGAGCTAAATCCAAAACTACTTAATTACACGTACTCCGTACTTGCTTGAGCATTGATTTTTAAACTGTATGTATACGTACTAATCACCACTCTGAAACTCCCATCACGATTAACCCTCGTAGCCCTAAGGCCCTATAAATATGCCCCGGTTTACAAACACTACCTCCACAACAGCAACAACACATCTCAATGGAAGTAGAATAAGAAAAACCACCGAGCGTTCGAGCAGCGACAATGGCCACCACCAAAGCCACGGCGTCCTCCGTGGTCCTCCTCCTCCTCGCCATGATCCTTCAGTTTGCGACTTCCGTGCAGGCGGATTGCTACATCGTATCACCTGCACCTGCACCAGCACCAGTACCCTCGGCTCCGGCTCAGGTAGCACCGATCTCATTAGCACCGACACCAGAACCGGCAACATTGGCCCCGACACCGGTAGGCCTGGCTCCGGTAGCTTCGGGTCCGGCACCGGCAGCATCGCCACCGGCACCAAAACCGGTAGCTTCGGCCCCAGCTCCGGTATCATCGGGTTCGGCTCCGGTGGCATCTGCACCGACACCATTAGCATTAGGCCCGCCTCCGGCATCTGTCCCGGGCCTAGCACCGGAACCGGTAGCTTCGGCCCCGTCTCCGGTAGCATCGGGCCCGGCTCCAGTAGCATCCGCACCGGCACCGGTAGCATTGGGCCCGGCTCCGGCAGCATCGGCACCGGGTCTGGCAGCACCGACATCACCGGTCGTAGCTCCGGTAGCATCGGCACCGGAACCGGTAGCTTCAGCCCCGTCTCCGGTACCATCGGCCCCGGCTCCGGTAGCATCCGCACCGGCACCGGTAGCATTGGGCCCGGCTCCAGCAGCATCGGCACCGGGTATGGCAGCACCGGCATCACCTGCCGCAGCTCCAATAGCATCGGCACCGGCACCAAAAGCATCGGCCCCGACACCAACAAAACCGGCACCGGAACCGGTAGCTTTGGCCCCGGCTTCGGTAGCATCCGGTCCGGTTCCGGTAGCATTGGGCCCAGCTCCGGTATCATCGGGCCTGGCACCGGGACCGGTAGCATCGCCCCCATCGCCGGTAGCATCGGGACCAGCTCCTATAGCATCCGCACCGGCACCAGTAGCATTGGGGCCGGTTCCGGCAGCACCAGCCTCGGCTCCGGCGGCATCGGCATCGCCACCGACAACATCTACACCACCATCAGCAGCATCGCCACATCCACCTACTGCATCATCCCCACCACCGGCAGCATCGCCACCGGCACCGGAAGCATCAGCCCCGGCACCAACAAAACCAGCACCGGAACCGGTAGCTTTAGCCCCTTCTCCGGTAGCATTCGGTCCGGTTCCGGTAGCATTGGGCCCAGCTCCGATATCATCGGGCCCGGCACCAGAACCGGTAGCATCACCACCGTTGCCGGTAGTATCGGGACCGGCTCCTATAGCATCTGCACCGACACCGGTAGCATTGGGCCCGGCACCGGTAGCACCAGCCCCGGCTCCGGCGGCATCGCCACCGACAACATCTCCACCACCATCGGCAACATCGCCACCTCCACCTACCGCATCACCGCCGCCACCGATAGCATCACCACCTCCACCGGAAGCATCTCCACCGCTACCGGTAGCATCGCCACCTCCAGCAGCATCTCCACCTCCACCGGCACCATCTCCTCCGGTAGCATCTCCCCCACCGGACCGGTAGCATTGCCCCCGTCGCCTGTAGCATCGGGACCGGCTCCTATAGCATCCGCACCGACACCGGTAGCATTGGGCCCGGCTGCAGCAGCACCAGCCCCCGCTCCAGCGGCATCGGCATCGCCACCGACAACATCTCCACCACCATCGGCAGCATCGCCACCTCCATCGGAAGCATCACCCCCGCCACCGGCAGCATCGCCACCTCCACCGGAAGCATCTGCCCCTGCACCAACAAAACCGGCACCGGAACCAGTAGCTTTGGCCCCGGCTCCGGTAGCATCCAGTCCGGTTCCGGTAGCATTGGGCCCAGCTCCTGTATCATCGGGCCCGGCACCGGTACCATCGCCCCCGTCGCCGGTAGCACCGGGACCGGCTCCTATAGCATCCGCACCGACACCGGTAGCATTGGGCCCCGCTCCGGCTGCACCAGCCCCGACTCCAGCGGCATCGGCATCGCCACCGACAACATCTCCACCACCATCGGCAACATCGCCACCTCCACCTACCGCATCACCGCCGCCACCGATAGCATCACCACCTCCACCGGAAGCATCTCCACCGCTACCGGTAGCATCGCCACCTCCAAATGCAACATCTCCACCTCCACCGGCACCATCTCCTCCGGAAGCATCTCCACCACCACCGAAAGCATCTCCACCGCCACCTACAACATCGCCACCTCCACCGGTAGCTTCTCCCCCGCCACCGGCAACATCTCCACCGCCACCCAAAGCATCGCCGCCGCCACCTGCCTCATCTCCACCTCCACCGAAAGCATCTCCACCACCACCTCCACCGAAATCATCGCCACCGCCACCGAAATCATCTCCACTGCCACCTCCACCGAAAGCATCGCCACCGCCACCGAAAGCATCGCCACCACCAACGGTCGCATCACCACCTCCTCCTAAAGCATCTCCACCGCCACCTCCACCGACAACATCGCCACCGCCACCGAAAGCCTCACCACCTCCTCCGAAAGCATCTCCACCGCCACCTACAACATCGCCACCTCCACCGGTAGCTTCTCCCCCGCCACCGGCAACATCACCACCGCCACCAGCAGCATCGCCACCTCCACCGAAAGCATCGCCACCGCCACCCAAAGCATCGTCACCGCCACCTGCCTCATCTCCACCTCCACCGAAAGCATCTCCACCACCTCCTCCACCGAAAGCATCTCCACCGCCACCTCCACCAAAAGCATCGCCACCGCCACCGAAAGCATCGCCACCACCACCCAAAGCATCGCCACCGCCACCGGCCGCATCGCCACCTCCACCGAAAGCATCTCCACCGCCACCTCCACCGAAAGCATCGCCACCGCCACCGCCCGCGTCTCCACCTCCTCCTAAAGCATCTCCACCGCCACCTCCACCGACAACATCGCCACCTCCACCGAAAGCCTCACCACCTCCTCCGAAAGCATCTCCACCGCCACCGAAAGCATCTCCACCGCCACCGAAAGCATCTCCACCGCCACCTGCAACATCGCCACCTCCACCGGTAGCTTCTCCCCCGCCACCAGCAGCATCTCCACCGCCACCAGCAGCATCGCCACCTCCACCTAAAGCATCGCCACCGCCACCGGCCACATCGCCACCTCCTCCTAAAGCATCTCCACCGCCACCTCCACCGACAGCATCGCCACCGCCACCGAAAGCCTCACCACCTCCTCCGAAAGCATCTCCACCGCCACCGAAAGCATCTCCACCGCCACCTACAACATCGCCACCTCCACCGGTAGCTTCTCCCCCGCCACCGCCAACATCACCACCGCCACCTCCACCGAAAGCATCTCCACCGCCACCCAAAGCATCGCCACCGCCACCTACCTCATCTCCACCACCACCTCCACCGAAAGCATCTCCACCGCCACCTCCACCAAAAGCATCGCCACCGCCACCGAAAGCATCGCCACCACCACCCAAAGCATCGCCACCACCACCGGCCGCATCGCCACCTCCACCGAAAGCATCTCCACCGCCACCTCCACCGAAAGCATCGCCACCACCACCGGCCGCATCTCCACCTCCTCCTAAAGCATCTCCACCGCCACCTCCACCGACAACATCGCCACCTCCACCGAAAGCCTCACCACCTCCTCCAAAAGCATCTCCCCCGCCACCGAAAGCATCTCCACCGCCACCAACATCGCCACCTCCACCGGTAGTTTCTCCCCCGCCACCGGCAGCATCTCCACCGCCACCGGCAGCATCGCCACCTCCACCAAAAGCATCGCCACCTCCACCGAAAGCATCTCCACCGCCACCCAAAGCATTGCCACCGCCACCTGCCTCATCTCCACCTCCACCGAAAGCGTCTCCACCACCACCTCCACCGAAAGCATCTCCACCGCCACCTCCACCAAAAGCATCGCCACCACCGCCGAAAGCATCGCCACCGCCACCTACAACATCGCCACCTCCACCTAAAGCATCGCCACCTCCTCCTAAAGCATCTCCACCGCCACCGACAGCATCGCCACCTCCGCCGAAAGCCTCACCACCTCCTCCGAAAGCATCTCCACCGCCACCAAAAGCATCGCCACCTCCACCGAAAGCATCGCCACCCCCACCAAAAGCATCTCCACCGCCACCCAAAGCATCTCCACCTCCACCTAAAGCATCTCCACCGCCACCTCCACCGAAAGCATCTCCCCCGCCACCGAAAGCATCTCCACCACCACCCAAAGCATCGCCACCGCCACCCAAAGCATCGCCACCACCACCCAAAGCATCTCCACCTCCACCAAAAGCATTTCCACTGCCACCTCCACTGAAAGCATCGCCACCGCCACCGAAAGCATTGCCACCACCACACGCCGCACATCCACCTCCGTCGCCGGTCGGCAGCAGTGGGCAGTGCACGCTGGTCGATGTAGCGGAATTCGGAGTGTGCATCAACATCAGCCCAGGAAGGATGGGCATGGTCGGTAGAGACCTCTGCTGCCGGCGGGTCCATGGGAAGCCGGTTGTCAATGCCGTGACTTGCCTATGCAACACATTCTTGCAGTTCAATGCTCGTGCCAACGTCGATGTTGCCAACAAGGTCAATTTCATCCTCGAAATCTGCGGCAAACCTCGCGTCCCCGACCTCATTTGCAAGATCCTCGGATAGGCCAAGGCCTCAATCGATGGCGTGCCTCTACTGCTCGATCGCATATGCAGATACATCGCTTAAACTATAATTTTTAAATTATCTACTACTATTGTGTGTCTGTAGCTTAAATTAGCGGTACGCTGGTTAAAGTTGTTGTTCTCCTAAATAAAGAGTTTTGATTGTCTCGATAAGAAAAGTTGTTTTCTATATTTTCCCGGGGTGCGTAAAGGGACGACCTCTCGACAACCAAAGGCAAGAGATTTATGTTCCTCTAAAAAAATCTAGGAGCTTTGCCGAGTGTACCAGGTGCTAAGAGCATTACCACCGGCGCCGACATAATGTTGTCGGGCAACAACGCCGTACATGCAACCGTCATTTTAGGGTGAATACACATATCGGCGTTCCCCTAGATGGTCGGACCCTAATGAAAATATTTGGTGGTTGTCTCTTCTTTAAGAAATTCTGTCACAACACAATTCATATATATTTGCAAACAAAAATTCAACCAAAGAAATTAAATTATGCAACCAAATTCAAAAATAATGAATAGAGTAGTGCATACAATAATTAAAATAAATCCTAGAAGTTCAAAGAGCTCAAGACTCATGCGGCGTTTTCTGTCCTCGCCCATAGATGATTCACTAGATCATCTTCAAGGTGTTGATGAATCGGTTCATCACGTTTTTCATGATGCATGGAAAGAAAAGCTCCAAACTCGGCTAGCATCCGGTAATCAACTTCGGCGAGAGGGCCCTATCTATCATATGGATGATCATGATGCACTGGATTAACGCGCTCACTATTGATGATCATGTTGTCCATGATCACAGAATAATTCATGACCTCCAACATCTAAGCTATTGACCATTGGAGAGGAGAGTAATAAATGATGGAAAAATGACACCGGAGCACACAAAAGCCCGCGCAAAATCCTTTCTACAACTCTCATGGCACTTGACAAACCAAGATTTCTTCTATGTGACAGGTTCATGGATTGTATTCATAAATGTCTACCATTTTGGGTGGGTGCCGTCGGCTAGATAGTACCCTTTGTTCTATGTGTGGCCGTTGAACTCATAGTTGACCTCTGGGGCATAGCCTTAAAAAATTCTAACAAACAACGGAGAGTGTCGCCACGCCAAATGTGACACCCCAGAATCGGTACCATGAGGATTCCATCGATTCTGCCAAAATTTGCACGCATCGATTCTGAGACGCCCTACGACACGACGTGTGCAACGAATCACACACGTGATTCCAGAGGAATTACCACGAGCGGTTACATTACAACAGGTTTACAATAGAGCCCATAAGAAACATATATTACAACAACGACTCCAATGAGTCAATAATACATATATACAATACAAAGATCCAAATCATACAGAAGATCGAATACGTCCGAGTACGGAAAATATACAAATTGAACCAAGAGTCCTGAAGATAACCAACCAGTGGCGTCCATAACCCTGCACAGGCCAAGCTGGAAGGGTTACCTTGTTAACGTCGCCATCTCATACCTGTGAAAGTCGGGCCAAGGATTGTCTATAAAACGGGAGGAGATAAAAGAGAAAGAAAGGCGAGAGTAAGTACCAAAGACACGTATTTGCGAGACAAGACCGGCTGTGCTCGCTGGTCGGCAATATAAATTGCCCGGCTATATGCTGGAGTTTAGCGGCAGCAAAGCTGGTACAAACCAATAGAGACACGATACAACATTCATCTAAACAGAGAAAGTGAGAGAGCGCAAAAGTTAACAGTACTATATTCTGCAAACATAACCCTACCGATGCATTCCTCCTTCGAAAAGGAAGAAGTACTAACAAGGGCACTCACATTGTTGACAAATTTTATTAGATACTAGACCATGAAAGCGCGCTTTGCCGCACCCGTCCATTTTGTATGAAGGATTATATATATATATATTTGAGAATGTTTTAATTGCCTAATACATGAGAAATTTTGAAGAATCCTACATTTACAGGCATAATTTTGAATAATAAGACTTACCGATACTCGAAAATGACCGCCTCGATCACCATTTAAGCATTTGCGATGATATCAGAATCATTACCCAACAGCCAACATCTTCCCTATTTCAAGATAATGTTAGCATCAGTCAGTAACAAGCTTACCAAAAATCTGCAAGAAAGGAAACAAACATATGCAAAACAAGTTTTGCTAACTGAATCAACTTATCAGCAGTGAGATGAGCCAATTGTTTTTGGCAATCTCCCAGTGAGTTACACACACATACACACACACATAAAAAAAGTACCATGCTTGATTCCTAAAGACCATTCATCAAAGTGTAATCTCTATTCATGACACATTGGTACTACAAACCCGAAAGGATGGCGTCGATGTCTTGCATCATACACAAATACTTTCCAACACACCATGAAAGTGTAGACAAAATAAGATAGTTCAAAAAAAGTAGAGATTTTACAATTTCATACTGTATAACCTTTCTGAGATGATGATCTTCACAATAGAAGAAGGTACCTCCATATTGAAGAGTATATATTTTTGTATCAACCTGCGAGACAAAACAATATGCATCTAACGGTGTAGTGCTTGCATATAGACAACTCATCACTGAATATCGTATCTTGTTTTTGTACAACATAGTACAGTTTTTCCCATAATCGCTGTAGTCTATTCTCTCTATAAGAACCAACACTTTCAAGTCAAATAACTGCATTTGCCCTCTTCTATGTCTATATCAAGTGTGTAGTATCCTATGAATAAGTATCCATTAGCTAATTTTCGGGTCTAAAAGGTGCTCCTGGCCTTGTCTCTCAGACACTTGTCATTCTTCGCCAGGATTGGTACAAGCGTTGTAAGCACAGAGAAAATTGCAGTTTCTGCTAAGTAGCATGAAACCTGTTCTTTAGTCTTTACTGTAACCAAAGTCCTAGCAGGTTCAGTACTGAATGGGCTTTCATATGATAAAATAATTTGCAGCTCAGATAAGAACAGTATAAGCCTATAAGGTAAGCAATAAGGACTCCACAGCTCGTACAATTACCTTTAGGGACGAGGCTTGCCTGCGCCGCTTCTGTGCGCCGATCTGTGCGACCCGACTTACCTTACGCATCGAACGGCAGCTGCCTCAAGCCCGTCTCGCTTTCCCTTTTTCTCTCCAAAAAATAATCAAAATACGGATCAAAGTACTCATCCATCCCGTAATACAGGCACGTCGTTCAAACATAAAGTGGGGAAATCTCCCCCAGGCGAGCAGACGCCGAGTACGTCCGGCCGCTGATCTCCGCCGGCACTCCTAGCACCGCCTTCTCCGACCAACCCCCTCTTCATCCCCGTTTTGATAGCTCGGACACTAGGGCCAACGCTGCCGCCGTCGCTGGCTGTGCCAAGTCTCGCCGGGCTAGCCTTCTTCTGCACTCTGATAGTCTGATCTGATGGTGGAGAAGCTCCTGTTTGGTTTCCATGGCTCAACCAGGCGGAAGCACATACTAATCCACAATCGTAGATCAAGCTTTTATGCAACATCCAAGATTTTTTTACTACTTTCTTATGCCTCATCGAAGTGAAGCCAGACGCTGTGCACTACAGCAGACGGTCGCCCACCGGCACCAGGTATGCCCTATGCGCGTCAGCATGAAAGCAAGGGATTAGGTCTGCAGCGTCCCGGTGTGTCGAATCGACCCAGGCCACCATCAGTCTGTCGTCCGTTGTTGTCTTTGGCAGTGCAATCTGCACGTCGGTGAGGGAGAAAGGGCCATGGCCTCGACATGCCCCCGACTTGAGGAACGGCACACGGTGGAAGGACACGGCCGGAGGACACGCCGGCGACTCGCTTCGTCCTCCACTCCACCCGATTTTTTTTTTTGAAACGGGAGCAAAAGCTTTGCCCCAATCTATTGATTAAGTGAAGAAGTTTAACATCAAGGTACATGCAAATGAATTACAAGGGATTACTCTCCCGGCATCATTCCGCCCAACCTTTTGGCGCCCGCAATAATCCAAAGCCTAGCCTCTCTCTTAACTCTATCAAAAACTACATCAAACGGAGCACTTTTGTTGCGGAAGACCCTATCATTATGCTCATTCCACACCTCCCAAGAAACAAGGAGGGTGATGGAAGCCATGGCCTTGCGGTTTTTGGCGCTCCCCCCGCCATGAATTGCCACCATTCGGAGATGGTGAAGTTTGTCGAATCATGTTGGACGTCTTCGGATATACCCAACCATTGCTTGATGGCGGTCCATAAGCGAGTAGTGAAGCGGGCAATGGACGAAGAGGCGGTCAACGGTTTCCACACATTATTTGCATAGGGGGCAAGGGCCGCAATTTGGCCACCCTCTCTTCGCCAACCGGTCGGCCGTCCAAAGCCTATTTTGATTTGCAAGCCAAGCAAAAAATTTGATCTTAGGCGGTGCCCAAGCCTTCCAAGCCATCTTGTTCAAGGGTGATGTGGTGGAGCCGAAGAATTGCATCTCATAGGCCGATTTGGTGGAGTAGAGGCCATTTGCCGTGAGTTTCCAAGAAATCTCATCGCTCACCCCAGGGTTGAGATGTATGGTAGTAAGCCGCGTCCATAGGTCCACAAATTGCATGAAATGGTCTAAGGAGAAGGTGCGTTGTAGGTCAATCTTGGCAATCCAAGCATCTTGGTGAAGAGCTTGCGCCACCTTCCAATTCTTTCTCTTGGAGCTCTCGTAAATCAATGGTGCCACATCTATGGGTTTTGTTCCGTCTAGCCAAGGTGCATGCCAAAAAGGAGTTTTATTCCCGTCCCCAAGAGTGATGCAAGTTGCGGCATAAAACAAATCCATATCCTCGCTGGTGCATGGGTTGCCTGAACCAATCCAAATTTTTGTGGGATCTTTCCATTCAAGCCAAGGCCACCGTAGTCGAAGCGCCGCCGCAAATTTTTCCATGTGTAGCACCCCCAAACCTCCATACTTCTTTGGGCGGCAAACCAATTCCCAATTAACGTTGCACTTGGCCCCGGTTGTAGTATCCTTGGCGGACCAAAGGAACGCCCTCTCGATCTTGACGATGAATTTCATGGTGCCCGGAGGCATGGCAAGGGGAGTGAGGTAGTAGATAGCTTGGGAAGCAATGACCGATTTCACTAGCGCGGTCCTACCCACCGTGGTGATTAGATTCCCGTTCCAAGTTGGGAGCTTTCCGGCACATTTGTCCTCAAGGTGTTGCATATCCCTTCTTTTCAAGCACCGAACCGAAAGCGGAAGCCCAAGATATCTCATCGGAAAGGTGGTGCGAGTGGCCGGCATGTCCTCAAGGATGGCGTCAAGGTCCAAAGCCTCACAACAAATCGGAGCGACGGCGCTCTTTTGGAAGTTGGTGCATAGGCCGGTTGCATCCCTGAAGTTTCCAAGAATATTTGCTAAGTTTTGGATATCCTCTTTGAAAGGAGCCACGGAAACGGCAGCATCATCCGCATAGAGGGACGTCCTTAAGATATCCCTCCGCCCCCGTAGTTTGTGGAGTAGCCCGAATGTAGTTGCCCTCTCTAGGATTTGGGCAAGCGGGTCTATGGCGAGCACGAACAAGAGCGGAGATAGTGGGTCTCCTTGTCTCAAGCCCCGTCCGTGCCGGATAGGGAGCCCGGCAACCCCATTAAGGAGGACCCTCGAAGAGGAGGTGGTGAGGATAGACACGATCCAATTACGGAACCTACTCGGAAAGCCCCTCTTTTGAAGGAGGTCCACAATGTAATCCCACCGCACGTTGTCAAAGGCTTTGCGAATGTCGAGTTTAAAAAGAATCGCCGAAGTCTTGCTCTTGTGTAGTCTAGTGGCAAGGTTCTTGACATAGAGGAAGTTGTCATGAATACTCCTCTTCTTAATGAAAGCGCTTTGAGCATTAGAGACAAGGCTATCCATGTATGGCCCAAGTATAATGGAAAGCATCTTGGCAATGATCTTCGCAATGGCATGAATCAAGCTAATAGGCCGGTAGTCAACAATCTCCTCGGCGCCCTCCTTCTTAGGTAACAACACAATGTTGGCGGAGTTGAGCCAATGGAAGTTTTCTGCATGAAGGTCCCCAAAAAGGTGCACCACCTCCATGATGGCAACCTTGATAATATCCCAACATTTCTTGAAGAAGGCTCCGGTGTAGCCGTCCGGACCCGGGGCCTTGTCACTAGGCATAAGGTTAATGGCGTTGCACACCTCCTCCTCGGAGAAGGGGTCACCAAGGCTTTGCAAACCCGGATCCTCAAAGAGGAGCTCGTCCCAATTAAGATCACAATTTCTACGCCCCCTCTCCCAATAGCCGCATGAAAATGGTTATAAGCAATCTCCTCTTTGGCCTCATGCTCGGTCACCCACCCATTGTTGTGCTTCAACCTATGAATGTGATTCTTCCTTCTTCTTGCATTGACTTTCATGTGGAAAAATCTCGTGTTGGCATCTCCCTCCTTGATGTTGGCAATGCGGGCACATTGTCTCTTGCGGGCTCTCTCAACCACCGCCAACGCGACTACCTTCTTTTTTAGCTTGGCTCGGATGTCCAACTCGCCCACCGAAAGTTGGCGCACTTCTTGGGCCATATCAAAGTGTAGAATCACGAGAAGTGCCGCGTGCATCGTGACCTTGGTGTTGGAGAACAACCGGCGTCCCCATTTGGCGAGAATTTTTCCGGTATGCTTTAGCTTATGGAAAAGCCTTTGGCAGGGCTCGACATGTGGGGACGGAGCATTCAAAGCTTGTTGTACCATGTCATTGAAGCCAGGCAATCGCACCCAATAATTTTCGAACTTGAAGCTTCTTGGTCTCCTAGGGCCGCTATCGTCCGCTAGCAACAAGGGGCAATGATCCGAGAGGGACGAAGAGAGGGCGTGAAGGACATGGGTGTCGAAATGTAGGTCCCGTTCTGAATTGCAGAAAAAAGCGTCAAGCTTGCAAAGAGTGGGGTTTGCCTGCCCATTTGACCAAGTGAAGCGCCTGTTTTGTAGGTGGATCTCATGAAGGCCGCAAGTCTGTAAGGCGGCACGAAATAGGTTGATGCGAGATCGGTTGCATTTGGCTTGTTTTTGTCACGCGCCCGACGTATTTGGTTGAAGTCACCCAGGGCCAGCCAACGGACGCCTTGCGGCGGCTTTTGAGCAACGAGCTCCGCGAAGAAGTCGTCCTTGCGGTTAAACGACGTCGGACCATAGACCCCAGTGATCTTGAAATCACCGTTGACGGTAGAATTGATGATGTGCACATCCGCGGACAAGCAAAACTCCGTGGTGACAACGTTTGAAATAGACACAACGGAATCATCCCACAACAAAAGGATACCCCTCTTGTTCCGTTGGCCGGTCTCTCCGCGTAGCTCTTGAGGCGATTGCCCCCAATGTAACAAGCGTCAAATTGAGAAACAGCCTGCAACTTTGTCTCCTGGAGAATTTGTATTGCCGTATTTGTCATTCTTTTCTTTGACAGGAAAAACGCCAAGCGAAGGGCGCTCGAGGTGATCGCCGTTTGATGCCTAGTGTACGGTCGGGTCGCACAGATCGGCGCACGGACGCGGCAGAGGCAAGCCTCGTCCCACCTTTAGTGCTATTTTATTGACTATCATTAACCAATTTTAGTGAGAGCAAGCATGTGGTATTTAGGTTACTTTAGACTACCCACAATTGAAGTATCATAGGTAGTATCATGCATTTCATGCATGCAAAATGCTGATGTGGTAGTGCAATTAAGGATGTGAGAGAGGGTACTAGTATTATAGGTAGATACTGTATCATAACACATACTACTAGAAAAATTAATGTCAAGTAAATCTTGTACATATATTTGCATTGAGATTCTACAAAACAATTAATATATAGAGACTATGATACTACTCATCACTACAGGAAAACACGGCTTTGCCGTGTTGGCAAAATACACAGCAAAGCCACTCCGGAACACGGCAAAGCTCTTGCCGTGTGGCGGAACACGGCAAAGTCTACACGGCGAAAAACAGCACGGCAAATGACCTTTGCCGTGTGCCTTTCTGCGCGGAACACGGTAAAGCTTTCGCCGTGTGCCTTCCACCTTGGAACACGACAAAAATTCAGTTGACGGTATCTCAATACAGAAAACACGGCAAATATTCAAACATTCGCCGTGTGCCAACCATCAAGGAACACAGCAAAACATGTTCTTTGCCGTGCGCCACACCGTGAGACGGGCACGGCGAAGGAACGGTGCGACCCACCCCTTCCCTCTCTTTGTCGTGTGCCACCAACGAGGGAACACGGCAAAGGCCTCCCTCTTTGCCGTGTGCCACCAAAGTAGTGAGCACAGCAAAGGCCGTTTGGCCTGACCAAATGGTCGCCCCGGATGCACAGCCTGCTGCCACGTGTGCTCTTTGCCGTGTGCATGCACACGGCAAAGGGCACACCCAGTTTTTTTTTGGTTGTTTCCTTTTAACCCCTGCATGGAAAGCAATATATATACATATAACAGTTCAAAACTCACAAATATCATCATATATCTCCATTTCATCATAGCCGGTGTCACCATATCATCATAACCACATAAATAACAACAAAATAGATCATCAAATGTCCATAGAAGTCACATAGTTCATCAAATGTCCATAAAAGTCACATAGTCCATCAAATCCATCAGATGTTCAAAGAAGTCATATAGTCCAGAGTGGTTACATATCCATAGTGCAAAGTACGTAAACACCATATAGATAAGGCAAAGCTAGCCACATGTCCACCGCAAACACATGAAAACCATGATGATCAAGGGCTTTACATGTTGGCCACGCCGGTGAAGATCAAGGGGCATCATGTTGCACATCCTACAAGTTTCAAATCAAGAGGGCATTGTGAGATTGGCACATCATATATTTTTGTCAAGTTGCAATTTTGACAAGTTTGGACAATAAAGTGAGATTGACAAGTCATATATGTTTGAGAAGTTGCAATTTTGATGAGTTTGAAGACTAGAGCGAGTGAGGCTAAACTTAGAAGCTTGTGAGACACCAATTTAGGAGAACTAACCTGGAACAACGCGCGTTGGTTCCCCATGCTCGCGCTTTGCTGAGCGGACGTACGAGGCGTCGGTGTGATTTCCAATTCACCTTGGGCCGCATGGTTGGAGCCGCCAACCGAACTCTGTGACTACAACAATAAATGGTGAGCATTATTTAACAATAGACGCAAAGACAGCAAAATGGCATATGTACTGACTACTTACCCAAGGGAAGGTGAAAGGAGGAGGAGGATGAGGATCGGGCCTTTGGCTTAGACCACTTGGGGCCTTTGACTCCAGGAGGCTTCATGTCGTATTCTGGCCTATCGCACCACTGTTGTTGATCGATTCGTGCCTTAATGTTATCTTTCGTCTTCTTGGTGTCCATGATGGTGCTCCAAAGGGCCTCAGCGATATTCTTTTCAGTGTGCATTACATCAATGTTATGCGGGAGCTTGAGCTGATGAAAATAAGGGAGTTTCCATAAGCATGGAATGTGAATCCACTGGTGTGTCTCTCCATATCCTTCGAAACCATTCCCATTGGCATTAGGGTGGAGAGCTTCCAACTCAGCCTTGATTTCGGTGCCGGTCCTCAACCGTGGTCGTGGAGTAGTGATAGCAACGCCTTTCTTGAACCTCTTTTTGTCACTCCGGAATCTATGATTCGGGTCAAGGAACTTTCGATGTTCGTCAAAGCAGGAATACTTGCCTCCCTTTGTCAGCCAGAAGAAAGTCACTGCCTGCCTACACACAGGGCAAGGCCACTTCCCATGTGTACACCAGCCGCAGAACAAAGCACGTGCCGGTAGGTCATGCAGAGATGTGTGGTACCAGACATACATATCAAAGTGCTTTTTTGATACGGCGTCATATGTGCGCACCCCGCGCTCCTCCCATCCAACAAGCAAGTCATCCACCAACGGTTCCAGGTACAAGCTCATGTTCTTACCCGGGTATTTTGGCCCTGGCTTTATGAACGACACAAACATGTTCTACGATCTCATGACAACGCCAGGGGCAGGTTCAGGGGAATAACAAACACGGGCCAACAACTATATGTCGCAGCTGACATGCCATAAGGATTGAACCCATTCGTGGATATCGCAATTGCCACACTCCTTGGGTCGCCTGCTTTCTTCGGATGCAAAGCTGCAAAATTCTGCCATGCTGCACCATCCGATGGATGTATCATCTTCTCCTTACGATATCTATGCCCCAATGAGGGCCAGCGCATCTGATGGGCAGATTCCTCCGTCATGAAAAGCCGTTGGATCCTCGGGAGAAATGGAAGGTACCGGAGGATCTTTTGGGCAACCCATGTCTGCCTTTTCTGACCATTACCGGAGTCCACCTCAAAATACCTAGAGGATTTGCATTTGATGCAATACTTTCCTTCAGCATGTTCTTTCATGAATAGCATGCATCCCTTTGGACAACAATGTATCTGCTCATATGGGATCTTAAGTGCACTGAGGATTTTGTTAGACTCATACATGTTCTTCGTTAGGAGGTGCCCTTGCGGCAGAATGCTGCCAATGATAGTCAGAAGATCATCGAACCCATCTCTACTCAAGTTCCTGTCGCTCTTGAAGACCATTAGGCGAGCGATTACATCCAGCTGGGTAACCTCCGTAAGTGAATGAAGAGGTTTTTGCGCGGCAAACAAAGTCTCGTAGAACTTCTTTGTGCTCGGCTCCGGCACCTCAGTTGTGTCCGCCTCCTCAGGGGTCTCCGCCTCCTCATGTGTCTCCACCTCCTCAGGTGAGTTTGCATCAAGGAAGTCATCCAGGCAGTTATCAAACCCAGCACGAAAATGTCCCGCTGGTTGACTCTGTTGTGACTGTTGTGACTGCGTTCTCGCACGTTTAGGCGGCTTTTCGCCATGGAATTTCCAAACATGGTAGAACGGTGTGAACCCTTCCTTGATCAAGTGTTTACTAACGTCATCCTTATTCTGTCGTTTCTCGTTACGGCATTTCTTGCATGTGCAGAATATTTTTGCGGGCTTGCTGGGGTCTGCAAAGGCATTTTCCACAAATTGCTTGGTCTTGTCTCTCCATTCAACTGTAAAGTCCCACTTGCTGTTTATGCCCGTGTACATCCAATCGCGATTCTCCATCCTTCATTAGTGCCAAAACATTCATACAATCCTTTCAATCCACATTTCACAAATAACTGCAACCGGTATTAGTTCCATGGTTTGTCACAAGTTTTACTCGACTCATCCTATGGCTGTACTAGGATCCTAATCCCACCCAAGGATGTGCAGATTGGATACATTCTCCATGCTCTAGCCGTACCAAGACAGAATTTCGGCAGCACCTCCCCGCTGTTCTCCAGATACACGTCTCGGCGAATAGTCGAGAGGTTGTGGATCCGGAGAACAACGGGAAGGCACCGCCGAAATCCTGTCTCGGAACGGACTAGAGCATGGAAAACGTATCCAATCTACACATCCTCCGGCTGTCCAAAAAACGTGGACAATCCGGAAGAGTTACGGTTATAAATATGCAATTTAATGCATATTTATCCGCGTAGCCCTTCCGAACGGGAGACACCTAGGTTTCGCGACCGACTTGGTTGTCTAGACACACAAAAAAAACCTAGGCACGAGAGGTGGAAAGGCCTTACCCACGAAGCGTGATCGATCGCCGCCGAAGATGCCCTGCGAAGACGGCGCCCTACCCTCAAACTCGACGCAGATCCTGCAAAAATAAGAATTTTTTGATCCAATTAACAAACATGCGACAAGCAAAATAGAATATATCTAACAAACCTAAAAACACGACACATACCTGCCGGTGTCGGCGGCGTGGCAAGGCGGAGCAGCGCGGCCGAGCCGCAACGGGGCCGACAGGCAGCAGCAATAGCACGTCAGCTAGCCCGGGCCGCCGCGGTGCCGCATGGCGGCGGCGTGCTGGAGCAGCAGTAGCGCGCAGCCGAAGTAGCACCACGGAGCAGCAACACCGGCTGGGCGATGGGCTCGCAGCAGCAGCTCCGGGCGGCGGCCTCGTAGTAGGTGGAGGGCTCGCGCAGCAGCTCCAAGCGATGGCCTCGCAGCAGCAGCCTCGGGTGGCGGGCTCGCAGCAGCAACTCACCAGTCGGGCGACGGGCTCGCAGCTCCGGGCGGCGGCCTCGTGGGTGCGGGCGCGGGCAGGGGCAGGGGACGGCGGGCATGGGCGCGGGCAGGAGCAGGATCAGGGGGCGGCGGGCAGCGGGGCGGGCAGGCGCAGGGGGCGGCTGGCGGCGAGCAGCGGGGGCGAGGTAGGGCGCGAGGTGGCGGGCGGCGGTGCGGAAGCGAGGTTGGGGCGCAGCCGTGGTCGATGGCGGCGCGAGGTTGGGGGCGGCGGCGTGGGGTCGCGGGGGGAGATTGGGGACGGCGGCGCGGGGGGTCGGGTGCGGGAAGACAATAATGTGCGATTATTCTTTTTTTTCCCTACCCAACTATTCCAGCCATAAAACCCTAAGTCCCTCACTTTTTCCGTGTGCCTAATCGTTGCACATGGCAAAGGGCCCTTCCATGTTCCGTCCAAGAAAAGAACACGGCATAGCTTTATTTGCCGTGTTCCTAGAAAAGTGCACAAGGCAAACGTTTTCAATTTTTTTTTTTTGATTTCCCATCCTTCTTTACTAAAATGAACGGAACACGCCAACCGGGTTAGGAACGCGCGAAACCGAGGTTACCTTTACACATAAAATAACGTGTCCCGGTTCTAAAATGATTTTTCCAAAAAATTTGGGGCAACAGAAAGTGGACGCTTAGTTCAAATCCGGACCATTTCCAGCAAAATCGGCATGACACCGCGGCATGACACCGCACGGAGCCGCATGTCTACCCAGAAAGCTAACCCGCGCGGCACGCATGTGATCTGTGGTGTATATGCGTTCCTTTATCAACGTGCAGAGGTCCCGTTGAACTATTGAATGCGCCCTCTGTAGCTGCTTCACAAAAATAGCCCGCTTCGGCACTCGGGAAATGGGAAACGGGTTTTTTGTTGCACCGAAAGGGAAACACTGCATACGGCGTTGCTTCCTGTCCCAAGGCACACGCACATGCCCGATATGGGCTCGTTCCGACAAACTATGCGTGTCTAGAGGGCAATACCTAGCTCTTTTGCCCTAATAGCCATATAACTCCGGACATGATAGCTTATTTCGTGAAGGGTTTTTCAGAAGAACATCCATATCCCGCATCCGTCTTTTGTTCTCGCTACTAGGTCACATAAAACGACGCCCCGCAACGTCTCGCATATTTCCGACTTTGTTTCGAAACATTTCTGCCCAAAATGGGACCCACATGAAATGACGGACCGCCAGAACTGCAGGCCGGGGTTCACCAACTTGGGAACACGCGAAACCGAGGTTACCTTTACACATAAAATAACATGTCCCGGTTCTAAAATGATTTTCCAAAAAATTGGGGCGACAGAAAGTGGATGCTTAGTTCAAATCTGGACCGTTTCCAGCGGAATCGGCAGGACACTGCACGGAGCAGCATGTCTACCCAGAAAGCTAACCCGCACGGCACGCATGTGATCTGTGGTGTATATGCGTTCCTCTATCAACATGCAGAGGTCCCGCTGAACTATTGAATGCGCCCTCTGTAGCCGCTTCACAAAAATAGCCCGCTTCGGCACTCGGGAAATGGGAAATAGTTTTTTCGTTGCACCGAAAGGGAAACACTGCATACGGTGTTGCTTCCCGTCCCAAGGCACACGCACGTGCCCGATATGGGCTCGTTCCGACAAACTATGCGTGTCCGGAGGGCAATACCTAGCTCTTTTGCCCTAATAGCCATATAACCACTACTAGGAATTAGCTTATAGCCGCACTTCTTACCGCCGACGCGCTAGGTTCGAAGATGCCAGCAGTAAGTTACCGCCGGCGAGTTGGTTTGAGGTTGCCGGGGATATTCCCCTTACCACCGGCGAGTTGGAACTGCAAATGCCGGGGATAAGTTGAGCCGAGAGCACCTAGATGGGGCTGAAATTACCGCCAGCATTTTTAGTTCAAACTCGCCAGGGGTATTAGATTTACCGCCGACATTTTCAATTTATAGTCGCCGGGGTAACTTGAACTCGTGTGAGCCACCTGGGCCGAATATACGGCCGGCATCCCCGAATTGTTTTCGCCAGCGGTATTTATCCCTATACCGCCCCCACACGACCAAGCGCACCCAGCCCTATCCTCTCATGCCCCTCTCTCCTCTTCCCCACTCCGCCATGCCGCCCCGGCGTCAAACCCCCACCTCGACGCTGTGAGCCGCGGCGGGGAGAGATCCCGGCGCGCCAACCCCCACCTCGACGCCGTGCGAGGCCGCGCGCGGCCGCCCCGTCCGCCGCCCTGGAGCCGTCGCAGCAGGAGGCGGTGAAGCCCTCCCCGACCAACGGCCGCATCCGCTACCGCTCGCCCTCGGCGGCCGATCTGCTCCCGGTCGACGACCTCACGGTCGGCCCGTCCGCCACCGATGCCGCCGCTGCCGCCGCCAGGATGCGCCGCTTCTCGGCCACCGGCGCGCGCCAGCAGCAGCAGCAGGGGGACGCCATGTCCGACCGCCTGCACCGCTACCGCGGGGTGCTCATGGTGCTGCTCTCGCCGCTGCTCCTCGTCTCCTTCGTGCTCCTCATGATGCCACGCTCCCCGGCCTACGCCACCGCCGGCGGGGCCTCCGGCGTGCTCGTCGCCGCCGGAGGCAGGAGGTGGGGGCCCATTGTTCGGGTGATTGATTTGCATAGATATACACAGCCAATTTTTGTGGCAGCTCTTTATGGTTAATCCTGTTCTTCAGTTGTGAATTTGAATCCTAATATGAATACTAATTTGGTTATTTCTACATGTTCTAAGGCCATGATAACATTAGCCACATTGGTAATAATAGTTGTCAACTGAACCGACCAAACTGTGATGTGTGGCATCTTTGACCAGTTAGGCTTAGAATTAGATGCTAACCCGCTGCTATTTTTTTTTTCTAGAAGATTGCATCTATGTCGTCAGTAATTCCCATAGTTTCACTCAACTGAACTAAACACCATCATATGGAGTTATCTTGGCGTCTAATGATTTTATGCCTCTTTTAAGCCATGTAGTGGTCCTTGCTTATTCTTCCAGTAGATGATATTGACTAGATAGCTATAATCGTGTTTCATTTATAACATCTTCTCTAAATGAGAGCTAGAATCGTGGATGTAGCAGTACTGGCAAACAGTGAGAGCTGAATCATCCAACCTGCAGTTAAATTGCTCACACCCACTCTCTGTTTTGAGTAGTACTCCCTCCGTTCAGAAATATAAGACGTTCTGGGATTTTTCCGACCAGGTGAAAACATGCGAAAAGACATCTCTACCCCTGTCTAACATTGTTCCCGATCCGAGCTTCGTCTTCATGGATCTCGATCCAGATCCCAGCGTCCTCGTCCTCCGCGGCTCCGGCCCCAACGCCCCAGCCATCACCTCCGCCACCTGCAGGATCCATCCGCGATCGTCTTCATGGATCTCGATCCAGATACCAGCGTCCTCGTCCTCCGCCCCCAACGCCCCAGCCATCACCTCCGTCACCTGCAGATCCATCCGCGCGCGAGCCTCAAGCCAGCTGAACTGAATCCATCAGACGGACGCGCCTCAAACCAGCAGAACCGAATCGATCCAAGCGAACGTCAAGCCAGCTGAATCCAATCCATCTGCGCGCCGCCGCCAGAATCCATCGGCAAACCTCACGGAGGCCGGCCGTAGGCCCCCAGCAGAAGCGCCATGCCGGCCGCCACGCATGCTCAGCACCCACCGAGCAGAGCACCATACCGCCGGCAACGCCCAGGACCATAGCTAGCACCTCCACGCTCGGGGCACTTCCAGGCTTCTCGCTGGCCGCTCCGGCACAGCTCGCCGGCAAGATCGTCTTCTCGGCAGCAGCAATGTCTCATCTCCTTGGCAAGCTCTGTCTCAGCTCGCTGGCAGTTCCGCCTGTTCCCAAGGTTGTTGAGCCGCAAACCTGTCGCGCCACAAGAAAAATGGTGCTTCCAGATCTTGATTTTAGTCAACCTGAAGAACAAGAGGAAGTCAATAATCCACCTACACTGCTTCCAAATCTTAATACTCCTTGTGCTTGCTTAGTTTGTGATGCAGTATTGTTAAAAACAGTGTAATAAATATCTGCACATTTCATGTTTGTAAGTAAATTATGCACTGAATATTGACAACAGTTCAAGAATAAGGCAGGAACATGGTTGTTAGCAAACCAACCTGTCAAGTGCTTCGACAGTTCGACCTTCTTGAAGTCATATCCAAGGAGGGCATGATTAGCTTTGGCAGAGCATCCTGTTGCTCTTTTATCTCCATTAGCCAAATCTTCACAGCCTTGTATCATAAACAACCTGTGTGTAACAGATACACCAAAGTTAGCAATTGGCAGTAGCAATCCACAGTACCTCTCATCCTCCACAAAGGCCAATTGTCCACAGATTTTTTTATTGTCCACATTAGTAAGCCATAATAGCAAAGGAGGAAAATAATCTGATGTTGTATGTACTAAATCTCACAGATGTTGATGATCAAACAATCAGACATCTCTAGCTAGGTGCTATATCAAAGATAACAAATATTCTACTCCATGTGACCGTGATGTCAAGCTAGGCAACAATTTCTGATGATCTTTTTCCCTACAGAAATTGAAATTTGGAGTTACTTGATCCATATAGAAAACACATGTACCTGGGTGGCTTCATGTCAATGCACACTTCATGAATTTTTGCTGTCATTACGGCTTGGACAAGTCAAGAAAAAGAATAACAAAAATTCTAAATTTCCGCTATCATTCTTGAAGGGCTTGTCCCGTCAGCACCACCTCTCTGCACAACAGCTCTATAATAGCACCTCTTTGCAGCTGCAAATACAGACAAAGATATCATTTTATTGTTCAATAATAAAGTTTCAGTGTTGCATAAAATAACTCAGGCACAAGTTCAGAATAAATTTTCAGAGTTCTATACATCTCTGACCGAGGACTCCTGCATATACATATCTCCTTTTCAGAGAAAGAAAAGGGGAGTATGTGAGAAGTAAAAGAAATACTCCAGCAAAGGAGTACTTGAGCAACTGTAATTGAGCAAGCACTAGAAGCAACTGTTCTACACATTCAATTCCTACTTCCAACAAGACTAGATAGTTCGAAATGGGGAGTTCTGTATGAACAGATCTGTTAACGATACATACAACAAATATAACTGAAGAAGTGAGGATACACTTTTTAATATTAATTCCAGAAATAATAGTCGTTTTTGGCAAATTTCAGAAATAATACACCGTCGGGGTCCGCTAACCCGAAATAGAAAAATCGGGTTCGCTGAAACCGAAGTGGAGGGAATCTGCTGGGGATGGCCAAAGTCAGGGTCAGTGCGCCCGAAGAGATGCTGTCGGCCACGCCGGGCCGTTGTCGGTCTGTCCCCTGCGCAGGAGCAGGCGGTGTCGGGGTTCTCCATCCCGAGGCGCGAGATTCGGCGCCCTGACCCCGAGTCGGGGTGGCCGTGCCCGAAACGGTGGCATTATTAATTCGGCCGACGCGCGCTGCTGGCCGACGCGCCTCTCTTCTTCCTCCTGCTGCTCGCTCAGTTTATCTCAGCTCTCTCTCTCGTTTGCTCTCAGCCCAGCAGGGTTTTCTCTCATTTCTGAGCGATTTATCCAGCCATTTGTTGTAGTTTGACCACCAAATGCTGTAGAATCACCTGATCTATAGATGGGTTAGTTTTTGAGGCGTTTTGGTGGAGGTGGTGTTGGTGGTGGAGGTGGTGTTGGTGGTGGAGGTGGTGTTGGTGGTGGTGGAGGTGGTGGTGGTACCTTACTGAGAAGACAAATAATCCATATCAGCCTATAAGTATTGAGCCGTGTTGCTGCAGATATCGAAAAGATACAACAACTAGAAGGCCCTGACCTGCGTGATGCTGATCGTGTTCTCCCCTTCCATGAGCAGGTACCACTTGATGGGGAACTCGAAGCTCCACCACTTGCCGTGGTCGCCGTGCCGCGCGATGGCGCCGCCGTTGCCGAACTTGGGCGTGTTGAAGACTCCCTCGGACCCCTTCCTCGTCGCCCCGTTCACCTCCACCTGCAGCCTGGACATTTGCGCCGCCTCCAGGGCGATACGTAGCGTGTAGGTGCCGTTAGGGAGCAGATCAAGCAACGCCACCCACGGATCTGTGACCAGCGGCAAAAAATCCGGCCTTTGACCTCGCCCTCTCGCTGCCGCATGCGACGGGAGGGAAGGACAATAAGCGGCGGCGCCGGCGAGTGGGAGTAGAAGAGAAGGTGCGCGGAGGAAGCATGGAGGCGCTGGCAGGAGCGAGAGAGAAGAGCAGCGTCTCGGCATGGGGCAGCAACGCGAGGCGCCGGCGAGGTCCAGCGAGTGAGAGCTAGAGGGAGAGGGTGGAGCGGTCGCGTCGCATCGTGAGGAAGGGGTAAAAAGGGAAACTCCGAAAATCTCGTAGCGTGGAAAAACTTGGCCGTCAGTTCTTAAACGTCATACATTTCTGAACGGAGGGAGTAGTTTCTTGCAGTTCATAGTACACGTAAGAGCATTATGTGTGCTGATATCTAACCTTGTAGATGTAGGCTATGTGTGACTGTTTTCTACCTGATTTAGAAGTTTTAACCGTGTGGGCTTCAGCAGATTGTGAGAGTTTATCTGAAGATTTCTTCCTTATGTTATTTGATTGTTTTTAATCAGTCCAACTGAGATTTTGTTTGCTGTTTCAAAATTCTTGAGCAGACAAGCATTATTTCGCTGCTACCTTGATCATGGACAGAAATGGAACTAATTCGAGTGCAGCAGGAACACCGGAAAGGACTAATTCAAGTGCAGCAGGAACTTTCTTTTCTTACGGGCATAGTTTCTATTGTTCAGATCTTCCAGGCAACACGAGGAGTTTTTCTGATATCCATGCCTCTTTTTTTTGCAGGAGCGTTCGTATCTGCCCCTCGGGCCGTCTCATGGATCTGCTGACATGATCCCGTAGATCTCAGTTACTCAACATTTGAGTCTTTTTGAAGCGCCGCAAGGACGACTAGTATGGTCGTGCTGTCTATATTATTCGTTTGGTTTGGCCATGTTTTGAGCCATATGTTCATCTGCCGATTTGTCCAATTTCAGTTCGGAAAGGTTGAGGTGCTCGTCGCCGCCTGCACCGCTACCGCGGGGTGCTCATATTTGACGCCGGGAGCTCCGGCCACGCACCGGCCACGCCCGTCCGCCCACCACGCGGCGCAACCTAGCACCACCACTCGCCGACGCTGCTCCTCCACCGTTCCCTGTATAGGTGATTTTTTTATTATTCTGTTATTTTCTTACTAGATCAGGTCTGCATCTAATCCCTAAACCTTGATTTGCTTACATTTTTTGTCCTGCTTCAGATTAGTATACCATCATGCAAATTTTGGTGTTAGCGAACCTTTGTTGTCTGCACCTAATTATTTATCTAAACTGAAATGCTTAGTTCAACTACAACTCTAGTCTATCTCCCTTTACTGCGGTAGAGTTTAATTTTTTTGTGCACTCAGTATGGTTGCTACTCTAATCAGTAATATATTTCTATAGCAATAACTTTTCTCAAGTCATATGTACTTACTATTGCAATAAATTTTGTCTTCTGCAGTCATGGTCATAGGATCTCCAAGTGCAGACGACATCATTAACCAGTGTTCATTTTCTGTGATGGATATTGTGTTATTTTGATTTTCATTATGTAGCCACTTGTGTGTGATTATACTGTGCTTGTAAAATCAAATATACACTGCTGCTAGACATGTTTTGGAATCAGAACAGTGTAGGAGTTCTGGAGTATCACGTGGGAAATGTATGGGATGGAGCCCATGTGATTTTTTTTTAAAATCCTGAAAGTGTTACCGCTGGCGAACTGGGCCTTTGTGCCAGGGGTAAGATGAGATGCCCCTGGCGCATTGGTAAAACGCCGGTGGTAAACTGGATTACCCCTGGCAGATTGTAAAACGCCGGCGGTAAATATTACCCCCGGCAGTTTGGGATAAAGTGCCGGCGGTATTCAGGGTTACCCCCGGCGGTTTGCAAAGCGCCGGCGGTAAGGCATTACCACCGGCGAGGTTATCGCCGGCGAATCCGAAAGTGCCGGCGGTAAGCCTTTTCAGGTCGCCGGCGGTAGGCCTTTTCCTAGTAGTGAACTCCGGACATGATAGCTCATTTCATGAAGGGTTTTTCAGAAGAGCATCCATATCCCGCATCCGTCTTTTGTTCTCGCTACTAGGTCGCATAAAACGACGACCCGCAACGTCTCGCATATTTCCAACTTTCTTTCCATACATTTCTGACCAAAATGAGACCCACATGAAATGACGGACCGCCAGAACCGCAGGCCGGGGTTCACCAACTTGGGAACGCGCGATACCGAGGTTACCTTTACACATAAAATAACGTGTCCCGGTTCTAAAAATGATTTTTCCAAAAAATTTGGGGCGACAGAAAGTGGATGCTTAGTTCAAATCTGGACCGTTTCCAGAGCAGAATCAGCAGGACACCGCACGGAGCCGCATGTCTACCCAGAAAGCTAACCCGCGCGGCACGCATGTGATCTGTGGTGTATATGCGTTCCTCTATCAACATGTAGAGGTCCCGCTGAACTATTGAATGCACCCTCTTTAGCTGCTTCACAAAAATAGCCCGCTTCAGCACTCGGGAAATGGGAAACGGGTTTTTCGTTGCACCGAAAGGGAAACACTGCATACGGCTTTGCTTCCCGTCCCAAGGCACACGCACGTGCCCGATATGGGCTTGTTCCGACAAACTATGCGTGTCCGGAGGGCAATACCTAGCTCTTTTGCCCTAATAGCCATATAACCACTACTAGGAATTAGCTTATAGCCGCACTTCTTACCGCCGGCGCGCTAGGTTCGAAGATGCCAGCAGTAAGTTACCGCCGGCGAGTTGGTTTGAGGTTGCCGGGGATATTCCCCTTACCACCGGCGAGTTGGAACTGCAAATGCCGGGGATAAGTTGAGCCGAGAGCACCTAGATGGGGCTGAAATTACCGCCAGCATTTTTAGTTCAAACTCGCCAGGGGTATTAGATTTACCGCCGACATTTTCAATTTATAGTCGCCGGGGTAACTTGAACTCGTGTGAGCCACCTGGGCCGAATATACGGCCGGCATCCCCGAATTGTTTTCGCCAGCGGTATTTATCCCTATACCGCCCCCACACGACCAAGCGCACCCAGCCCTATCCTCTCACGCCCCTCTCTCCTCTTCCCCACTCCGCCATGCCGCCCCGGCGTCAAACCCCCACCTCGACGCTGTGAGCCGCGGCGGGGAGAGATCCCGGCGCGCCAACCCCCACCTCGACGCCGTGCGAGGCCGCGCGCGGCCGCCCCGTCCGCCGCCCTGGAGCCGTCGCAGCAGGAGGCGGTGAAGCCCTCCCCGACCAACGGCCGCATCCGCTACCGCTCGCCCTCGGCGGCCGATCTGCTCCCGGTCGACGACCTCACGGTCGGCCCGTCCGCCGCCGATGCCGCCGCTGCCGCCGCCAGGATGCGCCGCTTCTCGGCCGCCGGCGCGCGCCAGCAGCAGCAGCAGGGGGACGCCATGTCCGACCGCCTGCACCGCTACCGCGGGGTGCTCATGGTGCTGCTCTCGCCGCTGCTCCTCGTCTCCTTCGTGCTCCTCATGATGCCACGCTCCCCGGCCTACGCCACCGCCGGCGGGGCCTCCGGCGTGCTCGTCGCCGCCGGAGGCAGGAGGTGGGGGCCCATTGTTCAGGTGATTGATTTGCATAGATATACACAGCCAATTTTTGTGGCAGCTCTTTATGGTTAATCCTGTTCTTCAGTTGTGAATTTGAATCCTAATATGAATACTAATTTGGTTATTTCTACATGTTCTAAGGCCATGATAACATTAGCCACATTGGTAATAATAGTTGTCAACTGAACCGACCAAACTGTGATGTGTGGCATCTTTGACCAGTTAGGCTTAGAATTAGATGCTAACCCGCTGCTATTTTTTTTCTAGAAGATTGCATCTATGTCGTCAGTAATTCCCATAATTTCACTCAACTGAACTAAACACCATCATATGGAGTTATCTTGGCGTCTAATGATTTTATGCCTCTTTTAAGCCATGTAGTGGTCCTTGCTTATTCTTCCAGTAGATGATATTGACTAGATAGCTATAATCGTGTTTCATTTATAACATCTTCTCTGAATGAGAGCTAGAATCGTGGATGTAGCAGTACTGGCAAACAGTGAGAGCTGAATCATCCAACCTGCAGTTAAATTGCTCACACCCACTCTCTGTTTTGAGTAGTACTCCCTCCGTTCAGAAATATAAGACGTTCTGGGATTTTTCCGACCAGGTGAAAACGTGCGAAAAGACATCTCTACCCCTGTCTAACATTGTTCCCGATCCGAGCTTCGTCTTCATGGATCTCGATCCAGATCCCAGCGTCCTCGTCCTCCGCGGCTCCGGCCCCAACGCCCCAGCCATCACCTCCGCCACCTGCAGGATCCATCCGCGATCGTCTTCATGGATCTCGATCCAGATACCAGCGTCCTCGTCCTCCGCCCCCAACGCCCCAGCCATCACCTCCGTCACCTGCAGATCCATCCGCGCGCGAGCCTCAAGCCAGCTGAACTGAATCCATCAGACGGACGCGCCTCAAACCAGCAGAACCGAATCGATCCAAGCGAACGTCAAGCCAGCTGAATCCAATCCATCTGCGCGCCGCCGCCAGAATCCATCGGCAAACCTCACGGAGGCCGGCCGTAGGCCCCCAGCAGAAGCGCCATGCCGGCCGCCACGCATGCTCAGCACCCACCGAGCAGAGCACCATACCGCCGGCAACGCCCAGGACCATAGCTAGCACCTCCACGCTCGGGGCACTTCCAGGCTTCTCGCTGGCCGCTCCGGCACAGCTCGCCGGCAAGATCGTCTTCTCGCCAGCAGCAATGTCTCATCTCCTTGGCAAGCTCTGTCTCAGCTCGCTGGCAGTTCCGCCTGTTCCCAAGGTTGTTGAGCCGCAAACCTGTCGCGCCACAAGAAAAATGGTGCTTCCAGATCTTGATTTTAGTCAACCTGAAGAACAAGAGGAAGTCAATAATCCACCTACACTGCTTCCAAATCTTAATACTCCTTGTGCTTGCTTAGTTTGTGATGCAGTATTGTTAAAAACAGTGTAATAAATATCTGCACATTTCATGTTTGTAAGTAAATTATGCACTGAATATTGACAACAGTTCAAGAATAAGGCAGGAACATGGTTGTTAGCAAACCAACCTGTCAAGTGCTTCGACAGTTCGACCTTCTTGAAGTCATATCCAAGGAGGGCATGATTAGCTTTGGCAGAGCATCCTGTTGCTCTTTTATCTCCATTAGCCAAATCTTCACAGCCTTGTATCATAAACAACCTGTGTGTAACAGATACACCAAAGTTAGCAATTGGCAGTAGCAATCCACAGTACCTCTCATCCTCCACAAAGGCCAATTGTCCACAGATTTTTTTATTGTCCACATTACTAAGCCATAATAGCAAAGGAGGAAAATAATCTGATGTTGTATGTACTAAATCTCACAGATGTTGATGATCAAACAATCAGACATCTCTAGCTAGGTGCTATATCAAAGATAACAAATATTCTACTCCATGTGACCGTGATGTCAAGCTAGGCAACAATTTCTGATGATCTTTTTCCCTACAGAAATTGAAATTTGGAGTTACTTGATCCATATAGAAAACACATGTACCTGGGTGGCTTCATGTCAATGCACACTTCATGAATTTTTGCTGTCATTACGGCTTGGACAAGTCAAGAAAAAGAATAACAAAAATTCTAAATTTCCCCTATCATTCTTGAAGGGCTTGTCCCGTCAGCACCACCTCTCTGCACAACAGCTCTATAATAGCACCTCTTTGCAGCTGCAAATACAGACAAAGATATCATTTTATTGTTCAATAATAAAGTTTCAGTGTTGCATAAAATAACTCAGGCACAAGTTCAGAATAAATTTTCAGAGTTCTATACATCTCTGACCGAGGACTCCTGCATATACATATCTCCTTTTCAGAGAAAGAAAAGGGGAGTATGTGAGAAGTAAAAGAAATACTCCAGCAAAGGAGTACTTGAGCAACTGTAATTGAGCAAGCACTAGAAGCAACTGTTCTACACATTCAATTCCTACTTCCAACAACACTAGATAGTTCGAAATGGGGAGTTCTGTATGAACAGATCTGTTAACGATACATACAACAAATATAACTGAAGAAGTGAGGATACACTTTTTAATATTAATTCCAGAAATAATAGTCGTTTTTGGCAAATTTCAGAAATAATACACCGTCGGGGTCCGCTAACCCGAAATAGAAAAATCGGGTTCGCTGAAACCGAAGTGGAGGGAATCTGCTGGGGATGGCCAAAGTCGGGGTCAGTGCGCCCGAAGAGATGCTGTCGGCCACGCCGGGCCGTTGTCGGTCTGTCCCCTGCGCAGGAGCAGGCGGTGTCGGGGTTCTCCATCCCGAGGCGCGAGATTCGGCGCCCTGACCCCGAGTCGGGGTGGCCGTGCCCGAAACGGTGGCATTATTAATTCGGCCGACGCGCGCTGCTGGCCGACGCGCCTCTCTTCTTCCTCCTGCTGCTCGCTCAGTTTATCTCAGCTCTCTCTCTCGTTTGCTCTCAGCCCAGCAGGGTTTTCTCTCATTTCTGAGCGATTTATCCAGCCATTTGTTGTAGTTTGACCACCAAATGCTGTAGAATCACCTGATCTATAGATGGGTTAGTTTTTGAGGCGTTTTGGTGGAGGTGGTGTTGGTGGTGGAGGTGGTGTTGGTGGTGGTGGAGGTGGTGGTGGTACCTTACTGAGAAGACAAATAATCCATATCAGCCTATAAGTATTGAGCCGTGTTGCTGCAGATATCGAAAAGATACAACAACTAGAAGGCCCTGACCTGCGTGATGCTGATCGTGTTCTCCCCTTCCATGAGCAGGTACCACTTGATGGGGAACTCGAAGCTCCACCACTTGCCGTGGTCGCCGTGCCGCGCGATGGCGCCGCCGTTGCCGAACTTGGGCGTGTTGAAGACTCCCTCGGACCCCTTCCTCGTCGCCCCGTTCACCTCCACCTGCAGCCTGGACATTTGCGCCGCCTCCAGGGCGATACGTAGCGTGTAGGTGTCGTTAGGGAGCAGATCAAGCAACGCCACCCACGGATCTGTGACCAGCGGCAAAAAATCCGGCCTTTGACCTCGCCCTCTCGCTGCCGCATGCGACGGGAGGGAAGGACAATAAGCGGCAGCGCCGGCGAGTGGGAGTAGAAGAGAAGGTGCGCGGAGGAAGCATGGAGGCGCTGGCAGGAGCGAGAGAGAAGAGCAGCGTCTCAGCATGGGGCAGCAACGCGAGGCGCCGGCGAGGTCCAGCGAGTGAGAGCTAGAGGGAGAGGGTGGAGCGGTCGCGTCGCATCGTGAGGAAGGGGTAAAAAGGGAAACTCCGAAAATCTCGTAGCGTGGAAAAACTTGGCCGTCAGTTCTTAAACGTCATACATTTCTGAACGGAGGGAGTAGTTTCTTGCAGTTCATAGTACACGTAAGAGCATTATGTGTGCTGATATCTAACCTTGTAGATGTAGGCTATGTGTGACTGTTTTCTACCTGATTTAGAAGTTTTAACCGTGTGGGCTTCAGCAGATTGTGAGAGTTTATCTGAAGATGTCTTCCTTATGTTATTTGATTGTTTTTAATCAGTCCAACTGAGATTTTGTTTGCTGTTTCAAAATTCTTGAGCAGACAAGCATTATTTCGCTGCTACCTTGATCATGGACAGAAATGGAACTAATTCGAGTGCAGCAGGAACACCGGAAAGGACTAATTCAAGTGCAGCAGGAACTTTCTTTTCTTACGGGCATAGTTTCTATTGTTCAGATCTTCCAGGCAACACGAGGAGTTTTTCTGATATCCATGCCTCTTTTTTTTGCAGGAGCGTTCGTATCTGCCCCTCGGGCCGTCTCATGCATGGATCTGCTGACATGATCCCGTAGATCTCAGTTACTCAACATTTGAGTCTTTTTGAAGCGCCGCAAGGACGACTAGTATGGTCGTGCTGTCTATATTATTCGTTTGGTTTGGCCATGTTTTGAGCCATATGTTCATCTGCCGATTTGTCCAATTTCAGTTCGGAAAGGTTGAGGTGCTCGTCGCCGCCTGCACCGCTACCGCGGGGTGCTCATATTTGACGCCGGGAGCTCCGGCCACGCACCGGCCACGCCCGTCCGCCCACCACGCGGCGCAACCTAGCACCACC
Source organism: Lolium multiflorum (assembly GCA_030979885.1). Classification (NCBI taxonomy): domain Eukaryota; kingdom Viridiplantae; phylum Streptophyta; class Magnoliopsida; order Poales; family Poaceae; genus Lolium; species Lolium multiflorum. The sequence continues at coordinate 211,096,789 of CM061753.1, read as the reverse complement.
ACTCGCCGACGCTGCTCCTCCACCGTTCCCTGTATAGGTGATTTTTTTATTATTCTGTTATTTTCTTACTAGATCAGGTCTGCATCTAATCCCTAAACCTCGATTTGCTTACATTTTTTGTCCTGCTTCAGATTAGTATACCATCATGCAAATTTTGGTGTTAGCGAACCTTTGTTGTCTGCACCTAATTATTTATCTAAACTGAAATGCTTAGTTCAACTACAACTCTAGTCTATCTCCCTTTACTGCGGTAGAGTTTAATTTTTTTGTGCACTCAGTATGGTTGATACTATACTACTCTAATCAGTAATATATTTCTATAGCAATAACTTTTCTCAAGTCATATGTACTTACTATTGCAATAAATCTTGTCTTCTGCAGTCATGGTCATAGGATCTCCAAGTGCAGACGACATCATTAACCAGTGTTCATTTTCTGTGATGGATATTGTGTTATTTTGATTTTCATTATGTAGCCACTTGTGTGTGATTATACTGTGCTTGTAAAATCAAATATACACTGCTGCTAGACATGTTTTGGAATCATAACAGTGTAGGAGTTCTGGAGTATCACGTGGGAAATGTATGGGATGGAGCCCATGTGATTTTTTTTTAAAATCCTGAAAGTGTTACCGCTGGCGAACTGGGCCTTTGTGCCAGGGGTAAGATGAGATGCCCCTGGCGCATTGGTAAAACGCCGGTGGTAAACTGGATTACCCCTGGCAGATTGTAAAACGCCGGCGGTAAATATTACCCCCGGCAGTTTGGGATAAAGTGCCGGCGGTATTCAGGGTTACCCCCGGCGGTTTGCAAAGCGCCGGCGGTAAGGCATTACCACCGGCGAGGTTATCGCCGGCGAATCTGAAAGTGCCGGCGGTAAGCCTTTTCAGGTTGCCGGCGGTAGGCCTTTTCCTAGTAGTGAACTCCGGACATGATAGCTCATTTCATGAAGGGTTTTTCAGAAGAGCATCCATATCCCGCATCCGTCTTTTGTTCTCGCTACTAGGTCGCATAAAACGACGCCCCGCAACGTCTCGCATATTTCCAACTTTCTTTCCATACATTTTTGCCCAAAATGAGACCCACATGAAATGACGGACCGCCAGAACCGCAGGCCGGGGTTCACCAACTTGGGAACGCGCGATACCGAGGTTACCTTTACACATAAAATAACGTGTCCCGGTTCTAAAAATGATTTTTCCAAAAAATTTGGGGCGACAGAAAGTGGATGCTTAGTTCAAATCTGGACCATTTCCAGAGCAGAATCAGCAGGACACCGCACGGAGCCGCATGTCTACCCAGAAAGCTAACCCGCGCGGCACGCATGTGATCTGTGGTGTATATGCGTTCCTCTATCAACATGTAGAGGTCCCGCTGAACTATTGAATGCACCCTCTTTAGCTGCTTCACAAAAATAGACCGCTTCGGCACTCGGGAAATGGGAAACGGGTTTTTCGTTGCACCGAAAGGGAAACACTGCATACGGCTTTGCTTCCCGTCCCAAGGCACACGCACGTGCCCGATATGGGCTCGTTCCGACAAACTATGCGTGTCCGGAGGGCAATACCTAGCTCTTTTGCCCTAATAGCCATATAACTCCGGACATGATAGCTCATTTCCTGAAGGGTTTTTCAGAAGAACATCCATATCCCGCATCCGTCTTTTGTTCTCGCTACTAGGTCACATAAAACGACGCCCGGCAACGTCTCGCATATTTCCAACTTTCTTTCCATACATTTCTGCCCAAAATGAGACCCACATGAAATGACGGACCGCCAGAACCGCAGGACGGGGTTCACCAACTTGGGAACACGCGAAACTGAGGTTACCTTTACACATAAAATAACGTGTCCCAGTTCTAAAAATGATTTTTCCAAAAAAATTGGGCCAACAGAAAGTGGATGCTTAGTTCAAATTTCGACCGTTTCGAGCGGAATCGGCAGGACACCGCACGGAGCCGCATGTCTACCCAGAAAGCTAACCCGCGCGGCACGCATGTGATCCGTGGTGTATATGCGTTCCTCTATCAACATGCAGAGGTCCCGCTGAACTATTGAATGCGCCCTCTGTAGCCGCTTCACAAAAATAGCCCGCTTCGGCACTCGGGAAATGGGAAATGGGTTTTTCGTTGCACCGAAAGGGAAACACTGCATACGGCGTTGCTTCCCGTCCAAAGGCACACGCACGTGCCTGATATGGGCTCGTTCCGACAAACTATGCATGTCCGGAGGGCAATACCTAGCTCTTTTGCCCTAATAGCCATATAACTCCGGACATGATAGCTCATTTCGTGAAGTGTTTTTCAGAAGAACATCCATATCCCACATCCGTCTTTTGTTCTCGCTACTAGGTCACATAAAACGACGCTCCGCAACGTCTCGCATATTTCCGACTTTCTTTCCATACATTTCTGCCCAAAATGAGACCCACATGAAATGACAGACCGCCAGAACCGCCGGCCGAGGTTCACCGGGTTGGGAACACGCAAAGAAAACACATGGGTATATATTGGGAGGGCGAGTGCTGAAATGGCGGGAAAGAAACAGCGGGAAAGAAGAGAGAAATGGCGGGGAAGAAGAGGAAAATTGACCTTTGCCGTGTGCTTTATAGAATTACACACGGCAAAGCCATCTTTGCCGTGTTCTTTTTGCTCTGGCACACGGCAAAGACACCTTTGCTGTGTTCCTTGCTCTTTTGCACACAGCGAAGGTTTCGCGCCAAAATGCTGCCGACGTACTACTTCGCCCGGGAAAAGTTGGCGGGTGGGGAGGGGTGTGCACGGTAGAAGGACCTTTGCCGTGTGTCCGTTAGGGACACACGTGGCAAAGGCACATCGTTATGACGGCTCCGTCTTGAGAACTCCCTCGGGACACGTGGCGCAGCCTTTGCCGTGTCGCCGACCTTTGCCGTGTGTCCTGGCCGAAGTTCGACGTGTTCAACTCTTTGCCGTGTTCTTTTTCGGACCTCTACCGTGGTTGTTTTTTGGCCGTGTTCTTTCTTGAGATGTTGTCGTGTTTTAAATATTTGCCGTGTTCTTTCTCCGTGGAACACGGCAAAGCCAGTAATTGCCGTGTTCCGCGGCGCTTGGCACACGGCAAAGGTTTGGCAACACGGCAACTACAGTTTTTCCCGTAGTGCATTGTGGAGATAGTAACATGTAGTAGTACCATACGCATGATACTTCTATATGATACTATGCATTGTGACTCTATGTTTCAATATACCATGACTCAGTATGCTATATTATTATTTTTTTTAAAAGTGTGATACCTTATTATCAATAGAATAACACATTAATTTATTACAACTTATACGCAACCATGCTTGCATCATCTCATGAGTTAGAAACTTAAGCCATCAACAATCTGCAAGTAAACAGGTCCACACGGTGATGCGACCATGGTACGTCCAAAACCGCACACGCCCGGCCTCGCGCTCCACACGTGCAGAGGTCCCGTTGAATTATTGAATGCGCCCTCTGTAGCTGCTTCACAAAAATAGCCCGCTTCGGCACTCGGGAAATGGGAAACGTGTTTTTTGTTGCACCGAAAGGGAAACACTGCATACGGCGTTGCTTCCTGTCCCAAGGCACACGCACGTGCCCGATATGGGCTCGTTCCGACAAACTATGCGTGTCCAGAGGGCAATACCTAGCTCTTTTCCCCTAATAGCCATATAACTCCGGACATGATAGCTTATTTCGTGAAGGGTTTTTCAGAAGAACATCCATATCCCGCATCCGTCTTTTGTTCTCGCTACTAGGTCACATAAAACGACGCCCCGCAACGTCTCGCATATTTCCGACTTTGTTTCGATACATTTCTGCCCAAAATGGGACCCACATGAAATGGACCGCCAGAACCGCAGGCCGGGGTTCACCAACTTGGGAACGCGCGAAACCGAGGTTACCTTTACACATAAAATAACATGTCCCGGTTCTAAAATGATTTTCCAAAAAAATTGGGGCGACAGAAAGTGGATGCTTACTTCAAATCTGGACCGTTTCCAGCGGAATCGGCAGGACACTGCACGGAGCAGCATGTCTACCCAGAAAGCTAACCCGCACGACACGCATGTGATCTGTGGTGTATATGCGTTCCTCTATCAACATGCAGAGGTCCCGCTGTACTATTGAATGCGCCCTCTGTAGCCGCTTCACAAAAATAGCCCGCTTCGGCACTCGGGAAATGGGAAATAGGTTTTTCGTTGCACCGAAAGGGAAACACTCCATACGGCGTTGCTTCCCGTCTCAAGGCACACGCACGTGCCCGAGGGCTCGTTCCGACAAACTATGCGTGTCCGGAGGGCAATACCTAGCTCTTTTGCCCTAATAGCCATATAACTCCGGACATGATAGCTCATTTCATGAAGGGTTTTTCAGAAGAGCATCCATATCCCGCATCCGTCTTTTGTTCTCGCTACTAGGTCGCATAAAACGACGCCCCGCAACGTCTCGCATATTTCCAACTTTCTTTCCATACATTTCTGCCCAAAATGAGACCCACATGAAATGACGGACCGCCAGAACCGCAGGCCGGGGTTCACCAACTTGGGAACGCGCGATACCGAGGTTACCTTTACACATAAAATAACGTGCCCCGGTTCTAAAAATGATTTTTCCAAAAAATTTGGGGCGACAGAAAGTGGATGCTTAGTTCAAATCTGGACCGTTTCCAGCAGAATCAGCAGGACACCGCACAGAGCCGCATGTCTACCCAGAAAGCTAACCCGCACGGCACGAATGTGATCTGTGGTGTATATGCGTTCCTCTATTAACATGCAGAGGTCCCGCTGAACTATTGAATGCGCCCTCTTTAGCTGCTTCACAAAAATAGCCCGCTTCGGCACTCGGGAAATGGGAAACGGGTTTTTCGTTGCACCGAAAGGGAAACACTGCATACGGCGTTGCTTCCCGTCCCAAGGCACACGCACGTGCCCGATATGGGCTCGTTCCGACAAACTATGCGTGTCCGGAGGGCAATACCTAGCTCTTTTGCCCTAATAGCCATATAACTCCGGACATGATAGCTCATTTCGTGAAGGGTTTTTCAGAAGAACATCCATATCCTGCATCCGTCTTTTGTTCTCGCTACTAGGTCACATAAAACGACGCCCGGCAACGTCTCGCACATTTCCAACTTTCTTTCCATACATTTCTGCCCAAAATGAGACCCACATGAAATGACGGACCGCCAGAACCGCAGGCCGGGGTTCACCAACTTGGGAACGCGCGAAACCAAGGTTACCTTTACACATAAAATAACGTGTCCCAGTTCTAAAAATGATTTTTCCAAAAAAATTGGGCCAACAGAAAGTGGATGCTTAGTTCAAATCTGGACCGTTTCAAGCGGAATCGGCAGGACACCGCACGGAGCCACATGTCTACCCAGAAAGCTAACCCGCGCGGCACGCATGTGATCCGTGGTGTATATGCTTTCCTCTATCAACATGCAGAGGTCCCGCTGAACTATTGAATGCGCTCTCTGTAGCCGCTTCACAAAAATAGCCCGCTTCGGCACTCGGGAAATGGGAAACGGGTTTTTCGTTGCACCGAAAGGGAAACACTGCATACGGCGTTGCTTCCCGTCCAAAGGCACACGCACGTGCCCGATATGGGCTCGTTCCGACAAACTATGCATGTCCGGAGGGCAATACCTAGCTCTTTTGCCCTAATAGCCATATAACTCCGGACATGATAGCTCATTTCGTGAAGTGTTTTTCAGAAGAACATCCATATCCCACATTCGTCTTTTGTTCTCGCTACTAGGTCACATAAAACGACGCTCCGCAACGTCTCGCATATTTCCGACTTTCTTTCCATACATTTCTGCCCAAAATGAGACCCACATGAAATGACGGACCGCCAGAACCGCCGGCCGAGGTTCACCGGGTTGGGAACACGCAAAGAAAACACATGGGTATATATAGGGAGGGCGAGTGCTGAAATGGCGGGAAAGAAACGGCGGGAAAGAAGAGAGAAATGGCGGGGAAGAAGAGGAAAATTGACCTTTGCCGTGTGCTTTTTAGAATTACACACGGCAAAGCCATCTTTGCCGTGTTCTTTTTGCTCTGGCACACGGCAAAGACACCTTTGCTGTGTTCCTTGCTCTTTTGCACACAGCGAAGGTTTCGCGCCAAAATGCTGCCGGCGTACTACTTCGCCCGGGAAAAGTTGGCGGGTGGGGAGGGGTGTGCGCGGTAGAAGGACCTTTGCCGTGTGTCCGTTAGGGACACACATGGCAAAGGCACATCGTTATGACGGCTCCGTCTTGAGAACTCCCTCGGGACACGTGGCGCAGCCTTTGCCGTGTCACCGACCTTTGCCGTGTGTCCTGGCCGAAATTCGCCGTGTTCAACTCTTTGCCGTGTTCTTTTTCGGACCTTTACCGTGGTTGTTTTTTTGCCGTGTTCTTTCTTGAGATGTTGTCGTGTTTTAAATATTTGCCGTGTTCTTTCTCCGTGGAACACGGCAAAGCCAGTAATTGCCGTGTTCCGCGGGCGCTTGGCACATGGCAAAGGTTTGGCAACACGGCAACTACAGTTTTTCCCGTAGTGTATTGTGGAGATAGTAACATGTAGTAGTATCATACGCATGATACTTCTATATGATACTATGCATTGTGACTCTATCTTTCAATATACCATGACTCAGTATGCTATATTATTATTTAAAAAAAAAGTGTGATACCTTATTATCAATAGAATAACACATTAATTTATTACAACTTTTACGCAACCATGCTTGCATCATCTCATGAGTTAGAAACTAAAGCCATCAACAATCTGCAAGTAAAAAGGTCCATACGGTGATGCGACCATGGTACGTCCAAAGCCGCACACGCCCGGCCTCGCGCTCCACACGCCCCGCTTTTCGTTTTTGCCACAGGCCCAGGCCCGGCCTCCCGTTCGGAGCACCGACGAACGAACTCCCTAAATCCTTCCGTGGAGGTCACTGCCATCTTCCCCTGTTGCCGCTCGAATTCGATCAGGCACTGACCACGACAGCGAGCTCCGCTCGTCCGGCTGCTAGCGTATCGGTGGTCTTCCCCTGATGCCGACCTGCTGCCCTGACAGATCGACCAGCCGACCTGCTGCCGGGCGCTGACCACAACAGCGAGCTCCGCTCCTCCGGCTGCTAGCGCATCGGTGGCGGAGGCTATCCCCGAGCCTCTGCTCCGTGCGCCGCTGCAGGGCGGCTCACCCTCGCGTCCGCGTGTGTTCCTTGTCCAGCGGTTTTCGCGCGTGTTCCTGGTTTCAGGCAGCTACCCTTCACTGCTGGTTTCATCGTTCCAGTTAAGTCTGTTCATGTGATTGGATAAGGCTGTAGTGGTTGACTAGATAGAAAATGTTATGAACATCTGACTGGTACCTCGTATGAGGGCATCTCCAGCGGCGCGACGCATTTCGGACGCCCAAAAGTGGTGCCAGCGTCAGTTTGCGTCGCCCCGCGGACATATTTTGACCGCGCGTCCGTTTGCGTCTGGGTGTGCTCCCACCGGGGCGACCCATTTTTTGAATTGCAACATAGTTAAAAACATAGAAAGTAGTACATATGTGAATGCATAAAAACTATACAAAGTAGATCTATAGACCTAGACTACTTGCTTCCTGACGGCCGGCACCGTCGTTGCGCGCTCCGTCGCCGCTTCTCCGCTCCGCCGCCGCTATGGCTCGATGCGCCGCCGCGTCCTCTTGCAGTCCTGCTGCAGCCTCGCGTTGGCGGCATCGTCCTGAGCGTCTCGAACGACTCGACGATGGCCCTCGCTCCGCCGCCCTCTCCTCCGGCGTTGGCTCATCAGGATCATCAGACGACCAAGATATCTCCGAGTCGGAGTCCTCGGCCGCGGCCGCCGGCCTGCGCTGTTCCAGCTCGGCCGACCGCCGCATGGCCGCCCGCTCCTCCTCTCGCTTCTTCCTCCGCGAGAGCGATCCGCGGCGTCCTCACCGGGGGAGGAGGTCGGTGCTGTCTTCGGAGTCGAACTCCTCGTCGGAGCTCGAGGCAGGGGGAGGTGGAGTGGGAGGTGAAGGTGGAGGTGGAGGTGCGGCAGCCTGGCCGCGTCCGACGCTGCTCATGGTGGATCTACTGGGCTGAGCAGGCGCCCGGCGGCGGCTAGGGTTAGTGGGGAGGAGATGAGATGCTGGCGCCCCTGTTTATATAGGTCGGAGGCAGGGCGACGGCCGCGCCACGCGCGGCACGCGAGGCACGCGAGGCATCGCCATTAACGCGGCCGCAGACTGCCGAAGCGACGCCGCTGCACGGCGGAGAAGACGCATCGACGCTGCGTCTGCTAGCTGCGCACGTCTACTAGCTGCGCACGCTCGCGGAAGCCGAGGCACGCCATTAACGCGGCCCTGCAAAGGCTGCGGCGCGCCGCCCGCAAGTAATGCCGCGGAAGACGAAGCAGTTGTGACGCTGCCAGGCGGGCCCGTGCGAGGACCGAGCGGACACTTTGCGCGTCCGCAGAGACGCAAACCTAGCGCATATTTGGGCTAGGTTTGTGTCTCTGCGGACGGCCCGGTCAGTTTGCGTCGCGCCGCTGGAGAAGGTGCACGACGCATTTTCGGTCACGGCGGACACAAACGGTCGCTGCTGCGTCGCGCCGCTGGAGATGCCCTGAACATCTAACTGGTCCTTCGTACGTAGCTGAGGCTCTGCCGATCTAATTGCATTGATATTGATAGTCTAGCTAACCATTAATGTATTGATATTTTTTTCTTACAGATTGCTGCAGTCGTATTTGAAAACATAAATCTATCTACAATAATCTCCACTGATTTTGCATTTTGGCTCGAAATAAACAAACTGCTTTCACCAGAAAACAAGACTACAATTTCTCCACAATAAGTGTTTCTATCGTGAAATCACCGATTCAACACAAGCATTGACATGCTTATATAGAGACCACGTTCTTCAAGATAGAAGTATCTAAAAACCCTACTTACATGAGAATACAATTCCAGTTCAGAGAAAATCCTACGAGTATAGTGTTACTTCCACACCTAGATAATTAGTTGTGCTTTGCGCATGGGCCTTGTAGTGCCACCAATCAACTCAGAGTAATGAAAATTAAATATTTTGGTCATATTAGAGAGGATCCCGTCCAAACTCTTTCATTGCAATGCATTTTTCATAGTGTAAAAAGTGGACATAAAGCCAAGTTCTCATTTATGTAAAACCTTTATCAGCTTGTTCTTCTCAAATTTAATCCCTACAAATTGAGATTGCACTTCCCTATGACACCAAACCTGGTGGTTGGAGCTATATATCACGTGAGGTGGCACTTGGCATCATCACCTAGCATGCACAAGGTAGCATGGTCAGGGACAGAGCCAGGGGCGGATCTGTATAGGGTGATGCTGATGCACATGCATCAGGGGTAATCAGAAAATTTTAGCACGATTTGTGTGTTTAGTAAGGTAAATGCATCAGGTTAGACTAAGAAAAGTGCATCATGGACAAAAAAATTAACTAACAAGGTAAGCTAGATAAGTGCATCAGGGAACTTTTCATCCCAGCTCCGCCCCTGGACAGAGCACATGAGGTAGCCATGAGCCAATGACCATCGATGACGTGCACATGTCTCCATCGACCATGACATTCAACATTCCCTCTGTAATGCGCATAAATTTGTTGTCCATGTTATTGTTTTCTAAGCAAAGCTCAGGTATTATGCTAGCTGAATGTCCGTGCATTGGTACGGAACAATAATCTAATACAAATATAAAATAGTGTAAATAAAAACATTGTTGAAATGATTATTTTATTTTCATGAACACCACATTAAGAGTGAGCTCCATGAAAAGTATTTCAGAACCATATCACTATAAGGTAATTTTATTCTTTCCACATCTATCCATTTATTAATGTTAATATTTCTCCCTCTTCTGATGTATCGTCACCATGTCGATGATCTTTTATGGTTTTAGGCATCGCTTTCTCCCATTTTCCTCCTTTCTATGTTGCTCATCACTAAGCATCAAATTATTGAGTACTATCGACGTCCTAAGGCTTAAGGCTTATATTTTTTTAGAAAGTCAAACAATGTCAAATTTGATAAAGTTTTTATCAAAAATCATTATCATGTAAAGTACAAAATCAATATCATTAAATAGATAATGAAATATAATTTCATATGGTATCTACAAAATATCGTACTTGTTGATAGATTTTTCTAAATGTTTGATCAAACTTTTACTTGTTTGACTTATTAAAAAACCTGCATTGGGATGAAGGTAGTATTAAGGAACGACATGTTCTGACGTAGTTGCAGTAGTATTGTGTTACACCGGCTCCATTCCTTTGCAACACGTGAACATATCTTCAGTATACATGCATATATGAGTGAGTGTGACTGCAAAATTGTTCTGAATATATATCTTGGCTGTATCGCAAAGCCAGTACTGAACATGATACGGAAACAGTAAAACTATAAAGCTACTTCACTTGAATACTAAACAATTGAGTAGATGAAAACGTTTGGTGTAAACGAGAGATACAGAGATTGAGAATACCTGAGGCACGGGGAATTTTTCTTGGATAAGCCTTGCATCTTAATCTCTAGAACAGAGCGGAGGAGATGAAGGCGTATAGGAAAAATGCAATAGCATCGTTGCGTTGGGCAGAGCCGCGTCCGCCCAATCCATGGAGTCAAGGCCGAGCCACCGTCGGGTGGCCGCCGATTATCCATCGAGTGGGTGCAGCTCCTCGGCCCCGAGTTACCGTCGCGTGGGTTGAGCTCCGTGGTGGCCACCGAGCTCAGATGGAGCGAGCATGGCTCTTCTTCTTCTAAGAGGAGTACAATCCTGGGAGATCTAGAGGCATGACCACAACGCATTGTAACAACGCGAAAGCGCCCAGATAATTCCAAGCCATGTCCTTGAGCAGGTGTTCCGAAGCTAGGAAAATCGCGTACCACCGTCCCGAGACCGGCCTCTCCGGTCTATGACCCCTACTTCTTCCCCCCTTCGTGAGGATCCCTCCTCCGGGGTATTGTTGAGTAGGCAACGACAGTATGAAAAATAGGCATAGGTGTATCTAGCTCTAGCATGAAATGAGTGACAATATGAGTAATTGTATACTTCAAAATCTTAGTAAAATAGTGCTAAATTTTGAGCTATCAAACCCCTAGCCCGACCACTCCTGGCCACTTGGTGGCGCACGCCCAACACCGGCCCGCTCGCTAGCACCTCATCGCAGGTCGCTGGCCTCCGCTTGCTCGCCCGATCCCCTGGCTCCCTCTCTCGCTCGCGTGCATCCCTCGCTGCCCCTCCCTCACTTTGTCTGTTTCGCTGGCCGCCCCATGTTCTTTCTCCTTGGTTTTACATGTTTGACTTAGCAGCGCGCGGGGGCGGTAGTACCGGCCCAAGGCTGTATTTCTGGCTCCAACGGGCAGAAATTTGGTTCCCATATTTATGCTTCATCTCTCTCTTTTGGAGATCTTCTCTTCCTCCCTAAGCTATCCTCCATTGTTGCTATTTGAAATCTCCCTCTCCCTCAAATCCCTCCATGATTTTTGCTCATATTTAAGAAAAAGAGAGAGAAGACCTAGATCTATATTTCCACCAATAAAATCCCCCTCTTTGTGAGGGGATCCCTAGATCTAGATCTTGGAGAGAAATTTGGTGTTCCTCTTTATACTTTGTTCTTCCTCTCTTATTCCCCCAATAGCTTTAGTAACTTTCTTGGAATATGAGAATGAAGGATTTGTACATCTTAGTGGTGTTCTTGCCATTGCATTTGGTACATCAGTTTGAGTTCTCCATAGTGATTCATGGAAGTGAAAGTGAGAAGGTTGTTCTCTTGGGTTCTTGGAACCCTAGACGGCTTACTGGTATTTGTGGTGTTCTTGGTGCCTCCAATTAAGTAGTGGAGATTGCTCCAAGCTTTGTGAGGCCTTTCTGGCGAACTATTGGAGCCTCCAATTAAGTTGTGGAGATTGCCCTAAGCTTTGTGCGGGTTCGGGACCACCCTTAAGGTTCCATAGTGGATCGAGGAATTCCCTTTTGGTGGGAAGGCTCGAGGAGAATACGGTGAGGCCTTTGTCGCAAGAATGTGAACTTCGGGATGCATCGTTGTCTCCGCGTCACCTCGGTAATTCCGACATCCGGGCTCTTTACTTATGCACTTTACTTTGTGATAGTCTTCATGCTTGAAGTTCCATATATTGCTATCACATAGTTGCGTGTAGTGCTTATCATAAGTTGTTGGTGCACATATGTGCACCCTAGTTATATAGGTTTTGTGCTTAGCAAATTCAACGCTAGTTTTATTCCGCATTTGTTAAGCCAAAATCATAAAAGTTTTAAACTGGCTATTCACCCCCGTTTAGGCGACATTCGTGTCCTTTCACTTGTAGTCCGCCACCTATGGTGCGTGATGACCCACAAGTATAGGGGATCGCAACAGTCTTCGAGGAAAGTAAAACCCAAATTTATTGATTCGACACAAGGGGAGCCAAAGAATATTTATAAGCTTTAACAGATGAGTTGTCAATTCACCTGCACCTGAAAATAGACTTTCTCGCAACAGTTTATCAGTAGTAATAGTTTTATAGCAGTTGTAGTAGTGAAGTACAACAGTAGCGAAATAAAAATAGCAGTAGCGATGATTGCAGTAGACAGTAGGATTAAAATACTATAGGCACATGGATGGATGAATGGGCATTGCATGAATGAGATAGTCCATATAATAGCAAGACATGGGCATTGCAAGTAATAATGATAAAAGCATCCTAGCATAATATAACCATAGGCGTGTGGTCCTATTTAGTCGTGCGTGCTCGCAATGAGAAACTTGCATGACATCTTTTGTCCTACCAGCCCGTTGCAGCGGGGCCTCAAGGGAAACTACTGGTAATTAAGGTACTCCTTTTAATAGAGTACCGGACCAAAGCATTACACTCCATGAACACACATGATCCTCACATCATAGCCATCCCCTCCGGTTAACCCAATTATTGCCACTTTTTTGGCCTCTGGTTCCGGACAACAATATGTGTATACAACTTGCATATATGATCAAAAACAATAATTATCCTCATGAATCAATAACATGTTCAGATCTGAGATCATGGCAATCGGGCCCAAAGTGACAAGCATTAAGCAAAGCAAGTTGCAACAATATCAAAAATACTAACAACGGAGACTAGGCACTATGCCCATAACAATCTTATAGCTATTACATTACCAATCTCATCCAATCCCTACCATCCCCTACAGCCTACAGCGGGAATTACTCACACATAGATGGGGGAATCATGGATGGTTGATGGAGAGGCGTCGGTGATGGCGATGGCGATGATCTCCTCCAAATCCCCGTCCCGGTAGGGTGCCAGAATGGAGTTTCTGGTTCCCGGATTGGGGTTAGCGCCGGAGCATCGGAACTCTTTCTGGAAAAAAACGTCGTACCCCCTTTGGTTTTCTGGTCAGGGGCTTCTTATAGCGCGAAGGAGAGGTCGAGGGGGTGGCCCAGGCGGCCAGACCACCCCTTGGCGCGGACAAGGCCTGGCCCGCGCCAAGGGTAGGTGTGGGCCCCTTATGCCCCCCCCCTCCGTCTCGTCTTCTGGCTCCATGAGTCTTCAGGTGAAATATGAGTTTTTCTATATTTTCCCGGAATTTTCCTGAAAGTTGGATTTCTCCACAAAATCGAGACACCAGAGCAATTCTGCTGAAAACAGCGTTAGTCCGCGTTAGTTGTATTCAAAACTCACAAGATAGAGAGCAAACAGCAGCAAAAGTGTCCAGGAAAGTAGATACATTTTGGACGTATCAACTTCCCCCAAGCTTAGCTTATTTCTTGTCCTCAAGCAATTCAGTGACAACTGAGTGCGATAAAAGAAACTTTCACGAATCTATTTGCTTCATATGATGTATATATTCTCACTACATGATCAAATGCTCAGGCAATTCATAATGAGAAGCATGCAACTAAGGATACTCAATAGTTATGCAAGCTATGAAGAGATACCAACACAATAATAAGCAACATAAAATATAAGTATTTGCAGGATTGCAATGTTCATAATATGATATGATAAAGTGTTATCTCTCTTGCCCTATTTGTGGAGCAAAACATAAATGCCGGGACACCTCTGAAGTTCAAGAGAAGACTAGAAGTAAAAATATCGAAAGATTCAAGCATCACAGTCATACCACAATTAATCTTATTCTGGGACAAGCACATTAAAATAAGAATGACAACTATTCTTTCAAGAAAGTGCTCGAAGAACGGATGGTGACTCAACATAAAAGTAAGATTGCTCATGTGCTAGATATTTTCATTTTGAATGCAATAGGAGTGTTGAAAATATATATTTTGAGAAGTGCAACTCATGTCAACGGTAGTGATAAATAATATGGCTCATGCATAAAACTTCCTATAAGTTTGCTTGCCTCATGCATAATATACTAATAGTGCTCGCACCTTGTTATAATTAATTAGCTTGGATTTCCATGGATTTTCATCGCATACATATGTTTCAACCAAGTGTCACAAAGGGGTACCTCCTTGCCTCATGTACAAAGGTCCTAGGAGATGAATCTCATTTGATTTCTCAATTTTGATGAATCTCAACTTTTTGGACATCCATACCGGGAAAACAAGGACAACATATATTTGGATTTTGTGCAGCTGAAACTTCCACCATGTGAACATGGCTTTAGTTGGCGGCCCAATGTTCCTCTCTAACAATATGCATACTCCAATCTTTTCAACTCATGGTAAATCTCCCTTACTTCAAATAAGATGAGCATGCATAGTAATTCACACGATATTCAACAAAGGCATGTTGATGGTGTTCCCCATGACAGCATGGTTATCACACAACAAGCAACTTATAAGAACTAATAATGCATAAGATATAATACTTACCACAATAGTTTTTTTAGACTACTTTCCCATGAGCTATAAATTACACAAAACAAGTAGTAATGTTTGAAAGTTTAAAGGTAGCTCACAAGCAATTCACTTTGGAGCGTGGCGGCTAAATACCACAAATAGGTATGTATGGTGGACACAATTGGCACTTTGGTTTTTGGTGGTTGGATGCACGAGTAGAGGTCATACTCAGTACAAGTGAATGTTAGCAATAGACTGGGAAGCGACAATCAAGAAAGTAGTAGCTGTCATAATCATGCTTGCGACAGATAAAATTAGCGGAAACATAAAAGTAATACAAGAACTCCAAGGCAAGATAAATCATCGAGGCTTAAACGACTTTTGTTTTAGTCTTATGCATGCTTGAGCATGTGCCAAGTCGATTCAAATGAAGCGTTCAGAGGAGGATACCACAATGTCATACCGTTATATGAATAGAGATATGCAAGCAAACATCTATATAACATGTTACCCAATATTAGTAAATTGAAAGTAATCATGACAGAGCATAAACTACTGAGCATCATTAAGTAACATACACCTTACACAAACAAACTAAGCATGTCAACATAAATGAGTATATGTAAAAAAATGAAAACAAATAGAGTTCATACCAGCCTCTCACCACAACTCGAATTGACGTGGCCGTCATTATTGCTCTTCACTTGTGTGACTTGAATGTTATGGAATGATAACCAAGCTCCAATGAAGTCCCAGAAGACCGTTGAACCCTGCAGCAACTTTACAGAACGAAAGAAGCACAACAAATATTTTTGGGTTTTCGATTTTTAATCAACACACAATGCAAAATCTTTTTAAATTTTCGCATAGCAAATCATAATAATAAGGTGAAGCAAACTAAGAAGCAAATGAAGAGAAACAACAGAAATATTTTTGGTGTTTTTGTGTTTTGGAAAGTATAAATAAAAGCCAGAACAACAAAAATAAAGAAAACTAACATAATACACAAATGCAACAAATGGCAGAAATCTGCCAACCCAGAACAGCAGGAAAAGATCGTTTTTTCTGAAAATGGTCTGTAGCTCATCTCTAAAAATGCTAAACTAACGAAAGTTACATAACAACCTGGGGAATATGCTCAAAAATTGGCAGCTCAAAATTCCATTCTGCCTTATTTATACGAATTTTTATGGTGACAACACAGAACCTGTTTTTGGACAGCAATTTTCCAAATTCTTACCTCCTTCCTATTAGAGGCTATCCTTGGTATAAAAACAATATAAACAAGCTAAGGAGAGGTTATTATAGTAGTAATAAATTCCAAGATTCAAATAAAGTTAAATTACTGAAACAAACTAGCAAGAACAAAAAGAAAGCAAAACATGGATATACAAAGTTCCGACGGAATATGATATATAGATGAGTGAGATGTCGGTATACCTCCCCCCAATCTTAGGCTTTTCGCCTAAGTAGATATCAACCCCATGGTGACCAAGCATCGAAAAAATGTTGCCCCGTAATACGACGAAGACGCAACTTCGTCCTGGTATGAACTCGAGGACGGCTCGGTATAGTGCGCGGTGTAATCCTTAGTGGCCGCCTCCTCCTCCTGTTACTGCTGCTGACCATGGAATCCAAGTAGTCGAAGCTGCTCGTCCAAGTCCTCCTTTGAGAGAGACCAAAGCTTGCTGTGAACACTAAACAAACTAGGTTGTGGTAGGGGACCCTCCCTTTCTTCCCCATCAACAAACAACATTCTATACACTAAACTCTCTGCACAAGAGTTAGCAGTAACAAATTGATGGTGTTTCATAGCAGCAAGATCAAGTCTTTGTGGTTCCAACAACACATCATTTGAATCAATAGTAAGATCCAAGGCAGCTACAACACGTGCAGCAACAATTCCCCCATAAATGGGTCCTTTAGCAGACAAGCGACGAGCAATAAAAGCATCAAGATTATACTTAGTACTATCATCGAGCGCAACAGCTAGAAAAGGCAAGTGATAATGGGAAATGTTACTAGTATTTTCCCTACCAAGAATACTAGTGGCAAGGTAATAGGTAAAGTATCTAATAGCTGCAAGTTGGATGTTTCTTATCTTGCCACGCTGGGCCTTGCAGTCATCATCATTCGTCACCTCCCGGTAAAGCTCCAACAAATCAGCGGGGTTGTGCCTAATCTTCCTTGTTGTCCCTGTAGTAGGAATACCTAGGATTGCACAAAATTTTAAAAGGCAAAGTGATAGATTTATTATAGATTTTAAATGCAACACTCGGCTTGTAGTTAGTGTTGCTAAAGTGGAAGCTCTCAACAAATGTTTTAGTGAGCGAAGCATATTGTTCACTCTCATCATTCATCTAAGCGGTTAAGACAACCCTGTCAACACAAGAAATCATCACGAATCCCTGCATCTATCATGAAGTCAGTGCAAGGAAAAGTGGGTGGATGTGCATCTCCATCATCCCTTTCACCAAAAGATTGAGCAATGAGATCTTCATTGTAATATTGCCTATATTGGGTAGATGATCTTGAAGATCTCCTTGGTCAAGGTGCTTCCCTCTCAAATATTTCTTCATATGTGTGGTTGTCCATCCTTGTTCTCTGAAATTTTTAACAAACCTCATAAAAAATTATTTTAAGACAAACAAATGAAGGAGAAAACTACAGAGACTTATAAAAGGACTAAACATGCATCAAAACAACTTATCCCATCATAATACAAGAATGCAAGCTCACCTAACATGTCATCTACAGCAGCAAAATATTCAAGATATACTTCCCCAATCAAAATCCTACATGGATAATCGAAGGAGTCACATACCGGAGAGCAAATGCTTCAAATTTCAGCAAGAAATATGGGCTGAGGAAGGAGATCGAAAATTCGTGATGAAGAACAGCAAGAGCACGGGTTTGAGCAATGGTGGGGTGTTTTTTCGGGAGAGATAAGAGAATGGCAGAGGAGGGAGCAAGTGGAGGGCCGGGGGGGCACACCTACCCTTGGCGCGGCCAGGGGGCCAACCGTGCAACCACATGGTGTGGTCGGCTAGTGGGTCCCCCTGGGCTGCCCCTGGTGCCTCTCTTCCGCTTTTCATGCATAAAAATTTTGTATACATTTTCTGGAATTTTTCGAGAAACTTTATTTTTGAGCAAATTTCAGAATTTGAATAATGATTCCATCGCAGGAAAACAATTATGAAATAATGAAAAATCAAATCAAAACCAAATCTACAACAACTCTAAGACATTCTAATATAAATTCAATCAATGGTACATAGGTGAAAACATAGTTTCATTCAATTAAATTTATTTTGTTAACAAGGTTGATCAAGTCTTGTTGTCAAAATAATTTTATATGTAGCAAAACTTGCATTTCACACAATGATTATGTTACCTCAATCTCGACAGGAATAGTTCCAATCATGACAGTATTATTCTCTTTCTTTGGCTTGGGCAAAAGCAAATGAAATTTCCCAATTTGGATGGTATCAACATTAATAATTGAATTTAGACCATAATTCCCATCAATCTTCTTGGGAAAATAAACCGTATGCTCTTTTTCATCGACATTGAAAGTTACTTTGCCTTGGTTGCAATCAATAACGGCCCCTGCAATGTTAAGAAAAGGTCTCCCAATAATAATAGACATATTATCATCTTCAGGCATTTCCAACACAACAAAGTCAGTTAATATCATACAATGATGAGCAACTTGAACAGGAACATCCTCACATATACCAACAAGAATAGTAGTAGACTTATCAGCCATTTGCAAAGATATATCAGTTGGTATTAATTTTTCTAGATCAAGTCTTCTATAGAGAGAAAATGGCATAACACTAACTCCTGCTCCCAAATCACATAAAGCAGTTCTAACATAATTATTTTTGATGGAGCATGGAATAGTGGGTATACCTGGATCACCAAGCTTCTTTGGAACCTTACCATTAAAAGAGTAATTAGCGAGCATAGTGGAAATTTCCTCATTTGGAATCTTCCTTTTATTAGAGACAATATCTTTCATATACTTTGAATAAGGAGGCAATTTAATAGCATAAGTCAAAGGAATTTGCAAAAACAAAGGTTTCATCCATTCACAGAACTTATTATAATGTTCTTCCTCCTTTGATTTATGTTTCTTATCAGAAAAGGCATTGGTTTTTGCACCCAAGGTTCTCTTTCACTACAATGTTTAGTAGCAATGAAATCTTCCTTAGTGTATTTTGTATTCTTAGTATGATTTTCAGGTTCCTCTTTGATTTCTTCTTTATTGGAAGCATCATTTTTATCATTACCACTTTCAGTTTCAGCATCAGAAATAGATATACTATTATGATCCTTAGCAGGTTCAGAGGATTCTACAACAGTTTTATGTTTCTTCTTCTTTTTCGTAGACTTAGTCCTAGTATCATTAACTTGTTGAGAATCTTGTTCAATTCTCTTTGGATATCCTTCATGATATAGAGGATCTTGATTAGAAACACCACTTCTAGTTCTTATTTTATAAGCATGTTTTTCCCTAGAAGCATTAACTAGCAAATCTTTGTGCACCTTAGTGAGCTGATCAATTTGAGTTTGAACCATATGGAAATGTTTAAAAGCATTTTAACATCATTAGAGGTTCTTTCCACAATATCATGCAAATTATTGATAGCTCTAGAATTTTCCATTAGGTGATGTTCCACTCTCTTATTAAAATTATCTTGCTTAACAATATAATTATTAAATTCATCTAAGCATTGTTCAGGAGGTTTAGAGTAGGGAATATCTATATTATCAAAGCGTTGGAGAGAGTGCACCTCAATAGTGGAAAAGCGAGGGATTGGCTTACATAATTCTTCTATAGGTGGTAGATTCTTCACATCTTCAGATTTAATACCCTTCTCCTTAAGAGATTTCTTGGCTTCTCTCATCACTTCATAATTTAATTCAAGCATTCCCATTTTATTCGGCGTTGGTATTGGCTCTGGTGTAGTGCAATCATCATAATTTTTGCTTATCTTGGCCAATAATACCTCAGCTTCAGCCGGAGTTCTTTGCCTGAAAACACAACCAGCACAACTATACAGGTATGTCCTAGATTCAACGGTTAGTCCATTATAAAATATATCAAGGAGTTCATTTTTAGTTAACGGATGTTTTGGTAGTGCTCTAATTAAAGAACAAAATCTTGCCCAAGATTCAGGCAATTTCTCTCCTTCTACCTGCACAAAGTCAAAGATTTTCTGCAAAGCAGCATGTTGAGCACTAGCTGGGAAATATTTCTAAAAGAAGGCATTAACCAAACTAATAGGACTATCAATAGATCCTGGAGACAAATTGTCATACCAAATTTTAGCTTATCCTTTCAGAGAGAAAGGGAAAAATTTAGTAACAAAGTAAGTGCGTATCTTAATATCATCGGAGAATAAATTACTCAAAGTAGGGAGTTCATTCATATGTTTCACAGCACTTTCATTTTCAGTACCACAAAAAGGTTCTTTCTCAACAATAGATATGTTAGATAAATCCAGAGAGAAATCATAATCCTTATCTCTAATATTTATGGGGGATGTGGAAAATTTAGAATCAGGAGACAAATTATATCTAATAGCTCGTCCTGCAAGAAGACTTTTCATAGCACTTGCATCTCTAGTAGCATGACGTTCTTCAATGAAGTCATCATCAAGTTTCAATATAAGTTTCATCAAGATCATCGTTAGGATTCCCCCTAGCTTGAGATGAACTAACAGGTGTAATAATATTTTCAGCATTTTCAATTTGTTTATCCCTAGCAATTGTAGTATCTAGGAAAGGACCTAACGAACCACTCTTATCAATCACAGTAGAAGCATCATTAAAATCATCAGGAGCATTATCAGATTCAGCAGAAGTAGCATGTGGTGGAGTAAGAAGCGTACTCACAACAGACGGTGAATCAAGAGCAACATAGGTGTTCAGAGTTGTACCTCTTCTTGTAGTGGATGATAATATAGGGAACTTCGATTCAGTAGCTTTCCCCATAATAAATAAATTGCAGCGAACAATATCACCTTCAAGTGGGCTTGTAAATAAAGCTATGCTCCCCGGTAACGGCGCCAGAAAATAGTCTTGATGACCCACAAGTATAGGGGATCGCAACAGTTTTCGAGTGAAGTAAAACCCAAATTTATTGATTCGATACAAGGGAAGCCAAAGAATATTTATAAGCTTTAACAGATGAGTTGTAAATTCACCTGCACCTGAAAATAGAATTTCTCGTAACCGTTTATCACTAGTAATAGTTTTATAGCAGTGGTAGTAGTGAAGTAACAACAGTAGCGAAATAAAAACAGCAGTAGCGATGATTGCAGTAGACAGCAGGATTAAAATACTGTAGGCACATGGATGGATGAACGGGCGTTGCATCAATGAGAGAGTCCATATAATAGAAAGACATGAGCATTGCAAGTAATAATGATAAAAGCATCTTAGCATAATATAACCATAAGCGTGTGTTCCTATTTAGACGTGTGTGCTCGCAATGAGAAACTTGCACAACATCTTTTGTCCTACCGGCACGTTGCAGCGGGGCCTCAAGGGAAACTACTTGTAATTAAGGTACACCTTTTAATAGAGTACCGGAGCAAAGCATTAACACTCCGTGAACACACGTGATCCTCACATCATAGCCATCCCCTCCGGTTATCCCAATTATTTTCACTTTGGGGCCTCGGGTTTTGGACAATAATATGTGTATACAACTTGCATATATGATTAAAAAAACAATAATTATCCTCATAAATCAATAACATGTTCAGATTTGAGATCATGGCACTGGGCCCAAAATGATAAGCATTAAGCAAAGAAAGTTGCAACAATATCAAAAATACTAACAACGGATACTAGGCACTATGCCCATAACAATATTATAGCCATTACATGACCAATCTCATCCAATCCCTACCATCCCCTACAGCCTACAGCGGGGAGTTACTCACACATGGATGGGGGAATCATGGACGGTTGATGGAGAGGCGTCGGTGATGGCAATGGCGATGATCTCCTCCAAATCCCGGTCCCGGCAGGGTGCTAGAACGGAGTTTCTAGTCCCCGGATTGGGGTTTCTGGTGGCGGCGGAGCAGCGGAACTCTTCTCTAGAAATACATCGAACCCCTTTGGTTTTCACGTTAGGGGCTTCTTATAGTGCGAAGGAGAGGTCGAGGGGGTGGCCAAGGCGGCCAGACCACCCCTTGGCGCGGCCAAGGCCTGGCCCGCGCCAAAGGTATGTGTGGGCCCCTCATGGCCCCCCTCCGTCTCGTCTTCTAGCTCCGGGAGTTTTCAGATGAAATATGAGTTTTTCTATTTTTTCCGGGAATTTTCCCGAAAGTTGGATTTCTGCACAAAAACAAGACACCAGAGCAATTCTGCTGAAAACAGTGTTAGTCCGCGTTAGTTGTATTCAAAACACACAAGATATAGGGCAAACAACACCAAAAGTGTTCGGGAAAGTAGATATGTTTTGGACGTATCAGTGCGCACGTGCGCTCCTATTCGGTGGAGTGTGAGGCATGGAGTTGATGTAGTTGGCGATTTCATGACCGACGAGGACTCACTTAAAAAGGCTATGCGTCACAAGGCGGTTCATAATTTGGACTCATATGGTACGGAAACATCTTCCAAGTCTTTTGTTTATTTTTCACCATCCTCTTTATCATCGAAGTTGTTTAATATTGGTGTTAGTTTGGGTAATTCTAGTAAAGAGTTTGATGTTTCGACTAGGGCCTCGAGGCACATGGAATTTTGCTCGCCTTAAGGTCGTTCCTAATTCTTCGACCTTGTTGGAATCCACCTATTTGGATGAGGATGAACCAATTGCCACCTCAGATGTTCAGCTTCTATCTCATCTAGTGGGTGAAGTGTTGGAGGTTGGTTTAGATAATGATGGGCTTTACTCATTACATGAACTAAAAGCATCGGTCGGAAATCTAAATTGCCATCTATCAAGAAACCGCATAAGCGGTCTAAGATGGTCGAATCTCCTATTGTTTCCCAATGAATGGCATGTTTGCAAATAGCAGAGTTCTTAGTGACTTGGCTAAACAACTTGCATTTTCTGATTGTATTAAGGAACATAATTTGGACTTTTTTTTGGCTATTTCTGAAACTGGTACACACGAGATTTCTCACAAAGTCTTTTTAACCGTATTTCCGGAGGTATAGACTTTACGTGGATATCTTGTCCGCCACGGGGTCGCTCTGGGGGGTATCTTACTTGGCGTAAAAAATGATGCTATGGATGTGTTGGAAAATTCGCACGGAGATTTTAACATTAGACTCCCCATACCAAACAAAGACGAAAATTTCATATGGAGTTTAGTTGCCGTGTATGGTGCTGCACAGGAGGACTCTAAAGTTGCTCATGTCCTTGAAATGGTGGACCTTGCAAAGGATAACCCACACCCAATACTCATTGGGGTATTTTAATTTAGTAAGGTTCCCGTTTGAGAAGTGTTGGGGTCGGTTTATTAACCATTGGCCTTTTCTATTCAATGCGGTCATTGATAGCTTGGATCTTAGAGAGGTTTCTACGATTGGAAGACAATTTATTTGGAAAATAGTCTTCTAGAACCTACTTAGGACAAATTGGATAGATTACTCATGGATACTAATTGGGAATCTAAATTCCCTACGGTGTCCGTACGAGCTCTACCATGTATTGTAGGTTTATCAGACCATGCTCCCATCTTGTTGACTACTGGATTGTCTAGACCACTGCCTCCTCGTAAGTTCAAATTTGAGATCGGATCGCTACATCGGAATGGATTCCATTTATGGTTAAGGACATTTGGGTAAGACCCTTTCTTGTTAGAATTCAATACAGAGGTGGAATAATAACATGCGTGTTTTATGCAAACACCTATCTGGTTGGGTGCGCCATACAATAGTGTTACTTAAAAAAGAAAAGCTATGACTTTCATCTATTAACGATGACCTCGATTCTTTGGAAGAATTTCTTCCTCTAACCGCATCAAAAATTGTCCGTAAGAGCCTATCAAATGTGGATATAGCAAGACTTTTGCGCGAGGAGCAACTCAAACTGTACCAACGATCTAAAGCCAAATCCATTCTCGAAGCTGATTCAAATACAAGGTACTTCCATAGTCTTGCCAATGGCAGACATAGGAAAAAACGTATCTGATCGCTATTTCAGGAGGTGGGACTGATTGAGGGCCATGAGCACCTAAAGTCGTACACCACAAATTATCATAAGGGCTTATTCGGTGCTCCAGAGGAAGGAAATTTCTCATTGGATGAATGTAGAACCGATGATATCCCCCAATTGTCCCAGGAGGAAAATAGCTTACTTACTACACCTTACACCGAGGATGAAATACGTAAAGCCCGGTGAGTTCTATCAGTCTTTCTGAGATGTTGTTAAGCCTGGCATGCTTGCTTTATTTGGTGCTTGATGGCGTGTAACTCACACGTTCGTTGGGAACCCCAAGAGGAAGGTATGATGCGCACAGCAGCAAGTTTTCCCTCAGAAAGAAACCAAGGTTTATCGAACCAGGAGGAGCCAAGAAGCACGTTGAAGGTTGATGGTGGCGAAATGTGATGCGGCGCAACACCAGGGATTCGGCGCCAACGTGGAACCTGCACAACACAACCAAAGTACTTTGCCCCAACGAAACAGTGAGGTTGTCAATCTCACCGGCTTGCTGTAACAAAGGATTAACCGTATTGTGTGGAAGATGATTGTTTGCGAAGAAAACAAAAAACAAGTATTGGAGATTGTATGCGATGTAAAGAATAGGACCGGGGTCCACAGGTCACTAGAGGTGTCTCTCCCATAAGATTAAAGCATGTTGGGTGAACAAATTACAGTTCGGCAATTGACAAATAGAAAAGGGCATAACAATGCATATACATGATATGATAAATATAGTGAGATTTAATCAGCATTACGAAAATAAGAACATCCATCGCATCTATGCCTAAAAAGTCCACCTTCAGGTTATCATCCGAACCCCTTTCATTAAGTTGCAAGCAACAGACAATTGCGTTAAGTATGGTGCGTAATGTAATCAACAACTACATCCTTAGACATAGCATCAATGTTTTATCCCTAGTGGCAACAAAGACATCCACAACCTTAGAACCTTCTGTCACGATCCCAGATATCAATGGAGGCACATGAACCCACTATCGAGCATAAATACTCCCTCTTGGAGTTAGCAAAAACTTGGCCAGAGCCTCTACTAATAACGGAGAGCATGCAAGATCATAAACAACACATAAATAATAGATTGATAATCACCATAACATAATATTCTCTATCCATCGGATCCCGACAAACACAACATATAGTATTACGATAGATGATCTTGATCATGTTAGGCAGCTCACGAGATCCAACAATGAAGCACAATTAGGAGAAGACGACCATCTAGCTACTGCTATGGACCCATAGTCCAGGGTGAACTACTCACTCATCACTCCGGAGGCGATCATGGCGATGAAGAGTCCTCCGGAGATGATTCCCCTCTCCGGCAGTGGTGCCGGAGGCGATCTCCCGAATCCCCGAGATGGGATTTGCGGCGGCGGCGTCTCCGGAAGGTTTTCCGTATCGCTGTACTGGGGGTTTTGCGACGGAGGCTTTAAGTAGGCGAAAGGGCGACGCGGGGGCCACACGAGGGCCCCACACGGCAGGGCTGCGGCCAGGGGCTGCGCCGCCCTAGTGTGGCGGCGCCGTGGCCCCACTTCGTCTCCTCTCTCGGTCTTCCGAAGCTTCGTGCAAAATAGGACCCTGCGTTGATTTCGTCCAATTCCGAGAATATTTCCTTACTAGGATTTCTGAAACCAAAACAGCAGAAAACAGCGGCTCTTCGGCATCTTGTTAATAGGTTAGTTCCAGAAAATGCGTAAATACGACATATAATGTGTGTAAAACATGTAGATATCATCAATAATGTAGCATGGAACATAAGAAATTATCGATACGTCGGAGACGTATCAGCATCCTGCTTAGTTCTGCTCGTCCCGAAAGGTGCAAACGATAACAAGGATAATTTCTGGAGTGACATGCCATCATAATCTTGATCATACTATTGTAAACATATGTAATGAATGCAGCGATCAAAACAATGGTAATGACATGAGTAAACAAATGAATCATAAGGCAAAGACTTTTCATGAATAGTACTTTCAAGACAAGCATCAATAAGTCTTGCATAAGAGTTAACTCATAAAGCAATAAATCAAAGTAAAGGTATTGAAGCAACACAAAGGAAGATTAAGTTTCAGCGGTTGCTTTCAACTTATAACATGTATATCTCATGGATATTGTCAACATAGAGTAATATAACAAGTGCAATATGCAAGTATGTAGGAATCAATGCACAGTTCACACAACACTAGTAGGAAAAGCCTCATCAGTGGCGCACGAAAAAGTGATTCTGTGGCGCACGGTGGTGCGCCACAGAAACGTCGCCACAAAAATTTCGTGGCGCACTGCTACACTACAAGCTTCGTGGCGCACATGGTTACCCATGCGCCACAGTAAAGTAGTGCGCCACTGAATTACATTTGGTGCGCCACGTAACATTGTACAGTATACTCGATTTTATACTCGCTGGTGTATTATACGTGTTTTATACATGTATACAAAGTTATATATGATATAATATAGACGATATAATGTGAACACATATAACATAGCAACATTATACATCATCATCACATTATACAACAATATATACAAATGTTTTGCATACAACTCTTAATTCATACAAATTTCACAATTTCGAGATACAAAGTAGTCTTCATCCGGTTCCTCCTTTGCTCCCTCCTCTCTACCCACCAGGCTCGCTTGCATCGGGTCTTCATATCCAGTTCCTACTATGATGAAAATGGAAGAAAGTGAGACCAACAAGTCCGATGCACAAGAGAAATGGAATAAATGCCTCATACATTTTAATCATCGGCATTTTGGAAATACCAAAGCAAATTGAAAGACAAAATGGAATAAGTGCCTCATACATTGTTGGCCAACACAAATATTAGCATTCCGGGATGGCGTAAGCGAGACCAAGTCCGATGCACAAGAGATTGATATTTGTGCTATCTTACCATGCTCACTTACGCCACCCCAGTGTACGGGGACCAAACATTTTAATCATCGGCATTTTGAAAATATCAAAGCAAATGGAATGACAAAATGGAATAAGTGCCTCATACATTGTTGGTCAACACAAAATACTATGGTCGGAAACCATAGTTGAGACGCCATAATATAGTTGCCCTTGATTCTGACGAGACAACAACACGCCGATTTGCCTCTCTTGCGAACCAGGCCTCAAGCCTCCCCGTTGTTCTCTGCCCGATGAACCAAGATCGATCGTTGGAATAAGGAAACCGATGACGGCCGGCCGCAAGATTAGATTGCGATCGGCCGTCATTCCAACGATAAGTATATTGTTCACCGGGCAAGAAGGCGAAGAGAGGCGCAGGAGACGCGGCCACAAGAGAGGCGGCCGGGACTGGCGTGGTTCCCGTGCCGGAGAGGCAGTCGGCGTTGTTGTCTCGGCAAGGACTCGTTCTGACGAAACGGCGGCCGGGAAAGGGGCCCGTCTACAAAGTATATTGCGGCGTATATGTGACCAAACATTCTAATCATCGGCACTAAAATGGAAGAAAGAGCCAAGTGGTATCTCAACTAGATATCATATGCCTCATACTTTTTGGTCGAAAGAAATACATTCAGGGATGGGGCCGCGAGGTGTAGATGCACAAGAGATTGATATTTGTGCCATCGCACTGGCTGTGGCCCCACCCCGAGTGTACAAGTGACCAAACAATTTAATCATCGGCACTAAAATGGAAGAAAGGCCAATGCAATTAAGAATTAGCTAGTATGAACTAAATGGAATGCCTCATACTTTGTTGGTCGAAACAAATATTAACATCCAGGGATGGAGTAAGTGAGGCCAGGTAGGATGCACAAGATATTGATATTTGTGCCATCACACCAGGCTCACTTGCTCCACCCCCGAGTGTACGAGTGATCGACCAACCATCTAATCATCGGCAAGTACAAAACACCACCAAACCAGCAACCATGGTGACATAAGTCAAGATGCTCAAACACACATAGCATGCATATGGAGCAGATGCTCCAAAGGGATTATTCATCACTTGGTATATAGACCAAGTGATGCTGGCAAAAGAGAGGCCAATCAGAAACTGTCCATTTGAGAGAAATAACATTGGGGTAATGTTAAAATGTTTGTCTCCATATTTGGGAGACATTTTTAATATTGGAGTCTAGCTAATGGAAATCAAGAACTAGTCTTGATCTCCAAATGGTGATTAGAGGGAATTTTATTCATCTTAAGCAACATTAGGGACAAATGGGATCATGCAAGGGGCTTTGGTCATTTGGATCATAAGGCATCAATTAAGGAGGCAACCAGGGACAAAGGGAAACATTTGATGATCCATTATCATAGGCAACAAAGCAGCAACTTTTTCCCTCTAATCTAGCTAGAGTCCTTAAAAGAAATCCATCATAAGCATGGTCAAATACACACATATGCATGGAGCAGATGCTCCAAAGGGATTATTCATCACTTGGTATATAGACCAAGTGATGCTGGCAAAAGAGAGGCCAATCAAGAACCAGTAAATCCAGTAAGTGATAGATATGCCTAAACAAGCAACAACACATAGCATATCCCAACTAACCAGATGAGACAAGTCTTGGTAGCCAACTTAATCACCTAGCACCACCTAGCCTTTTAAAACCATCAGAAACAGTCCTTTTTCTTCAAAGGATACCACAGTGGCATTCATTTACATGATCCCCTACTGTGAATATCTCTATTTTCATCTAAGCCAACAAGAAAAAGAAATTTATCATTACTCAATTGAGTTCAAAACAAAGCTGGGGTCCATAAGGGATTACTCATCACTTGGTAGTAACAAAGTGATGCTGGCAAGAGAGAGGCCAAGCCTGAGCTAGTCAATCCAGTAGAGATGGATATGCATAAGTAAGCAAGAGCACATAGCCTATCCAAGTTAACCAGATAAAACCAACCTTGACAGCCAACTTAATAACCTCTAGCATCACCTAGTCTTTTAAACCATCAGAAACCAAGTGAAGCCTGGTACAAATGGCAAGGACCAGGAATTTGACCAACTCAAGTCACCATGGTTATGCCAACCAATTGAATAGTAGCATCTTCCAAATGGAACTAGGAAGGAAACCATCCCAGATGATTTACCAAGCCAGCAGTTCATGACTGCAAAGGCCAATTCAACCACCAAACCATCCAAACCACCAAGCCTACACACTTATCATTACCCAACAGGATTCAAAATGAAGCTAGGGTCCCCAACAATAGTTGGCATCCATCTAGCTTAAGTAAATACAGTAATAGAATCATTACTGCAAAGTAGTTCATCTCAATTATCTACATTAACAAGATAAAGTTTCACAGATAAATGAATTAGTCAACTGCTAGGCAACAGGGATGCTTGGCAAGCATCATGCATCCATTTATATGCTTTTCAAAGCATAAGCAACCACCAGTACATGGTGAGAAGCTATACAAATCAAGCAACATGCATAGATAGAGGAGGGATCGAGGGGAGAGAGAGCACCGATGACAGGGGTGGAGGACGAGCTTGAAGATGGCGGGGTGGAGGAGGAGGAGGAGGCGGCGGATCCTCCACCTTGCCGGACGACGGCCCCTCCTCGCGTAGGGCTTGCCCGCAGTGGCGGATGGGAGGACCGCGGCGGCATGCGCCCCCGCGGAGGAAGGCGGCGGCGACGGCGGCGGCGACGACCATGGAGGATCCAGCGACCACGGAGGAAGGAGGCGGCGGCGGATCCAGGCGACCACGGAGGAGAGGGGAGAGGGGAGAGGGGAGGAATCCTCCAGGCGACCACGGAGGAAGGCGGCGGCGGCGGATCCAGGCGACCACGGAGAGAGGGAGAGGGGAGAGGGAGGGGCTCGGGACACAGGTGGGGAGAGGCACGGCGAGATGATATAAGTCCCAATTCGTGGCGCACCGGAGAAGGTGCGCCACAGAATCAACTACTTCTGTGGCGCACCAAAGCCAGTGCCAGAAAGAGTTATGTGGCGCAGCACGACATGTGCGCCACAGAAATACCTACAGTAATAAATGGTGGTGGCAGGATGTGGGCCCCAATTTCTCGTGGCGCACCGCCCAAGCGTGCGCCACAAAAATTAAGCTACTCGTGGCGCACCGCTCCTGGTGCGCCACAAAATAGGTTTCTGTGGCGCAAAACGGTGCGCGTAACTAAGCTTCGCCTATAAGGGTTTTCCTACTAGTGCAAGTGTTTGCTTCTTGAGGTGGAGAGAGATAGGTAAACTGACTCAAAAATAAAAATAAAAGAAAGGTCCTTCAAAGAGGAATGCATCGATTGCTATATTTGTGCTAGAGCTTTTATTTTGAAAACATGAAACAATTTTGTCAACGGTAGTAATAAAGCATATGAGTTATGTAAATTATATCTTACAAGTTGCAAGCCTCATGCATAGTATACTAATAGTGCCGCACCTTGTCCTACTTAGCTTGGACTACCGGATCTTTGCAATACACATGTTTCAACCAAGTGTCACAAAGGGGTACCCCCATGCCGCATGTACAAAGGTCTAAGGAGAAAGCTCGCATTTTGGATTTCGCGCTTTTGATTATTCTCAACTTAGACATCCATACCGGGACAACATGGACAACAGATAATGGACTCCTCTTTAATGCATAAGCATGTGGCAACAATTAATGTTCTCATATGAGATTGAGGATATATGTCCAAAACTGAAACTTCCACCATGATTCATGGCTTTAGTTAGCGGCCCAATGTTCTTCTCTAACAATATGCATGCTCCAACCATTAAGGTGGTAGATCTCTTTTACTTACAAGACGGACATGCATAGCAACTCACATGATATTCAACAAAGAATAGTTGATGGCGTCCCCCGAAGCATGGTTATCGCACAACAAGCAACTTAATAAGAGATAAAGTGCATAAGTACATATTCAATACTACGATAGTTTTTAAGGCTATTTTGTCCCATGAGCTATATATTGCAAAGGCGAATGATGGAATTTTAAAAGTACCACTCAAGCAATTTACTTTGGAATGGCGGAGAAATACCATGTAGTAGGTAGGTATGGTGTGTAGGGATTCGTAGCATAGAAAACAAAAAATTTCCTACCGCGAGAACGCAGTCCAAGCCAAGATGCAATCTAGAAGACGGGAGCAACGAGGGGATGATCGAGACTCACCCTTGAAGATTTCCAAAGCCTATAAGAGTAGGCTCTTATTGCTGCGGTAGACGATCACTTGCCGCTTGCAAAAGCGCGTAGAAGATCTTGACGGTGCCACAATCGGGCAGCACCTCCGTACTCGGCCACACGTCGGTTGATGAAGACGACGCCCTTCTCCCCGTTCCAGCAGCGGAAGTAGTAGATCCTCCTGAATCCCGACAGCATGACGGCGTGGTGGCGGTGGTGGAGAACTCCGGGCTTCGCCTAAGCGTGCTGGGAGAATGGGAGGAGGAGAGGCTAGGGTTGGGAGAGGGGGTGGCTAGGGCGCCGCCATGGGCAGCCATAGTGGTGCAGCCAAGAGGCTGCCCTCCCTCTCTCCTCCTCATTATATAGGTGGAAATCCCCAAGTGTTGGTATCCAAGTCTTCGAATAAGACCCGAAACCAAAACCTACCAAAGGGACAAAACCTACCCAAGGGGAATCCTACCCAAGGTGGGACTCCCACCCCTTCCTTGGGGGGTTGGTCACGACCTAGGGAGTCCACCGGGACTCCTCCCCTTAGGGTTGGCAGGCCATGTAAGGTGGAGTCCCTCCCACTCCACTTCCATGGTGATTTCTTCCACTTTTCTAGAACCTTCTAACCTCCATAAATGCACCGGATCATTTCCAAACTTGGAATATGACTTCCTATATATGAATCTTATTCTCCGGACCATTCCGGACCTCCTCGTGATGTCCTGGATCCCATCCGAGACTCCGAACAAAACTTCGAACTCCATTCCTTATTCCATATCTACTTAAACGACATCAAACCTTAAGTGTGTCACCCTACGGTTCGTGAACTTATGTAGACATGGTTGAGATCTCTCTCCGACCAATAACCAATAGCGGGATCTGGAGATCCATAATGGCTCCCACATAATCAATGATGACTTAGTGATCGAATGAACCATTCACATACGATACCAATTCCTTTGTCACGATATTTTACTTGTCCGAGGTTTGATCATCGTATCACTCTATACCTTGTTCAACCTCGTCTCCGACAAGTACTCTTTACTCGTACCGTGGTATGTGGTCTCTTATGAACTTATTCATATGCTTGCAAGACATTAGACGACATTCCACCGAGAGGGCCCAGAGTATATCTATCCGTCATCGGGATGGACAAATCCCACCGTTGATCCATATGCCTCAACTCATACTTTCCTGATACTTAATCCCACCTTTATAACCACCCATTTACGCAGTGGCGTTTGATGTAATCAAAGTACCTTTCCAGATAAGTGATTTACATGATCTCATGGTCATAAGGACTAGGTAACTATGTATCGAAAGCTTATAGCAAATAACTTAATGATTTGATCTTATGCTACGCTTAATTGGGTGTGTCCATTACATCATTCATATAATGATATAACCTTGCTATTAATAACATCCAATGTTCATGATTATGAAACTAATCATCTATTAATCAATAAGCTAGTTAAGAGGCTTACTAGGGACTCTTTGTTGTTTACATATCACACATGTATCAATGTTTCGGTTAATACAATTATAGCATGGTATATAAACATTATCATAAACACAAAGATATATAATAACCATTTATTATTGCCTCTTGGGCATATCTCCAACAGCCTCCCCTTGCACTAGAGTCAATAATTAGTTTACATATGTAAAGATATAACACCTTGGCCTTCTGGCTTCATGTTTTGCTCACGAGAGGTTTTAGTTCTTGACACACAAACGTATGTATTTTGCAATTCATTTGCGTCTTCACGCATCACTCATTTTCCAAATGAGTCGGCATTAAATATGTTTGGTCTTCTGGTGGAACCTTAATTCCGCGGTCTGAAATATGTCACTAATATTGTCACACACAATATAGCTTCAAAGTTCTGACATTATCGGAACTACACCAAGTTCTCAAAGAACTTCTTGACTCAACATCCTCAATCATTGTCAAAACAATGACATACTCTGCCTTCTAGAATCCATCACAATATTTAGAACTCTTCTAAATCTAGCATTGTGCTACCTTTATAATAACACTTAGCCTAATTGAGATTGAAATTTATTTTTATATATGACCAAACTAATATCGGTGCAACACTTTACAACGATTTTGTTTGTCATTACCCATATAAAACTATATATATATATATATCATTGGTCCTTCTAAAGCACACATGGATATTCTTACTGTTTGTCAATGATCATCACATGAATCATTCTGGTATATGCTCCTAACTTTTAGAGCTCAGGACATCTGATTGTGTACATATTAATTGTGATTTAAAATCACTCATGTGTTTTTACTCATTGAGTGTCGATACACTCAAGTCTTGTTAAAACTTCACATGACAAGAACATTTTCTTAATATTGAACTACTTCAATATCCTTTCTATGTACTTTGACTTAAACTTATTATGTGTTTCAATCTATCTTCATAGATCTTGACACTAAATATGTCTCAGTCCATATTCTTTCATTGAAGCTAATTCTCAATGAAATCTTTTTAATCAATTATATAATTACACTATTTATAATCAACGATATGTCAGCTACATAAAGTATTACAAATATGTCTCAGCGCTCCCACTTAATTTCTTGCAAATGTAAGCACCTTCATCGTTTCGATGAAATCAAAACTCTTTGACTATTTCATCCGGTGAAGATTCCAACTCCGTAATACTCACTTTATCCAATTGAAGTTTGTATTCCTATCTAGTATTCTACGGACTAGCAAAACTCTTGGTTGTATCTTGTATACACCTTTAATACACACTTCTGTTAAGCAATATATTTTGCCATCCTACTAGCATATCTCATAAAAGAAATATGTGGCGATTACTAGAATAATCCACATGGACTATAAGCATTGCTACGAAAGATCTAATCTTATCGTACTCAACTTTTTGAACTTTGTCGTAAACAACTTTTCGACAAGTCGTGCTTATTTAAGGATATTTCATCCAAGTCCATCTATTTCATAGATTCATTTACTTTCAAAAATATTCACCTATCTTGGATTTTATGGCGCATAGCCATTTTAACGGAGTCAGGGCCCATCATAACTTCTTTTGTATATAGTTGGTTTATTATTGTTCAAAATCAATCCTTTGTCCACAAATCATTTATTTGATCACAAAGTAAACCAAACCTACAAGGTTCAATAGGTACTTCGATCTCCATGGCTAAAACACTTTGTAGTCATGGGAGTCATGATTGTCGTAGCCGCTTCCGGAACCTATTTCCGATGTCGCGCTTACTCGATCATTATGCTTAGGTTCATAAACCTTATCAAGTTCTATTGTCCTCCCACTCAAATACTTCGCTAGAAAACAATTTCTTGGAAATAAGCAAGTAATATTAACAAAACTTTTGTCTTTACTTCATAGTGGAAAGAATTCCCAATCAATTCTTTGGGATAACCAACAAAGATATTCATCCGATTTTGGTTGTAAACTCATTTACTTATGCTATGCATACCAAAATTTAAGAAAGGACTATTAGGGTTCATACCCATGCCATAACTCGTATGGTGTCATTTCAATGGATCATGATGATGCTCTATTCAGTGTAAAAGCGGTAGTCTCTAAAGCATAATCCACAAAAATATAATGGCATCAATATTTTATCTCATCATTGATCCAACAAGGTTTGGATACATCTCTCGGATACTCCATCATCACTATGATACTCCAAGAAACGTGAGTTGTAGAACAACTTCATAACTCTCTTTGATGTTCGCTAAAACTCGTATTCAAATATTTCCACCATGATCCAATCATAGATATTTGACTTTTCTATTACGATGATTTCCACTTTATGCTGAAATTTATTTGAATCCATTCAAATGTTTCAAACTTCTTCCTTATCGAATATATCTACATATATACTCAATTCATTGTTGGAAGTTTTCATAAAGTAGAAGAATCTCCCGCACACAACTATGCCCAGTGAACCACATACATCATCATGTATGTTTCCACTAAGTTAGTTGCCCGTTCAACTCTTGTCCTATGAACGGTATTTTAGTCATTCTCTTTAGAAAAGATTTGCAAGCGTCAAACGATTCAAAAATCAAATGACTCCAAAAATCCATTTGCATGGAGTTCCTTCATGCGTTCCTCTCTAACATGACCTAAATGGCGGTTCCACAAAAAAGTGGAATTCAAATCATTTGCCTTATGGCATTTTAGCGTCATGTTTATGTATGTGTGTTTTCACCATTAAGATTTATAATAACTTATCCATCGTACATGGAGTAATGTCATAATTTGAACAACTCATTGTTTTCATTTGACCAGAGCAAAATAACAATTATTAAGTTCTTTATTATAAATTCTAAGGGCTAGGTAGAATGCCAACGACAAACATAATAACACTTTATTATGTTCCAGATGTGCATTATTACCATATTCCTTATCAGTCACTTAGGCCATCGTATTCTTGTATTGCGTTGTATTGTATGACATCTCATACCAACCAATCTGATACAAATACCCAAGAATTTCATTATGTGACAAAACAAGGAATACATCCATAACATGCATATCATGTATATACACCTGAGCTAGATTTTCTAGTCTTTTCTTTTCTTTCTGCCAAAATATCTTTGTAGTTTCTCTTTTAGCTTTCCTCATTATTCAGAAAACACTTCACCTTCAATAACTTCTAGGTTTGTTGGTCAAAAACCAATAACCTTGAGGTTCTTATTTTGAAGTTGATCATCATATGCCAAGTGTTCCAGATTTCACTATTAGTAACTATGTAATATGATGAACAATTTCACTCATAATTTTATCCATCAATTCATGACAACTTTCCGAGACCATGTCTGTACATGCTAGGCTTGTAAAGTTTAACCTCAGTATTGCGCAAATCTGGCTTGCACCCGTTGTATGCACACATAGAATCTATACCTTAGTATTCGAAATTATGAGTCTTAGCAATGGTGCATACTAAGGACGATCACTTCATGGATATACGAATATCGTTAGTGCCCCAATAGTTGGAGGATTGGGACGCCTGATGTCTACGGGAGCTTCTATTCTTGTAGACAGTGTTGGGCCTCCAAGAGCAGAGGTTTGTAGAACAGCAGCAAGTTTCCCTTAAGTGGATTACCCAAGGTTTATCGAACTCAAGGAGGAAGAGGTCAAAGATATCCCTCTCAAGCAACCCTGTAATCACAAAGCAAGAAGTCTCTTGTGTCCCCAACACACCAAATACACTTGTCAGTGTATAGGTGTACTAGTTCGGCGAAGAGATAGTGAAATACAAGTAATATGGATGTATATGAGTGGTAATAGCAATCTGAATAAAATGGCAGCGAGTAAACATGCAACAAAACAGTAATAAACGGTGTTTTCAGTATTGGAAACAAGGCCTAGGGATCATACTTTCACTAGTGGACACTCTCAACATTGATCGCATAATAAATACTTCTTCTCATATGTGCTACATACACTCTTGTTTGATAATGAACATCATTCGTTGAGTAGGGTTACACGAACCCTCAATGCCGGAGTTAACAAGCTCCACAACATTCGATATTCATGTTTAAGTAACCTTAGAGCATAATAGATCATTGCAAAATAAACCAAGAACTAACATAGTGCACACGCTGTCCATATTACACTATGAAGGAGGAATAGATCACATCAATACTATCATAATGATAATTAACTCCACAATCAAAGAGATCGTGATCATAGCCTACGACAAGAACCACACGGTGCACGCACTAATCACCTTACACACGTGGAGGAGGAATAGACTACTTTAATAACATCACATGAGTAGCACACAACTAGTAGCGATACAAAGCTCATCATATGGATCTCAATCATGTAAAGCAGCTCATGAGATCATTGTATTGAAGTACAGAGAGAGAGATTAACCACATAGCTACTGTAGAGCCCTCAGCCTGTGGGAGAACTACTCCCTCCTCATCATGGGAACAAGCGATGGCGGTGAAGATGGCGGTGGAGACGGCCCGGGGCACTCCCGTCCCGGCGGCGTGCCGGAACAGAGACTTCTGTCCCCGAATCTTGATTTCGCGATGGCGGCGGCTCTGGAAGGTTTTCTCCACGTGGCTCTCCGTCGGGGTTTTTAGGTCGGGAGGCTTAAATAGGCGAAGAGAGGGAGTCGGAGGGCCACGGGGTGCCCACACCATAGGGGGCGCGCCCCCCCGGCCCCCGCCGGGGGGTGGTGTGGGGCCCCCCTGGCTCCCCTCTCCTCCGGTGCTCCGGAAGCTTCCGGGAAAAATAGGAACTTGGGCGGTGATTTCGTCCGATTCCGAGAATATTTCGTTACTAGGATTTCTGAAAACCAAAAACAGCAGAACAGCAACTGGCTTTCGGCATCTCGTCAATAGGTTAGTTCCGGAAAACGCATAATAATGACATATAATGTGTATAAAACATGTAGATATCATCAATAAAGTGGCATGGAACATAAGAAATTATCGATACGTTGAGACGATCGCATCCCCGTTAGTTCTGTCCCGAGCAGGTAAAACGATAACAAAGATAATTTCTGAAGTGACATGCCATCATAACCTTGATCATACTATTGTAAAGCACATGAGATGAAGCAATGATGAAGATAATGAGTAAACAAATGAATCATATAACGAAGACTTTTCATGAATAATACTTTCAAGACAAGCATCAATAAGTCTTGCATAAGAGTTAACTCATAAGCAATAAATTCTTAGTAGAAAGCTTTGAAACAACACAAAGGAAGATATAAGTTTCAGCGGTTGCTTTCAACTTTAACATGTATATCTCGTGGATAATTGTCAACACAAAGTAATATAACAAGTGCAATAGGTAAACATGTAAGAATCAATGCACACAGCTTACACAAGTGTTTGCTTCTAAGATAGAAAGAATAGGTAAACCGACTCAACAATAAAGTAAAAGAATGGTCCTTCAAAGAGGAAAGCATCGATTGCTATATTTGTGCTAGAGCTTTGATTTTGAAAACATATAGAGAGCATAAAAGTAAAGTTTTGAGAGGTGTTTGTTGTTGTCAACGAATGGTAGCGGGCACTCTAACCCCCTTGCCAGGCAAACCTTCAAAGAGCGGCTCCCATTTTATTTTGTTTTTGGGTGGCACTCCTTCCAACCTTTCTTTCACAAACCATGGCTAACCGAATCCTCGGGTGCCTGCCAATCTCATACCATGAAGGAGTGCCTTTTATTTTAGTTTTATTATGATGACACTCCTCCCCACCTTTGCTTTCTCAAGCCATGGCTAACCGAATCCTTCGGGTGCCGTCCAACAATCACATACCATGGAGGAGTGTCTATTGTTGTTAATTAATTTGGGACTGGGAATCCCATTGCCAGCTCTTTCTGCAAAATTATTGGATAAGCGGATGAAGCCACTAGTCCATTGGTGAAAGTTGCCCAACAAGATTGAAAGATAAACACCACATACTTCATCATGAGCTATAAAACATTGACACAAATAAGAGGTAATAACTTTTGAATTTGTTTAAAGGTAGCACTCAAGCAATTTACTTTGGAATGGCGGAGAAATACCATGTAGTAGGTAGGTATGGTGGACACAAATGGCATGAATATTGGCTCAAGTATTTGGATGCATGAGAAGTATTCCCTCTCTATACAAAGTTTAGGCTAGCAAGGTTATTTGAAGCAAACTCAAGTATAAAATGGTGCAGCAAGACTCACATATAAACATATTGTAAGCATTATAAGACTTTACATCGTCTCCTTGTTGTTCAAACACCTCAACTAGAAAATATCTAGACTTAGAGAGACCAATCATGCAAACCAAATTTTAACAAGCTCTATGTAATTATTCATTAATGGGTACAAGGTACATGATGCAAGAGCTTAAACAAGATCTATATGAGCACAAAAATTGCCAAGTATCACATTATTCAAGACATTACACCAATTACTACATGTAGCATTTCCGTTTCCAACCATATAACAATTAACGAAGCAGTTTCAACCTTCGCCATGAAAATTAAAAGCTAAGAACACATGTGTTCATACGAACCAGCGGAGCGTGTCTCTCTCCCAAACAATCATTTATTCAAACAAAAACAAAAACAAAAACATACAGACGCTCCAAGTAAAGTACATAAGATGTGACCGAATAAAAATATAGTTTCAAGAGAAGAAACCTGATACTTTGTCGATGAAGAAGGGGCCTTGGGCATCCCCAAGCTTAGATGCT
Source organism: Lolium multiflorum (assembly GCA_030979885.1). Taxonomy (NCBI): domain Eukaryota; kingdom Viridiplantae; phylum Streptophyta; class Magnoliopsida; order Poales; family Poaceae; genus Lolium; species Lolium multiflorum. The sequence continues at coordinate 211,057,472 of CM061753.1, read as the reverse complement.
TGGGTCTTCTTAAAATATGCAGGGATGAACCAGGGCATCCCCAAGCTTAGACTTTTCATTCTTCTTGATCGTAGTATATCATCCTCCTCTCTTGACCCTTGAAAACTTCCTTCACACCAAACTTCAAGCAAACTCATTAGAGGGTTAGTGCATAATCAAAAATTCACATGTTCAGAGGTGACACAAACATTCTTTTCACTTCTGGACATTGCATAAAGCTACTGACATTAATGGATCAAAGAAATGAATCCAACATAGCAAAAGAGGCAATGCAAATAAAAGGCAGAATCTGTCAAAAATGAACAGTCCGTAAAGACGAATTTAAAGCTGGCACCAGACTTGCTCAAATGGAAAAACTCAAAACTAATGAAAGTTGCGTACATATCTGAGGATCACGCTCGTAAATTGGCAGATTTTTTCGAATTTTCTACAGAGAACTGTGCCCAGATTCGTGACAGACAGCAATGCTGTTTCTGCGCAGCGATCCCAAATATAACATCAACTTTAACATAGAAACTTTACTTGGCACAAAAACATGATAAGGAGAGGTTGCTACAGTAGTAAACAACTTCCAAGACACAAATATAAAACAAAGTACTGTAGCAAAATAACACATGGGTTATCTCCCAAGAAGTTCTTTCTTTATAGCCATTAAGATGGGCTCAGCAATTTTGGTGATGCACCGCAAGAAATAGTATTTGAAGCAAAAGAGAGCTTCAAGAGGCAATTCAAAACACATTTGAGCCTAACATGCTTCCTATGCAAAAGAATCTTATACACAAATGAATTCATGAAGAGCAAAGTGGCAAGCATAAGAGGATAAAACACGAGTAACTTAAAGATTCTCAACATAAAGAGGGGAAACTTAATATTTTTAAGATGCATATAACCATATTTCCCTCTCTCATAATAACTTTCAGTAGCATCATTGATGAAATCCACAATATACCCGTCACTTAAAACATTCTTATCATGGTTCATATGCATAGAAGTATCATTAATTTTGGCATAAGAAGAGTTATTCTCATTAATAGTAATTGGAGCAAGATTATTATCAAGAATTTGAACATGATAAACAAGTTGCATATTAAAAGAATTGTTTTTGGCAAGCCCATCATAACTATGACAAGTTTCATAAGGATAATTGTAACATGTGTCATATACATCTCTATAGCAATTATCTAAACCTGAATATGTAATATCATCATTTTCACTAAAAGTAGATGTCTCAAATACAGGATCTTCAAGCACAACATCCCCAAGCTTAGAGCTTTCAATATCATCGTTTAAGGGGACATGAATAATGTTATCATCATTAATTTCATAATCAGTACCAAAGAGATTTTCAATATCAAAGGCAGCGTGCTCATCCAAATCATGATCACTAATATGGGTAAAGGGTATAGGAAGATCATCGTACTCAGATTCATTATCATAATAATCATTAGGAGCAACATACTTACGGTTACCTAGCGTTATCTCATTCACGCGGGATACGCCGTTACCTCTTTCTTTTTATTCTCCTTCTTCTTCTTCTTCGTTCCCTTCTTTCTTCTTCTTCTTCTTCTTCTTCTTCCTTCTCCTCGTTCCCTTCTTTAGGAGGAAGAGGCTTGAAGGGTGGCTTGTCCACATAACCTGATTTACTTTTAGAAACAATAGAAGAAACTTGGGAGGATCCCTCCTTTTCATTAATTAGTTGAAAACACACAGCGGTCCTATCATATTTTGGCAAGGTGTCATCTTCTAAAATATTTTGTATGTAAGTATTTGTATGGCTATTATCAATGCAATAAGAAAGACAACCATGCAGGACATCATCAATATCAAGATCGTTAATATTTAACAAAGAAATTTTTCTTGATAACTCTTCACACTTCAAAAATAAGGTAAGTTCATCATGCTGATTAGGAATAATTTCATCATCACAATACAAATTTGCAGCACACATGGGGTTTGAATTATCATTGGAGGAACATTGAAAATTAAAATGACCAACTCTATGGCAAAGTTCACAAATAAAAGGATAGAGGGCACACACTTTTTCTCCAAGATCATCTAGAGCTCTAGACCATTTTCTAGTTTTTTCATTTCTGTGATGGATACAATATTCATCTTCTATTTGATTAATTCCACAAGGTCTATGTATTCCACAAAAATTAACATGCTTATAGGAAATAGCATTCTTAGGAGTTTGAGCACGCTTATTGCAATCATTAACAACAATTTCATTCTTCATGCAAGCGTCTTTAAAAGGTTCATGATACTTATCAAAATTCTTTTTAGGCAATTATAAATGAGAAGCAAAGGCTTTATAAAGATTTGCAGCAACTTGAGAGTCAAGACCATAAGTAGAACTCATATTTCGAAATTTATCTATTCATAAAAGTTTCAATGCATTCATAATCATAGTTTATACCTGACTCTTTACCTTTGTCGTTCTCCCAATCTTCAGCGTTCTCCTTAATCCGATCAAGAAGGTCCCTTTTAAACTCTTCTTTATTGCTCGTGAATGATCCAGAACAAGTAGTATCCAGCAAGGTCTTATCTTGAAAAGAAAGTCTTGCATAGAAATTATCAATGATGATATTACCTGGAAGCTCATGATTGGGGCATTTGAGCATTAAAGTCTTCAATCTCTCCCATGCTTGGGCAATACTCTCTCCATCATGAGGCCAAAATTATATATATGGTTTCGATCTTTGTGAATTTCACTTGGAGGATAGAACTTGGAATAAAATAGAGGCACAATATCCTTCCAATCAAGAGAGCGCCCGTCCTTCAATAGTTTATACCAATGCGCCGCTTCACCAGATAGCGACATAACAAATAATTTCTTTCTAACTTCATCCATTGAAATACCTGCACACTTGATAATTCATAACAGTAAATGATTACTAGGATGGACAGTTCCATCCCCTTCATAGCGGTTATCCATAACACGTTCAATAATTTTCATAGGTATTTTATACGGAATACTTTCAGCAGGTGGATTTAAAATATCAGAAGCATCATTAGAGTTATCGCATATGGGAGATAAAGCATTATCAGAGCAAAATATTTCTTCTAAAGCGGAGGAGCTAAAAAGATTATTTTTATGTAAACTAGCTTCCCCAAGCTTAGACTTCTTCATAGCATTAGCAGAATTGCATTCATACTAATAACATTGCTACTATCATGTAAATAAGGTTCCATAGGTTTTTTAATTTTCGCATCAAACCATCCATGTCTTAAATCAGGAAATAGAATAAGAAGCTCACTAATTTTTTTGTTGTTTTCCATTATGCCTAACTAGTGAAAAATAAAAACAAGAAACAAAAAGATGTAATTGCAGAGTCTAAAGGAAATAGCTTCGAGTACACACACAATGGCGCCAGAAAATAGCTTAGTAGCCGAGATCCGGAGTGTGAGTACCTTTTACCTTTCCTCCCCGGCAACGGCGGCGCCAGAAAAGTGCTTGATGTCTACGTGGGCTTATTCTTGTAGACAGTGTTGGGCCTCCAAGAGCAGAGGTTTGTAGAACAGCAGCAAGTTTCCCTTAAGTGGATTACCCAAGGTTTATCGAACTCAGGGAGGAAGAGGTCAAAGATATCCCTCTCAAGCAACCCTGTAATCACAAAGCAAGAAGTCTCTTGTGTCCCCAACACACCAAATACACTTGTCAGGTGTATAGGTGTACTAGTTCGGCCAAGAGATAGTGAAATACAAGTAATATGGATGTATATGAGTGGTAATAGCAATCTGAATAAAATATGGCAGCGAGTAAACATGCAACAAAACAGTAAATAAACGGTGGTTTCAGTATTGGAAACAAGGCCTAGGGATCATACTTTCACTAGTGGACACTCTCAACATTGATCGCATAATAAATACTTCTTCTCATATGTGCTACATACACTCTTGTTTGATAATGAACATCATTCGTTGTAGGATTACACGAACCCTCAATGCCGGAGTTAACAAGCTCCACAACATTCGATATTCATGTTTAAGTAACCTTAGAGCATAATAGATCATTGCAAAATAAACCAAGAACTAACATAGTGCACACTGTCCATTACACTATGAAGGAGGAATAGATCACATCAATACTATCATAATGATAATTAACTCCACAATCTACAAGAGATCGTGATCATAGCCTACGACAAGAACCACACGGTGCACACACTAATCACCTTTACACGTGGAGGAGGAATAGACTACTTTAATAACATCACATGAGTAGCACACAACTAGTAGCGATACAAAGCTCATCATATGGATCTCAATCATGTAAAGCAGCTCATGAGATCATTGTATTGAAGTACAGAGAGAGAGATTAACCACATAGCTACGGTAGAGCCCTCAGCCCTGTGGAGAACTACTCCCTCCTCATCATGGGAACGATGGCGGTGAAGATGGCGTGGAGACGTTCGGGGCAATTCCCCGTCCCGGCGGCGTGCCGGAACAGACTTCTGTCCCCCGAATCTTGATTTCGCGATGGCGGCGGCTCTGGAAGGTTTTCTCCGTATCGTGGCTCTCTGCTGGGTCAGGTGGAGGCTTAAATAGGCGAAGAGTCGGAGTCCACGGGGTGCCCACACCATAGGGGGGCGCGCCCCCCCCCTGGCCCGCGCCGGGTGTGGTGTGGGGCCCCCCGCTCCCCTCTCATCCCTCCTCCGGTGCTGGAAGCTTCCGGGAAAATAGGAACTTGGCGGTGATTTCGTCCGATTCCGAGAATATTTCGTTACTAGGATTTCTGAAACCAAAAACAGCAGAAAACAGCAACTGGCCTTTCGGCATCTCGTCAATAGGTTAGTTCCGGAAAACGCATAATAATGACATATAATGTGTATAAAACATGTAGATATCATCAATAAAGTGGCATGGAACATAAGAAATTATCGATACGTTGGAGACGTATCAACGCCTTGCGTCTTCAACCTTTGTACATTCCCATAAAACTTATGAGTTTATGTAGTCTCACCAAATTATATTCTATCACCTTGCAACAAGGTCTTAGATATCACATATATCTCATACCTTGATTATTTCTGAAAACTAAATTTTCAGCTCCTTACTTTTCAAACAGATTTGAACTTCAAGTTTCATGGAGACAAGATAACTTTAGGTACTAATTGAAACCATAGCTCTTTGTATCAACAATGTGAGGTTTACTAAAAGTTTGCAATAGGACTTAATCATTTCTTGATTCTTTAACAATACGGTACCAGTCCGTAAAGTTTCTTGTCAGACTTAACAGTATTTCTATCTCAATAACAAGACTAGCGCTTGGTAGAAAAACGGATGCCAATACTACAAATTAATTCAAAATACTACTCAGACTATGTTTATGATAATTAGTTCATGTTTTAATCTAATTACTAATGAACTCCCACTTAATACAACATCCTCATAGTTGTTAAGTGGTACACGATCCACATCCACTACACCAAAACCGATCATCACGTGAGATGATGTAGCTTCAATGGTGAACATCAACATGTTGATCATATCATCCATATGACTCGTGTTCAACCTTTCGGTTTCCGTTGTCCAGAGGCCATGTCTGTACATGCTAGGCTCGTCAAGCAAACCCAAGTATTCCGCGTGTGCAACATGGCTTACACCCGTTGTATGTGAACGTTGAGTCTATCACATCCGATCATCACGAGATGCTTCGAAACGACGAACTATATCAACGGTGCATACGAGGGGAGAACACTTTATTATCTTGATATTAATGTGAGGGATCATCTTATAATGCTACCGTCGCTAAGCAAAATAAGATGCATAAAGGATTAACATCACATGCAATTCATATGTGATATGATATGGCCCTTTAAGTCTTTGCGCCTTCGATCTTCATCTCCAAAGCACGGACATGATCTCCATCATCAACGGGCATGATCTCTCATCATCGGCGTAGCAAGGTCCATGGCGCCGTCTTCATGGTTGTTCACCTCATGTAGCAACTATTACAACTACTTTGAAATACTACTCAACATGAAATTTAAAGACAACCATAAGGCTCCTGCCGGTTGCCACAATACAATAATGATCATCTCATACATATTCATCATCACATTATGGCCATATCACATCACCAAACCCTCCAAAAACAAGTTAGACGTCTCTAATTTGGTTTGCATATTTTACGTGGTTTAGGGTTTTCGAGTGAGATCTAATCTACTAGAACATGAACCACAACGGTGATGCTAGTGTTGTCAATAGAAGAGTAAATTGAATCTCTCACTATAGTAGAGAGAAACACACCCGCAAAGCCACTTATGCAATACAAGTTGCATGTCGAGCGTGGACAAATCTCATGAACGCGGTCATGTAAAGTTAGAGCCGCTCCATCCCACTATGCCACAAAGATGCAAAGTACTCAAACTAAAGACAACATGCATCAACGCCCACAAAAACATTGTTTTCTACTCGTGCAACCATCTATGCATAGACACGGCTCGATACCACCGTAGGGATTCGTAGCATAGAAAACAAAATTTCCTACCGCGAGAACGCAATCCAAGCCAAGATGCAATCTAGAAGACGGAAGCAACGAGGGGATCGAGACTCACCCTTTGAGATTTCCAAAGCCTATAAGAGTAGGCTCTTATTGCTGCGGTAGACGATCACTTGCCGCTTGCAAAAGCGCGTAGAAGATCTTGATCACGGTGCCACATCGGGGCACCTCGTTCGTCACACGTTCGTGTTGATGAAGACGACGCCCTCTCCCCGTTCCAAAGGGCAGCGGAAGTAGTAGATCCTCCTGAATCCCGACAGACGACGGCGTGGTGGTGGTGGTGGAGAACTCCGGTGGCTTCGCCTAAGCGTATGCGAGAAGTGGTGGAGGAGGAGAGGCTAGGGTTTGAGAGGGGGTGGCTAGGGCCCCATGCATCCCTAGGTGGTGCGGCCAAGAGTGGGCTGCCCCCTCTCTCTCCTCCTCATTATATAGGTGGAAATCCCCAAGTGTTGGTATCCAAGTCTTCGAATAAGACCCGAAACCAAAACCTACCAAAGGGACAAACCTACCCAAGGGGGAATCCCACTCAAGGTGGGACTCCTTCCTTGGGGGTTGGCCGGTTCTAGGGAGTCCACCCGACTCCTCCCCTTTAGGGAGGCATAGTGGAGTCCCACAGACTCCACTTTCCATGGTGATTTCTTAGGACTTTTCTAGAACCTTCTAGAACCGCCATAAATGCACCGGATCATTTCCAAACTTGGAATATGACTTCCTATATATGAATCTTATTCTCCGACCATTCCGGACCTCCCGTGATGTCCTGGATCCCATCCGAGACTCAACAAAACTTCGAACTCCATTCCTTATTCCATATCTACTTAAACGACATCAAACCTTAAGTGTGTCACCCTACGGTTCGTGAACTTATAGACATGGTTGAGATCTCTCTCCGACCAATAACCAATAGAGGGATCTGGAGATCCATAATGGCTCCCACATAATCAACGATGACTTAGTGATCGAATGAACCATTCACATACGATACCAATTCCCTTTGTCACGCGATATTTTACTTGTCCGAGGTTTGATCATCGGTATCACTCTATACCTTGTTCAACCTCGTCTCGACAAGTACTCTTTACTCGTACCGTGGTATGTGGTCTCCTTATGAACTTATTCATATGCTTGCAAGACATTAGACGACATTCCACCGAGAGGGCCCAGAGTATATCTATCCGTCATCGGGATGGACAAATCCCACCTGTTGATCCATATGCCTCAACTCATACTTTCCGGATACTTAATCCCACATTTATAACCACCCATTTACGCAGTGGCGTTGGATGTAATCAAAGTACCTTTCCAAGTGAAGTATCATGATCTCATGGTCATAAGGACTAGGTAACTATGTATCGAAAGCTTATAGCAAATAACTTAATGACGTGATCTTATGCTACGCTTAATTGGGTGTGTCCATTACATCATTCATATAATGATATAACCTTGTTATTAATAACATCCAATGTTCATGATTATGAAACTAATCATCTATTAATCAACAAGCTAGTTAAGAGGCTTACTAGGGACTCTTTGTTGTTTACATATCACACATGTATCAATGTTTCGGTTAATACAATTATAGCATGGTATATAAACATTATCATAAACACAAAGATATATAATAACCATTTATTATTGCCTCTTGGGCATATCTCCAACATGGTGGACACAAATGGCATAGTGGTTGGCTCAAGGATTTTGGATGCATGAGAAGTATTCCCTCTCGATACAAGGTTTAGGCTAGCAAGGTTATTTGAAGCAAATCTAAGGATGAATCCACGTGCAGAAAACTCACATAAAAGACATATTGTAAACATTATAAGACTCTACACCGTCTTTCTTGTTGTTCAAAACTCAATACTAGAAATTATCTAGACCTTAGAGAGACCAAATATGCAAACCAAATTTTAGCAAGCTCTATGTATTTCTTCATTAATGGGTGCAAAGTATAAGATGCAAGAGCTTAAACATGAGCACAACAATTGCAAAGTATCACATTATCCAAGACATTTTGAATTACTACAGTAGCATTTCCCAATCATATAACAATTTAACGAAGTTTCAACCTTCGCCTTGAACATTATGAGAAAAGCCTAAGGACATATTTGTCTATATGCAACAGCGGAGCGTGTCTCTCCCACAGTGAATGCTAGGATCCATTTTATTCAAACAAAAACAAAAACAAAACAAGGACGCGCTCCAAGTAAAGAACACAAGATGACCGAATAAAAATATAGTTTCAGGGGAGGAACCCGATGATGTTGTCGATGAAGAAGGGGATGCCTTGGGCATCCCTAAGCTTAGACGCTTGAGTCTTCTTAAATATGCAGGGATGAACCACGGGGGCATCCCCAAGCTTAGAGCTTGCACTCCTCTTGATCATAGTATATCATACTCCTCTCTTGACCCTTGAAAACTTCCTTCACACCAAACTTCAAGCAAACTCATTAGAGGGTTAGTGCACAATAAAATATATCAGAGGTGACACAATCATTATTAACACTTCTGGACATTGCAAACTTCTGACAGTTAATGGAACAAAGAAACTCATCCAACATAGCAAAAGAGGTAATGCGAAATAAAAGACAGACTCTGTCAAAAACAGAACAAAGATGCTTCTGGACTGGGTACTTAACTTGCTCAAATGGAAAATCAAACTAATGAAAGTTGCGCACATATCTGAGTGCACGCCAAATTTTGCAAGATTTTTTCATTTTGTCAATGAGACTTATGCCGTAATTCGTGATTGCATGTTAAATGCCGTTTCTCAGGCAGCGATCCCAAATATAACATCAACTTTAGCAGAGAAACTTTACTTGGCACAAAACATGATAAGGAGAGGTTGCTACAGTATAAACAACTTCCAAGACTCAACAAAACAAAAATTGCTGTAATAAAATGACATGGGTTATCTCCAAGAAGTTCTTTCTTTTCTTTATTACAGATGGTGGCTCAGTAATTTTAATGATACTCTCGTAAGAAAGAAGAGTTGAAGCAAAAGAGAACATCAAGAAGCCAAATTCAAAACACATTTAAGCCTAACCCATTTCCTATGAAAAGGAATCTTGTACACAAATAGATTCATGAAGAACAAAATAGAAAAGCAACACAAATGCAATTTCAAGATTCTCAACATAAAGAGGGGAAACTTAATATTATTAAGATGCATATAACCATGTTTCCCTCTCTCATAATAACTTTCAAAGGCATCATGTGAACAAACCCAACAATATAAGTATCACATGAAACATTCTTGTCAGGAGCCACATGCATAAAATTATTACTCACATAAGCATAATCGATTTTATTAGTTGTAGTGGAGCAAATAAAGTAGCTATCATTATTATTCTCAAGTGTAGGAGGCATAGTATAATCTAAAATTTACTCTCCATAGTAAGCGGCACCAAAAGACCACTATCATTATAATCATAAATAGGAGGCAAAGTATCATCAAAGAAAATTTTCTCCTCAATGCTTGGGGACTAAAAATATCATGCTCATCAAAACCAGCTTCCCCCAAGCTTAGAATTTTCCATATCATTAACAAACAATGGTGTTCAAAGCGTTCATACTAATATCATTGCTACTAGCATGCAAATAATTCCATAGGTTTTAATTTTCGAGTAAACAATCCATGTCTTAACTCGTGAAATAGAATAAGAAGCTCATTGTTGCTTTCCATTAAGTCTAACTAGTGAAAATAAAAAACAAGTACAGACTAGACATGATAACAAAAGCAAAAGTAAAATGCAAGTAACTAATTTTTTGTGTTTTGATATAGAGAACAAGATAGTAAGATAAAGTAAAGCTAGCAACTAATTTTTTGGGTTTTGTTTAAGTGCAGCAAAGTAGTAAATAAAATAAAGCAAGACAAAAACAAAGTTAAGAGATTGGATGTGGAGACTCCTTTGCAAATGTCTTGATCTCCCCGCAACGCGCCGTAAAAGAGCTGAGTTGCTGCAATTTAATGCTTCATTAAAACCCCAAGAGGCACAGACAGCAGTAAGTTTTCCCTCAGAAAGAAACCAAGGTTGTCGAACCGAACCTGGAGGAGCCAAGAAGCACGTTGAAGGTTGATGGTGGCGAAATGTGATGCTGCGCGCAACACCAGGATTCCGGCGCCAACGTGAAACCTTTCGCACACAACATAACTAAAGTACTTTGCCCCAACGAAACAAAAGGAGGTTGTCAATCTCACCGGTTTGCCGAACAAAGGATTAACCGTATTGTGTGGAAGATGATTGTTTGCGAAGAAACAGTAAAACAAGTATTGGAGTAGATTGTATGTTATGTAAAGAATAGGACCGGGTCCACAGTCACTAGAGGTGTCTCTCCTATAAGATTAAAGCATGTTGTGAATAAATTACACAAATTGACAAATAGAAAAGGGCATAACATTGCATTATACATGATAATATAGTGAGATTTAATTGTGGCATTACGACAAAGTACATAGACCGCCATCCACCGCATCTATGCCTAAAAAGTCCACCTTCAGTTATCATCCTAACCCTTTCGTATTGCTTTTTTTGTGCTAATGTATAATTAGAGATGAGTATGAAAAGTGAATAATCAAATAACTACATCCCAGACATAGCATCAATGTTTTATCCCTAGTGGCAACAACACTTCCACAACCTTACTTTCTGTCACTGTCCCAGACATCAATGGAGGCATGAACCCACTATCGATATAATACCTTCTTGGAGTTAAGAGCAAAAACTTGGCTAGAGCCTCTACTAATAATACGGGAGCATGCAAGATCATAAACAAGACATAAATAGATTGATAATCACCATAAAATAGTATTCTCCACCGGATCCCGCCAAACACAACATATAGTATTATGAGATGATCCTTTATTCAGTATAACATAAAGATCCAACAATGTAAGAATAATTAGGAGAAGATCACCCATACGTTAATCCATAGTCCAGGGGTGAACTACTCACTCATCACTCCTGAGGCCATCACATGATGAAGAGTCCTCCCGGGAGATGATCTCTCTCTCCGGTGCAGTGGCTGAGGCGATCTCGAATCCCCCCGAGATGGGATCATGCCGCGCCTTCGGAAGGCTTTTCCGTATCGTGGCCTTGCACGGGTTTCACGACGAAGGCTTAAGAGGCTGCAAAGGGAGATCGGGGCACACGAGGGCCCCACACGCCGCGCGCGTTGGGGACACTCGCCCGCCGCCCTAGTGTGGCGGCGGCTCGTGGCCCCACTTCGTCTCTCTTTCGGTCTTCTGGATCAAACACAGGATCCGGGCGTTGATTTCGTCCAATACATTCCGTGAATATTTCCTTACTAGGATTTCGAAACCAAAACAACATAAAACAAGAACACTGGCTCTTCGGCATTTTGTTAATAGGTTAGTTCCGTAAAATGCGTAAATACGACATATAATGTGTAAACATGTAGATATCATCATAATGTGGATGGAACATAAGAATTATCGATACGTCTGAGACGTATCGTTGACCTCCACACCGTACAACTAGAGTTGTTCCGCTCAAACATTACAAATCGCCATTGCCTTTAAACTAATGAAGCATAAAGGATCCAACAGTACCTTCTTATATGTCTCCTTATTGTTAGCTTCAATTTATTTACTAAATTTGCCAATAGACAATTAGAAATATATCGCCGACTATGGTTCGAATTTTCACAAATCGTTTATGTGGGCATAATGATGTTCACGGAGCTTATTCTTGTAGAGCGTGTTGGGCCTGGAAGAGCGTAGGTTTGTAGAATGGGCAGCAGTTTCCTTAAGTGGATTTTCATCAGTTTATCGAACTCAGAGGAAGAGGTCAAAGATATCCCTCTGAAGCAACCCTGTAATCACAAAGCAAGAAGTCTCTTGTGTCCCTAACACACCAAATACACTTGTCATGTGTATAGGTGTACTAGTTCAGCGAGAGAGTAGTGAAATACAAGTAATATGTGATGTATATAGAGTGGTAATAAATAACTGAATAAAATATAGCACAGTAAACATGCAAACAGCCAGTAGCTCAAACAGATTCATGCTTGGAAGCAAGGCCTAGGGATCCCGCTTTCACTAGTGACACTCTCAACAATGATCACATAATAGACTACTCTACACTTTGTTGGATGATGAACGCATTGCGTAGGATTACACGAACACTTGCCGAGTTAACAAGCTCCACAATGCAATGTTCATATTTAAATAACCTTAGATGTGAAGATAGATCAACATAATTACACCAAGAACTAACATAGCATGCACACTATCAACATCATGCATATGTAGGAGGAATAAGACACATCAATACCATCATAGCAATAATTAACTTCATAATCTAAAAGAGATCATAATCATAGCCTACTCCAAGTACACACACGGTGCACACACTGCACCGTGCAGGAAGAATAGAGTACTTTAATAACATCACTAGAGTAGCACATAGACGATATTCAACTGTATCACATAAAGAGAGAGATGAACCACATAGCCAAGGCTGGAGCCCCCAGCCCCGGGTGAATTACTCCCTCTCATCATGGAGTACAAAGGTATGGCTGTGAAGATGCAAGGTGGGGAGATTGAAGCGGTGGAGATGACCGTGCACTCCTTCCGGCAGCAGTGCCGGAACAGAGACTCTCCGTCCCCCCGAATCTTGATTCTCGCGATGGCGGCGGCTCTCAGCTTTCCGTATCGGCCCTCCGTCTCCTGTGCTTTAGGTCGCAGAGGCTTAAACAGGCTAAGAGTGTGGGAGTCGGAGGGCCACTTGGCAAGCACACCCTGTAAGCGCTGTCCGCTCTGGTGTAAAGTGGGCCTCCCTGCCCTCTCTCTCTCTCATCCTTTCCTCCTGCCTGCCAAGCTCCCTTCCCGAAAATAGAACCTGATTTCTGTCCATTCCTAGGAATATTTCATTAGACTTTCGAAACCAAAACAAATAAAACAAATAAAATCGTCTTTCCAGATCTCACAATAGGTTAGTTCCTAGAAAATGCACGAAATGACACATAATGTGTATAAAACATGCAGATATCATCAATAAAGTGGCATGGGAACATAAGAACATCGAATGCTGAGACGTACGCATCCTGTTAGTTCGTTTCTTTCGTCTGTTGGTGTAAAACGATAACAAAGATAATTTCATAACAAGCCATCATAACCTTGATCATACTATTGTAAGCACATGAGATGAATGCAGATAAGTAATGATGAAGATAATGAGTAAACAAATGAATCATATAACAAAGACTTTTCATGAATAATACCTTCAAGACAAGCATCAATAAGTCTTGCATAAGAGTTAACTCATAAGCAATAAATTCTTAGTAGAAAGCTTTGAAACAACATAAAGGAAGATTTCAGAGGTTGCTTTCAACTTTAACATGTATATCTCGTGATAATTGTCAACACAAAGTAATATAACAAGTGCAATAGGTAAACATGTAAGAATCAATGCACAATTTACACAAGTGTTTGCTTCTAAGATAGAAAGAGTAGGTAAACTGACTCAACAATAAGGTAAAAGAATGGTCCTTCAAAGAGGAAAGCATCGATTGCTATATTTGTGCTAGAGCTTTGATTTTGAAAACATAGAGAGCATAAAAGTAAAGTTTTGAGAGGTGTTTGTTGTTGTCAACTAATGATAGCGGGTACTCTAACCCCTGCCGCATGCCAACCTTCAAAGAGCGGTTCCCATTTTATTTTATTTTGGATGGACTCCTCCCAACCTTTCTTTCACAAACCATGGCTAACCGAACCCTGTGCCTGCCAACAATCTCATACCAAGGAGTGCCCTTTTCTTAGTTTTATTGCTATGCAGACACTCCTCCCACCTTTGTCACAAGCCATGCCAACCGAACTGGTGCCGTCCAACAATCACAAGCATACCATGGAGGAGGCTCATTTTACACTAATTTGGGACCTGGAATCCCATTGCCACAGCTCTTTTTTGCAAAATTATTGGATAAGCGGATGAAGCCACTAGTCCATTGGTGAAAGTTGCCCAACAAGATTGAAAGATAAACACCATATACTTCATCATGAGCTATAAAACATTGACACAAATAAGAGTAATAACTTTTGAATTTGTTTAAAGGTATCACTCAAGCAATTTACTTGAATGGCAGAGAAATACCATGTGGCAGGTAGGTATGGTGGACACAAATGGCATGAATATTGGGTCAAGTATTTGGATGCATGATAATTCCCTCTCGATATGCTGTTTAGGGGCTAGCAAGGTTATTTGAAGCAAAACTCAAGTATAAAATGGTGCAACAAGACTCACATAAAGACATATTGAAAGCATTATAAGACTTTACATCGTCTCCTTTGTTGTTCAAACACCTCAACCGTAAAATATCTAGACTTAGAGAGACCAATCATGCAAACCAAATTTTAACAAGTCTATGTAATTATTCATTAATGGGTACAAGGGACATGATGCAAGAGCTTAAATGATTTATGAGAGCTCAAACAATTGCCAAGTTTCACATTATTTAAGACATTATACCAATTACTTACATGTAGCATTTCCCGTTTCCAACTATATAACAATTAACGAAGCAGTTTCAACCTTCGCTATGAAAATTAAAAGCTAAGAACACATGTGTGCATACGAACCAGCAGAGCTTGTCTCTCTCCCACAAACAATTTATTCAAACAAAACAAAACAAAAGCAAACAGACCTCCAAGAAAAAGCATATAAGATGTGACAGAATAAAAATATAGTTTAAGAGAAGGAACCTGATACTTTGTCGATGAAGAAGGATGCCTTGGGCATCCCCGCTTAGATGCTTGAGTATTCTTGAAATATGTAGGGATGAAACACGGGGGCCCAAGCTTAGATTTTTCATTCTTCTTGATCGAGTATATCATCCTCCTCTCTGGACCCTTGAAAACTTCCTTCACCAAACTTCAAGCAAACTCATAGGGTTAGAGCATAATCAAAAATTCACATGTTCGGAGAGGGGTGATACAAACATTCTTTTCACTTCTGGACATTGTATAAAGCTCTGGACATTAATGGATCAAAAGAATTAAATGAATCCAATATAGCAAAAGAGGCAATGCGAAATAAAAGGCAGAATCTGTCAAATGTAACAAATTTAAAGACGACTTAAAGCTGGCACCGTACTTGCCTAAAATGAGAAACTCAAACTAATGGAAGTATATCCGAGGATCACGCTCGTAAATTGCAGATTTTCTAGAATTTTCTACAGAAAATCAAACAGACTGACAGTCAGCAGCTGCTTCTCACAAAGAAACATCCAAATATAAACATCTCAACTTTGACATAGAAACTTTACTTGGCACAAAAACATGATAAGGAGAGGCTGCTACAGAGTAAACAACTTCCAAGACACTAATATAAAACAAAGGCATCAGAAAGTAAAATAACACATGCGGTTATTCCAAGAAGTTCTTTTCTTTATAGCCATTAAGATGGGCTCAGCAATTTTGGTGATGCACCCGCAAGAAATAGTATTTGAAGCAAAAGAGAGTTTCAAGAGGCAATTCAAAACACATTTGAGCCTAACATGCTTCCTATGCAAAAGAATCTTATACAAAAATGAATTCATGAAGAGCAAAGTGGCAAGCATAAGAGGATAAAACACGAGTAACTTAAAGATTCTCAACATAAAGAGGGGAAACTTAATATTATTAAGATGCATATAATTTTCCTCTCTCATAATAACCTTCAGTAGCATCATTGATGAAGTCCACAATATACCTTGTCACTACAAAACATTCTTACTGTAGTTCATGTGCATGGAAGTAATCATTAATTAGCATGTAAGAGTATCCATTAATAATTGGAGCAAGATTATTATCAAGAATTTAAACATGGTAAACAAGTTGCATATTAAAAGAATTGTTTTTGGCAAGCCCATCATAATAACTATGACAAGTTTCATAAGGATAATTGTAACATGTGTCATATATACATCTCTATAGCAATTATCTAAAACCTGAATATGTAATATCATCATTTTCACTAAAAAGTAGATGTCTCAAATACAAGATCTTCACACAACATCCCCAAGCTTAGAGCTATCTATATCATTTAAGGAGACATGAATAATGCTATCATCATTATTTTCACAGTACTAAAGAGATTTTCAATATCAAAGGCAGCGTGCTCATCCAAATCATGATCACTAATATGGGTAAAGTGCTAGGAAGATCATCGTACTCAGATTCATTATCATAATAATCATTAGGAGCAACATACTTACGGTTACCTAGCGTTATCTCATTCACGCGTGGATACGCCGTTACCTCTTTCTTTTTATTCTCCTTCTTCTTCTTCTTCCTTCTTCTTCTTCTTCTTCTCCTTCTCCTCGTTCCCTTCTTTAGGAGGAAGAGGCTTGAATGGTGGCTTGTCCGCATAACCTGATCTTCTTTTAGAAACAATAGAAGAAACTTGGGAGGATCCCTTCTTTTCATTAATTAATTGAAAACACACAGCGGTCCTATCATATTTTGGCAAGGTGTCATCTTCTAAAATATTCTGTAGGTAAGTATTTGTATGGCTATTATCAATGCAATAAGAAAGACAACCATGCAGGACATCATCACTATCAAGATCGTTAATATTTAACAAAGAAATTTTTCTTGATAACTCTTCACACTTCAAAATAAGGTAAGTTCATCATGCTGATTAGGAGTAATTTCATCATCACAATACAAATTTGCAGCACTCATGGGGTTTGAATTATCATTGGAGGAACATTGAAAATCAAAATGACCAACTCTATGGCAAAGTTCAAAAGGATAGAGGGAACACACTTTTTCTCCAAGATCATCTAGAGCTCTAGACCACTTTCTAGTTTTTTCATTTCGGTGCATGGATACAATATTCATCTTCTATTTGATTAATTCCCCAAGGTTCTATGCATTCCACAAAATTAACATGCTTATAGGGAAATAGCATTCTTAGGAGTTTGAGCACGCTATTGCAATCATTAACAACAATGTCATTCTTCATGCAAGCCTCTTAAAAGGTTCATGATACTTATCAAATTCTTCTTAGCACTTCTAAATGAGAAGCAAAGGTTTTATAAAGATTTGCAGCAACTTGGAGAGTCAAGACCATAAGCAGCACTCATATTTCGAAATTTATCAATAGTATTCATAAAAGTTTCAATGCATTCATAATCATAGTTTATACCCGACTCTTTACCTTTGTCGTTTTCCCAATCTTCAGCGTTCTCTTCTCCATAATCCGATCAAGAAGGTCCTTTTTAAACTCTTCTTTATTACTCGTGAATGACTCAACAATAGTATCCAAGGCTTTAAACATCTTGAAAAAGAAAGTCTGTAGAATGACAATGATGAGACTTAAGTCATGGGATTGGGGCATTTGAGACAGTCTTCAACTTCTCCCATGCTTGGGCAATACTTCATCATGAGGCCAAAATTATATATATGGTTTCGATCTTTGTGATCACTTGGAGGATAGAACTTTGAATAAAATAGAGGCACAATATTCTTCCAATCAAGAGCGCCCGCCCTTCAATAGTTTATACCAATGCGCCGCTTCACCAGAGCAGTTTACATAACAAATAATTTTTTTCTAACTTCATCCATTGAAATACCTGCACACTTGAATAACCCGCATAATTCATGCAAAATAGTAAATGATCTTCAGGATGAACAGTTCCATTCCCTTCATAGCGGTTATCCATAACACGTTCAATAATTTCCATAGGTATTTTATACGGAATACTTTCAGCAGGTGGATTTAAAATATCAGAAGCATCGTTAGAGTTATCGCATATGGGAGATAAAGCATTATCAGAGCAAAATATTTCTTCCAAAGCTGAGGAGCAAAAAAAAATATTATTTTTATGTAAACTAGCTTCCCCAAGCTTAGACTTCTTCATAGCATTAGCAGTAATTGCATTCATACTAATAACATTGCTACTATCATGTAAATAAGGTTCCATAGGTTTTTTAATTTTCACATCAAACCATCCATGTCTTAAATCAGGAAATAGAATAAGAAGCTCTTTGTTGTCCATTATGCCTAACTAGTGTAAACAAGAAACAAAAAAGATGTAATTGCATAGTCTAAAGGAAATAGCTTCGAGTACACACACAATGGCGCCTGAAAAGTACCTGGAACCGGAGGGTGAGTACCTTTTACCTTTCCTCCCGGCAACGCCATAAAAGTGCTTGATGTCTACGGAGCTTATTCTCTGTGCAGATGTTGCTGGGGCCTCCAAAGCGTAGGTTTGTAGAACAGCAAAGTAAGTTTCCCTTTAAGTGGATTACCCAAGGTTTATCGAACCCGTGAGGAAGAGGTCAAAGATATCCCTCTCAAGCAACCTTCGGAATCACAAAGCAAGAAGTCTCTTTGTGTCCCCAACACACCAAAATACACTTGTCAAGTGTATAGGTGTACTAGTTCGCCGAAGAGATAGTAATACAAGTAATATTGATGTATATGAGTGGTAATAACAATCTGAATAAAATATGGCAGCGAGTAAACATGTTAAAACAAATAAATAAACGGAGATTCGATGCCTGGAAGCAAGGCCTAGGGATCCCGCTTTCATAGTGGATACTCTCAACAATGATCACATAATAGGACTACTCTCATAATTTTTGTTGGATGACAGAACGACAATGAGATTACACGAACCCCACGTCGTGGAGTTACAAGCCCACACTGCAATGTTCATATTTAAATAACCTAAGAGTGAAAGATAGATCAACATAATTACACCAAGAACTAACATAGCATGCACACTATCACCATCATGCATATGTAGGAGGAATAATACACATCAATACCATCATAGCAATAATTAACTTCATAATCTACAAGAGATCATAATCATAGCCTACGCTAAGTACTCACACGGCACACATCAGCACCATTACACACGTGGAGGAGGAATAGAGTACTTAATAACATCACTAGAGTAGCACATAGACATATTCAACTAGATCACATAAAGAGAGAGATGAACCACATAGCTACACGGGAGCTCACTGTGGGTGAATACCCATTCTTTCAACCCAAGATGTTACAGCGGGATGGCGTGGAGACGGCGGTGGAGATGACTCCGGGGCAATTCCCCGTCCCAGCGGTGAACAGAGACTTCTGTCCCCCCGAATCTTGATTTCGCGCGATGGCGGCGGCTCGGGAAGGTTTTCTCCGTATCGTGGCTCTCCGTCTGTGTTTTTAGGTCGAGAGGCTTAACAGGGCGAAGAGGGGGAGTCGGAGGGGCCACGGGCTGCCCACACCCTAGGGGGCGCCCCCCCCCCCGTCCGCGCCGGGTGTGGGTGTGGGGCCCCCTGGCTCCCCTCTGGCCCCTCTTCGGTGCTCTGGAAGCTTCCGGGAAAAATAAGATACTGGGCGTTGATTTCGTCCAATTCCGAGAATATTTCCTTACTAGGATTTCTGAAACCAAAAACAGTGCAGAACAAGAATCGTCTTTCGGCATCTCATCAATGGGTTAGTTCCGGAAAACGCATAATAATGACATATAATGTGTATAAAACATGTAGATATCATCAATAAAGTGGCATGGAACATAAGAAATTATCGATACGTTGGAGACGTATCACGTAACATCCTGGATGGGGTGGTTATCGTTCATGAATCATTTCATGAATTGCATTGAAAAAACATGAATGGGGTGATTTTAAAGAATGTCTTCGAAAAGGCCTATGATAAGGTTTTCTGACGAGTGGCATGCTTTAATCTTTTGTTTCGTCTCAGGAGGAAGTGTTGCTATTGAAGTCAATGATGACATTTGCAAGTACTTCCAAACCAAGAAGGGGCTTAGACAGGGTGAGCCATTATCGCCAATGCTATTCGAAGAGGTCCTTGATAAACGATCAAGGGCACTAGTGAGATGGAAGGTTGTAGTGGAAGCTAATTAATATTTGGTTCATGGATACATCGCAGACTAGGGAGAGTGTGTGTTTAGTGTTCTATGGTGAATTATCTCACAAATCTCTTCAATTACTTGAGTTTTTACTTGGACCTTCATGTTTTACTTCTTTTTATCTTCTCTCCTTTGACTTGAAGACCATAAACTGTTTCTTGGATTTCCTTTGAGTTGTCTTCACTTTGTCAAGTTAACACAGAGGATTAGGTGGGACCTTGGGTGTCATCATTTACTTCCAACCCCCATAATGTTTGAAAAACATATTTTTTGTGGAAGTGCCCAAATGACCTAAAATGGATGTTTTTGCACAAAGATTAGTGGAAAGGACATGCCAAAATTGGAACCATGACCCCATCTTCTGTAGGTTTGTTCACACATGCATACCCAACAACTTTGCAAACTATATTTTGTTGTTTGGCATAAAAAATGACTTTCCTTTTTATTACTTTCCAGATGTTTTTTTTGTGAGACGGGTACTGATGACCCACAAGTATAGGGGATCGCAACAGTCTTCGAGGGAAGTATTACCCAATTTATTGATTCGACACAAGGAGACAAAGAATACTTGTAAGCCTTAACAATGAGTTATTGCATCCAGTCGTGACCTGAAACAGACTTGCTCACAGATTTATCGCAGGCTGCGCTTCTTTATAGCAAGAGGAATAGTAAAATAACAAAGCAGCGGGTGAAATAAAGACAGCAGTAGTGATTATAGTAAACAGCAGGATTAAAACACTGTAGGCACAGGGACGGATTAACGGGCGTTGCATGGATGAGACAAACTCATATAACAATCAAAGCATTTGCAGATAATAACAAAACGGTATCCAAGTACTAATCAATCAATAGGCATGTGTTCCATATATAGTCGTACGTGCTCTAATGAGAAACTTGCACAACATCTTTTGTCCCACCAGCCGGTGGCCGGGCCTCTAGGGAAACTACCGGAAATTAAGGTACTCCTTTTAATACACCGAGCAAAGCATTAACACTCGGTGGAACACATGTGATCCTCACATCACTACTTCTCCTATTGTCCCGATTGCCACTGGGGCCATTGGCTTCGCACAAACATGTGTATGTTAATCTGCAAAAAGATCATAAACAACGAACATCTTTCATGAATCAATAATATGTTCATATTTGAGATCATGACACTTAGCCCTAGTGACAAGCATTAAGCATAACAAGTTGCAACAATATCATAAAAGTGACATCTACGGATACTAGGCACTATGCCCTAACAATCTTATGACCATTACATGACCAATCTCATCCAATCCCTACCATCCCCTTCAGCCTACAGCGGGGAATTACTCACACATGGATGGGGGAAACATGGCTGGTCGAGGAGAGGCGTTGTAGGTGATGGTCGCATGATCTCCTTCCAACCTCACCTGCGGAGTGCGTAACGAGACTTCCGTCCCGAGACGGAGTTTCGTTGGCGTGGCGGCTCTTCGGAGGGTTTCTCGCGACTTCACTTCTGGGCGTTTTTAGGTCGAGGGCGATAAGTAGTCCGAAGGAGGGCTGCCCACGAGGCGCCGCCACACTAGGGCCACGCGGCCCCCCTACCGGGCCGCGCGCCGGCCTAGTGTGTGTGTGTGGGGCCCCGTGCCCCCCACCTCGGCTTGCCCTTCGGCTCCGTGAGTCTTCTCGGGAAAATAGGGCCTTCCCAGAGTAAATTCGAGGTTTTTTCCCAAAGCGATTTCACACACAAAACGAGACACCATGAGCGCGATTCTCACAAAACAAATGTTAGTCCGTGTTAGTTGTATCCATAATAAAATACACAAATTAGAGGTAAAACAATAGCAAAAGTGTTTCGGGAAAGTAGATACGTTTGGACGTATCAACTCCCAAGTTTAGCTTATTGCTTGTCCTCAAGCACTTCAGTTAACAACTGAGCGGATAAAAGAACTTTCACTAACACATTTGCTCATATGATGTATATATTCTCATGCTAAGGCTAATACAGTCCATAATGAGATACATGCAAATAAGATCATCCAACAACTATGTCAAACATGGAGAGGTACCAATAATTATTAATAAGCATCATGAATCATGTATATAAGTGGATTGTGACACGTCTCCAACGTATCTATAATTTCTTATGTTCCATGCTACTATTATGATGATACCCACATGTTTTATGCACACAATATATGTCATTATTATGCTTCCTAACTGCAACCCGTCGATTTAGATGCTGGATACTAGCTATTGTCATTGTTTCTTTGGTTCCAGAAATCCTAGTAAGGAAATATTAATATTCTCAATCGGACGTAACCAATGCCCAAAGATCCTATTTTGGACGAAGCTTTCCGTAACACCCGAGAGCCGCCAGAGAGAGGCCACAGGGGGCCCACACCCTGGCGCCGCCAGAGGGGGGGCCGCGCCGCCTTAGTGTGTGGGGCCCACCACATCCCCCGAGGCTGCCCTTTCGCCTATATAAGGTCCCCAACACCTAAACCCCTAAAAGAATAAGTCAGCCAGATGAGAAAAGTTCCGTGAGCCGCCTCGCCATCGCTGGCCAAGATCCGGGGACAGAGTTCTTTTCCCAAGACGCCGGGACGGGGAAGTGCCCCGAAGGGCGCTTCTCAACACACCGCCGCCATTCCACCCGCCACTTTCAATACTGCTGCTCCGCGCTATGCAGGAGTAGTCTCCTCCATCGAGGCTGTGTCGTAATTTTAGGCCATGTGTGGTTAATCTCTCTATGTACTTCAATGTTAACAACTCAGAGTCGCCTTACAAGTGATTGAGATCCATAGCACATGCCTGCTGCAATTCAGATGTCAACAGTTAGCCAAGTGGTTTACGATGACTTCCTGAGACCCTTTGTCCCATGTAAAGTGTACAGTTGCGCAACTGTGGTCCTTTAGCTATATTTGCTAATATTCATCAAAAGCAGGAATGGGCATAATGAAGTGCTTATTTATATCCCCTCATGAGATTGCAATGTGCTTGTACTACTATCTATGCTACTCAGTGATGTTTTGTGCCAAGTTCATTCCTCCTGCATGGTAAGGTGACAGCAGTGCATCGTGTAGTTCTTTGTCGTAGATTATGATCATAATCTCTTGTAGGTTATGGAGTTGACACGCTACATAGTATTACGCATTTATGCCTCCTTCGTAGTGTGATGGTGATAGTGTGCATGCTATGTTAGTACGGTTTATTTTGCAAAGATCTATTATGCTCTAAGGTTACTTAAATATGAATACGAATGTTGTGGAGCTTGTTAACTCCGCATTGAGGGTTCGGTAATCCTACACAATTAGTGGTGTTCATCATCCAACAAGAGTATATGTAGCACAAGAAAGAACTTATTATGGATCAATGTTGAGAGTGTCCACTAGTGAAAGTATGATCCCTAGGGCCTTGTTTCTACCAGAAATTGCTTCCCACGACAAGCTATTTTCCGGCGCCGCTTGTTTACTGTTTTTACATCTTTACTTTCTCAATATTACCACCATCTATACCAATTCGTGTTTTACTATCTCTTCACTAACTAGTACCTATACATCTATTTATGTGTTGGGGACACAGAGACTTCTTTTGTCTTGGGTTGCTTGAGAGGATATCTTTGACCTCTTCCTCCTGAGTTCGATAAACCTTGGGTGATCCACTTAAGAAAACTTGCTGCTGTTCTACAAACCTCTTTGAGGCCCAACACCTGCCTATGGGTTGAGGGCGTGAGTAGATGAAGCTATTTTCTTCAGGCGCGTTGCCGAGGGGGAGGAAAGGGTAAAAGGTACTCACACTCCTGATCTCGGCTACTAAGCTATTTTCCGCCCATTGTAAGTACTCGAAGCTATTTCCTTTAGATCCTGCAATTGCATCTTTTGTTTCTTGTTTACACTAGTTAGGCATAATGGAAAACAACAAAAATATGAGAGATCTTTATGAACTTTATCTTGAATTAGGACATGATGTGTTTGAAGAGAGAATTAAAAAACCCATGGAACTTTATATGCATGCTAATGGAAATGTTATTAATATGAATGCTTTGAACACTATTGTTGCTAATGCTATGGAAAATTCTAAGCTTGGGGAGGTCGGTTTTGATGAAAATGATCTCTTTAGCCCTCCGGGTATTGAGGAGAAAGTTTATGTTGATTATGATATGCCTCCCATATATGATGATTATAATGATAGTGGTCTTTTGTTTCCACCTACTATGGAGGATAAAGCTTGTTATGATGATACTATGCCTCCTATATTTGATGATGAGAATAATAATGATAGCTACTTTGTTGAATTTGCTCCCACTACAACTAATAAAATTGATTATGTTTATGTGGAGAGTAATAATTTTATGCATGAGACTCATGATAAGAATGCTTTATGTGATAGTTATATTGTTGAGTTTGCTCATGATGCTACTGAAAGTTATTATGAGAGAGAAAATATGGTTGTAGAAATTTTCATGTTACTAAAACACCTCTCTATGTGCTGAAATTTTTGAAGCTACACTTTTTTTGTCTTCCTATGCTTGCCACTATACTCTTCATGAACTTGTTTATTTACAAGATTCCTATGCATAGGAAGCATGTTAGACTTAAATGTGTTTTGAATTTGCCTCTTGATGCTCTCTTTGCTTCAAATACTATTTCTTGCGAGTGCATCATTAAAACCTGAGCCATCTTAATGGCTATAAAGAAAGAACTTTTGGGAGATAACCCATGTGTTTATTTTACTACAGCACTTTTTGTTTTGTTGAGTCTTGGAAGTTGTTTACTACTGTAGCAACCTCTCCTTATCAAGTTTTTGTGCCAAGTAAAGTCTCTATGGTAAAGTTGATGCTAGATTTGGATTACTGCGCAGAAACAGATTTGCTGTCTGTCACGAATTTGAGCAGAAGTCTCTGTAAAAAAATCAAAAAATCTGCAAATTTACGTGTGTGATCCTCGGATATGTACGCAACTTTCATTAGTTTTGAGTTTTTCCATTTGAGCAAGTTAAGTACCCAGTCCAGATGCATCTTTACGGACTGTTCTGTTTTTGACAGATTCTGCCTTTTATTTAGCATTGCCGCTTTTGCTTTGTTGAATGGGTTTCTTTGTTCCATTAAATTTCAGAAGCTTTGTGCAATGTCCAGAAGTGTTAAGAATGATTGTGTCACCTCTGAACATGTGAATTTTTGATTGTGCACTAACCCTCTAATGAGTTTGCTTGAAGTTTGGTGTAGAAGTTTTCAAGGGTCAATAGAAGAGGGTGATATACTGATCAAGAAGAGTGAAAGGTCTAAGCTTGGGGATGCCCGGTGGTTCATCCCTGCATATTTTAAGAAGACTCAAGCATCTAAGCTTGGGGATGCCCAAGGCATCCTTCTTCATCGACAACTTATCAGTTTCTTCTAGTGAAACTATATTTTTATTCCTCACATCTTATGTATTTTACTTGGAGCGTCTGTGCTTTTATATTTTCGTTTTGTTATTTTCATTCTCTGAATAAATTCATCCTTGTGTGAGAGAGACACGCTCCGCTGGTTCATATGAACACATGTGTTCTTAGCTTTTAATGTTCAAGGGCGAAAGTTGATCGCTTCACTTGTTGTTATTTTGTTGGAATCAGAAAATGCTTCATATGGTCTTGAATAATTTGATACTTGGCAATTGTTTTGAGCTCTCATATATCATTCTTAAGCTCTTGCATCATGTACTTAAATCTAGTAGTGGAGAACTACTGTAGAGCTTGTTGAAATTTGGTTTGCATGATTGGTCTCTCTAAGTCTAGATATTTTCTGGTAAAGTGTTTGAGCAACAAGGAAGACAATGTAGAGTTTATTATGCTTGCAATATGTTCTTATGTAAGTTTTGCTGTACCGGTTTATACTTGTGTTTGCTTCAAACAACCTTGCTAGCCTAAACCTTGTACTGAGAGGAAATGCTTCTCGTGCATCCAAAACCTTGAGCCAAAACCTATGCCATTTGTGTCCACCATATCTACCTACTATTTGGTATTTTCTGCCATTCCAAGTAAATACTTCATGTGCTACCTTTAAACAATTCAAAAGCTACTATCTCTTATTTGTGTTAATGTTTTATAGCTCATGAGGAAGTATGTGGTGTTTTATCTTTCGATCTTGTCATTTACTTCTGACAGACTTTCACAATGGACTAGTGGCTCATCCGCTTATCCAATAATTTTGCAAAAAGAGCTGGCAACGGGGTTCCCAGCCCCAATTAATTACAACTTGCATTAATAATTCTCTTCACATGTTTTGCTCTGATTCATCAGTAAGCAACTTAATTTTGCAAATAGACACTCCTCCATGGTATGTGAATGTTGGAAGGCACCCGAGGATTCGGTTAGCCATGGCTTGTGTAAGCAAAAGGTTGGGGGAGTGTCATCTAATAAATAAAACTAAAGTACATGTAAACAAAAGAGAAGAGGGATGATCTACCTTGCTGGTAGAGATAACGTCCTTCATGGGAGCCGCTCTTGAAAGTCTGGTTGATAAGGTAGTTAGAGTACCCATTACCATTCGTTGACAACAACAAACACCTCTCAAAATTTTACTTTTATTCTCTCTATATGATTTCAAAACTTGAAAAGCTCTAGCACATGATTTAATCCATGCTTCCCTCTGCGAAGGGCCTATCTTTTATTTTATTGTTGAGTCAGTTTACCCATTTCCTTCCATCTTAGAAGCAAACACTTGTGTCAATTGTGCATTGATTCTACATACTTGCTTATTTGCATTCATCATATTACTCTATGTTGACAATTATCCATGAGATATGCATGTTGAAAGTTGAAAGCAACTGCTGAAACTTATATCTTCCTTTGTGTTGCTTTGATACCTTTACTTTGAATTTATTGCTTTATGAGTTAACTCTTATGCAAGACTTTTGATGCTTGTCTTGAAAGTACTATTCATGAAAAGTTTTGCTATATGTCATCTATTTGTCAAACTATAGATCATTGCTTTGAATCACTCCATTCATGTCATATGTTTTACAATAATGTTGATCAAGATTATGATGGTAGCATGTCACCTCAGAAATTATTCTTGTTATCGCTTACCTACTCGGGACGAGGAACTAAGCTGGGGATGCCGATACGCCCAACGTATCTATAATTTCTTATGTTCCATGCTACTTTATTGATGATACCTACATGTTTTATACACATTATATGTCATTATTATGCGTTTTCCGGAACTAACCTATTGACGAGATGTCGAAGGGCCAGTTGTTGCTTTTTTTGGTTCCAGAAATCCTAGTAAGAAATATTCTCTTGAATCGGACGAAATCAATGCCCAGCATCCTATTTTTGGACGAAGCTTCCAGAACACCCGAGAGACGCCAGAGAGAAGCCCTGGGGGCCCCACACAACACCCTGGCGCGGCCAGAGGGGGGGCCGCGCCGCCTTAGTGTGTGGGCCCACCAGGCCCCCTCTGAGGCTGCCCTTTCGCCTATATAAGGTCCCTGACCTAAAACCCCAAAAGAATAAGCCACGGTACGAGAAAAGTTCCAGAGCCGCCGCCATCGCGACCAAGATCCGGGGACAGAGTCTCTTTCCGGCACGCCGGGACGGGGAAGTGCCCCCGAAAGCTTCTCCATCGACACCGCTGCCATCTCCACCGCCATCTTCATCACCGCTGCTGCCATGAGGAGGGAGTAGTTCTCCATCGAGGCTCGGGGCTGTACCGGTAGGCTGTGGTTAATCTCTCTCTATGTACTTCAATACAATAATCTCATGAGCTGCCTACATGATTGAGATTCATATGATGATGCTTGTAATCTAGATGTCATTATGCTAGTCAAGTGGGTTTTACTTATGTGATCTCCGGAGACTCCTTGTCCCACGTGTGTAAAGGTGACAGGTGTGCACCGTGTGGGTCTCTTAGGCTATATTTCACAGAATACTTATTCACTGTTATGAATGACATAATGAAGTGCTTATTTATATCCCTTTATGATTGCAATGTGCTTTGTATCGCTACTAGTCTATGTGCTACTCATGTGATGTTATTAAAGTAGTCTATTCCTCCTGCATGGTGTAATGGTGACAGTGTGTGCATCGTGTAGTTCTTGTCGTAGATTATGATCATAATCTCTTGTAGGTTATGGAGTTGATTATCGCTATGATAGTATTGATGTGATTTATGCCTCCTTCGTAGTGTGATGGTGACAGTGTGCATGCTATGTTAGTACTTGGTTTATTTTGCAAAGATCTATTATGCTCTAAGGTTACTTAAATATGAATATCGAATGTTGTGGAGTTTGTTAACTCCGGCATTGAGGGTTCGTGTAATCCTACACAATTAGTGGTGTTCATCATCCAACAAGAGTATATGTAGCACAAAGGAAAGAGAACTTATTATGTGATCAATGTTGAGAGTGTCCACTAGTGAAAGTATGATCCCTATGCCTTGTTTCCACCACAAAGAATTGCTTCCCACGCCAGCAAGCTATTTTCTAGCACCGCTTGTTTACTGTTTTACTGCATCTTTACTTTCTGCAATATTACCACCATCTATACCACCTGTGTTTTACTATCTCTTCGCCGAACTAGTGCACCTATATATCTGACAAGTGTATTTGGTGTGTTGGGGACACAAGAGACTTCTTGTATCGTGATTGCAGGGTTGCTTGAGAGGGATATCTTTGACCTCTTCCTCCCCGAGTTCGATAAACCTTGGGTGATCCACTTAAGGGAAAACTTGCTGCTGTTCTACAAACCTCTGCTCTTGGAGGCCCAACACTGTCTACAGGAAAAGAAGCGTGAGTAGACATCAGATTGCAATGTTCATAAGAGAATATGATAAAGTGGTATCTCGCTTGCCCGTATTTGATCGGCAAAACATAAATGCCGAGGCACCTCTGGAGTTCATAGAAAGACTAGAAGTAGTGATTGTCAAAGATAAAAGCATCAAAGTTATGCCACAATCAATCATATTTTGAGACAAGCATATTATACTAAGAATGACAGTTGTGCTCTCAAGATAGTGCTCAAAGAAAGAATGGAGACACAACATAAAAGTAAAAGATTGACCCTTCGCAGGGAAGCAGAGATTAACATGCGCTAGAGCTTTTCATTTTTAAAACAGGAGTAAAATTATTTTGAGAAGTGCTTGTTATTGTCAACGAATGGTAATGGGTACACTAACTACCTCACCAACCGGACTCCCAAGAGCGGCTCCCATGAATTATTTGTATGTTTATGTGGCACTCCTTCCAACCTTTCTTACACAAATCATGGCTAACCGAATCCTCGGGTGCCTGCCAACAATCACATACCATGAAGGAGTGCCTTTTTATTTAAGTTTTATTATGATGATGACACTCCCCCAACCTTTGCTTACACAAGCCATGGCTAACCGAATCCTTCGGGTGCCGTCCAACAATCACAAACCATGGAGGAGTGTATATTTAAGTTAATTAATTTGGGACTGGGAATCCCATTGCCAACTCTTTTTGCAAAATTATTGGATAAGCGGATGTGCCACTAGTCCATATGAGAGTCCGTCAAAAGTAAATGACAAGGTTGAAAGCTAAACACCACATACTTCCTCATGAGCTATGAAACATTAACACAAATTGAGAAGCATTTTGAAAGTTTTAAAGGTAGCGCATGAGAATTTACTTGGAATGGTTTGAAATGCCATGCATAGGTATTTATGGTGGACACTTTGGAACAACTTGGTTTTCAGGTGTTTGGAAGCACGAGCGGCGTTCCCGCTCAGTACAAGTGAAGGCTAGCAAAGACTAGGGAGCGACAAATCAAGAGAGCAGTAATGTCATAATCATGCTTGCGGCAAAATAAATTAACGGAGGCATAAAAGTAATACAAGAACTCTGAAGCAATATAAAATCATCGAGGCTTAATTGACTTTTTGTTCAGTCATATGCATGCGTGAGCATGTGCCAAGTCGATATAAATGAATTATTCAGAGGAGGATACCACAATGCCATACTTACTTATGAATAAAACAATGCAAGCGAACATCCATGACATGCTACTCATATTAATAAATTGGAGCTAAACATGAGAGATCATGAACTACTAGACTTTCTCAAATAACATATACCTCACATGAACCAACTAAGCATGCTCACATGGATGAGTATATGTACAAAAATGAAAACAAATAGAGTTCATACCAGCCTCTCACCACAATCCAATTGTTGTAGATCGTCATTATTGCCTTTCACTTGTGTAGCTTGGATAATATGAAATGAAAACCACGCTCCAGCCACCGAAGACCATTGAACTCATGATGAACTTTACAAACCAAAGAAGAACAGCAAATATTTTTGGTGTTTTCGAATTGGAAACAAGAACAAAAGAAACAAGAAAACAAAGCAAAATCTTTTTGGGTTTTCTCATAGCAAACCAACGATAGCAAATAAAGTAAACTAAGAGCAAAGAACCAAATAAACAAATGGTGAAGAGAAACAACAGAAATATTTTTGGTCTTTTTGTTTTAGGAAAGAAACAAAGCGAAAACAAGAGAATGCAAACTAACAGAAACACAGAAAAGCAGGATGACAGAAATCTGCCAAAACCTGACAGCAGTACAGAAATCGAAATTAACAAAAATCTTCCATTGCTCAGCTCAAAAAGTGTTCAACTAATGAAAGTTATATAACAACCTGGGGCACATGCTCAAAAATTGGCAACTCAAAATAACGTTCTGGCTGTGCGTACAATTTTTTTTGGTAACAGCCCAGAATCTGTTTTTGGACAGCACTTCCCCAAATATCATCTCCCTCTCATTAGAAAACCACTCTAAGAAACTAAACAAGTATGTACAAGTATCCAGCAACCATAATATGCAAAGAATGAGTGATGCCGGTATACCTCCCCCCTTAGGCTTTTGGCCTAAGTGGAGTTCATTCCAACGAGGGTCGGAGTTCCACGCCGGTGGATCATACATGGAGTGATAATAGGCCCCTGCGCAGAAGAATGTCATGGAGGTTCCACATGACCATAATGTTGATATGAGGAGCTCGCTGCATCGGATGGAGAGTCGGGGTGCTCCTCGGCCTCCTCCATGCATTCCCTTGCACGATGGCTTTCCTTTTCTATGTATGTGTTTAGCTCATTTTCTGTGATCGACCACCCTTTTCTGGCATCAAGGTTAAACATAGCAGGTGCAGGCAATCGT
The DNA here is from genome assembly GCA_030979885.1 of Lolium multiflorum. Lineage (NCBI taxonomy): Eukaryota > Viridiplantae > Streptophyta > Magnoliopsida > Poales > Poaceae > Lolium > Lolium multiflorum. Next base: position 211,025,961 of record CM061753.1, on the reverse strand, counting down.
ACTAGTTTTTCAATTTTCTTAGTTATTCTCCAATTTTTCTTATACAAAGTTATCCTATAATACAGGTTGTTCAAATTAGATGCATCTGAAATAAACTCATGTTTAATCATGGAAACAACATCAAGTTTCTCTATAGAAAGCGGAATATCTAGATGGTGAGGTCCTACACCATGCATAGCTAATAAGCGAGAGGCGATAAGACCTCCACAAATTCCTCCTTTCTCATGGTTAGTAGCAAGTCTACAAGCTATTAAAGCACCCAAATTATAGGTCCTATCCTGTTGCAAAGCGGCGGCTAAGAAAGCCATATCTTGAACAGACAACTTACTCGCATTCCTTCTAGCAAGAACACACTTTGTAACGAAGTAAGCGAAGTAGCGGATAGCTGGTTGTTGAATGCTACTAATCTTACCACCATCATCGGAGAAGCTCCTCCCATTACAAATCATGGTATAAAGATTCGAGAGCTCCCGCGGCGTTCCCCTGATCTTCTCGCAGGATCCCCACCGCGGCACTCTAATTGCTGCACAAAAATCACTGAAAGGCAAGTTGATAGTTTTGTTATAAATCTTGTACCGGACCATGGGGTTAGTTTGAGACCGATGAAATTCGACACCGTTAGTTTAGCATATTGGTGAGGTTCACCAACAGTAAAACCTTCCAACCCTGCATTGGAAATCAGTGTTTGAACATCTTGCAGGATTCCTGCATTCCGCATAAAATCCGTGCATGGGTAATAAGAGGGGTATACTCCCTCTTCGCGGTGAACTCTCATGACTTGCTGCACCTCCAATTCTTGTTGGTTTAGTTGGTGCCTACTTCCTTCCATTTTCTGAAATTTTCAACAACCATTAGAAAATTTGATTTCAAGGTATATAATTGAGGGGAACTACTATAGGAACTTGCTAGAGTACTAAACATGCATCAAAACTAGTTTCTACCACTTAGAACAAGCATGCAAGCTCACTAAACATGTTATCTACAGCAGCAAAATACTCAAGATATACTCAACCAAACAAAATTCTAATTGGACAATCAAAGGAGTCACATACCAAGGAGCAAATGTGCCAAATTTCAGACAACTGGGCTGAGCAAAGAGATCGAGAAATCGCGAGTTCTTGAGCAACGCGAGTGAGAGGAACTCGAGAGTTGGGAGAGAGAAGAGAGGGAGGAAGAGATGCGAAGTGGGGCAAGGGGGGCCCACACACCGGGTGGCGCGCCCCCTGGCCGCGCGCCGGCCTGTGGGTGCCACCCTGAGGTGCCCCACTGGTCAGCCCCAGTGCTCCCAGTGCCTCTTCGAAAAATAGGACTACCAAGATAATTTTTGTAATTTTTAGAGAACTTCGAAAAATGCACATTTCTGGGTGTTAAATTAGTTATTACTGCGCAGGAAAATGATTTCCAAAATCTTAAAAAACTAAAGCATATTGCAAAACAAAATGTGCTACAACAAGTAAAATAAATGGAGGGAGAAAGAAAGAAAGAAATGTTGTTTAGCTCTCTTATGCATTAAAATATACTTGTTAACAAGGTTGATCAAGTCTTGCTACCAAATAAATTTTATATGACATAAGAAGAATTAAACCTCAAATCAATCATGTTACCTTATATTGAATTGATATGGATCCAATCACAAGAGTTTGATATTCTTCTTTAGGCTCATATATAGGACAATCAATGGATCCCACTTTGATAGTTTTCACATTAAAAATTGTATTAACTCCATATACTTTATCAATCCTCTTGGGAAAATAGATGTTCCTTATCATCAACATTGAAAGTAACCATGCCTTTATTGCAATCAATAACAGCCCCTGCAGTATTAAGAAAGGGTCTTCCGAGAATAATGGACATATTATCATCTTCGGCATTTCCAACACAAAAAAATCAGTTAATATCAAGCAATGTTGAGTAACTTGAACAGGAACATTTTCACATACACCAACAGGAATAGCGGTAGATTTATCAGCCATTTGCAAAGATATATCAGTTGGTATTAACTTATCTAAATCAAGTCTCTTATAAAGAGAAAAAGGCATTACACTAACTCCCGCTCCCAAATCACATAGAGCAGTTCTAACATAATTATTCTTGATGGAACAAGGAATAGTCGGTATACCTGGTCTCCAAGCTTCTTTGGAATCTTACCATAAGGAGTAATTAGCGAGCATAGTGGAAATCTCCTCATTGGGAATTTTCCTTTTGTTAGAGACAATATCTTTCATATACTTTGAATAAGGAGGCAATTTAATAGCATCAGTCAAAGGGATTTGCAAAAATAAAGGTTTCATCCAATCACAAAATTTATTATAATGTTCCTCCTCCTTTGATTTTAGTTTCTTAGCAGGAAAAGGCATTTGCTTTTGAACCCAAGGTTCTCTTTCATTACCATGTTTCTCAGCAATAAAATCTTCTTTAGTGTACTTTTTATTTTTAGCATGCTTTTTAGGTTCTTCTTCAACCTCTTCTTTATCAGGAGTATCATCCTTATCATTATCTTTATCATGTTCATTACCACTTTCCGTTTCAGCATCAGAAATAGAAATACTATTAGGATCATTAACAGGTTCAGAGGATTCTACAACATTCTTATGTTTCTTTTTCTTTTTCTTAGATGGAGCACTAGTTTTAATTAGTTGAGAATCTTGTTCAACTCTTTTGGGATGCCCTTCAGGATATAGAGGATCCTGGGTAGAAACACCACCTCTAGTTGTTACTTCATAAGCATGTTTTTCTTTAGAATTATTTCCCAACAAGTCATTTTGCACTTTAGTGAGTTGATCAATTTGAGTTTGAACCATATGAAAATGTTTAACAAGTATCTTAACATCATTGGAGGTTCTCTCCACAATATCATGCAATTCACTAATAGCTCGAGAATTTTCCATTAAATGATTCTCTACTCTCATATTAAAGTTTTCTTGCTTAACAATATAATTATCAAACTCATCTAAGCATTGAGCAGGAGGTTTTGAATACGGAATATCTTCCCTAGTAAAGCGTTGAAGAGAGTGTACCTCAATCATGGATGAAGGGGGAGTTATCTCACATAAATCTTCTATAGGAGGTAAATTCTTCACATCTTCAGGTTTAATACCCTTCTCTTTAAGAGACTTCTTGGCTTCCCTCATATCTTCATCATTTAATTTAATCATACCCCTCTTCTTCAATATCGGTGTCGGGGTTGGTTCAGGTGTAGACCAATCATCATGATTCCGGCCTATTTTAGCCAATAATTCTTCAGCGTCGTCTGGAGTTCTTTTCCTGAAAACACAACCAGCACAACTATTATGCCCTAGACTCAATGGTTAGTCCACTATAAAATATATCAAGTAAATCATGCTTTTCCAAATCATGATCAGGCTGAGCTCTAATAAGAGAGCAAAATCTTGCCCAAGCCTCAGGCAATTTCTCTCCATCTTCCTGGTCAAAATTATAAATTCTCTGCAAAGCAATATGTTGAGCGCTAGCAGGAAAGTATTTTCGAAAGAAAACATCACGCAAGTCAATTGGACTTCTAATAGAACCAGGAGGCAAATTATTATACCAAGTTTTAGCATCATCCTTTAATGAGAAAGGAAAAAATTTAGCGACAAAATAAGTACGCATCTTGACATCATCAGAAAACAAGCTACTCAGAGTAGATAACTCAATCATGTGTTCAACAGCACTTTCTTTTCAGTACCACAAAAGGGTGTTTTCTCAACAATAGCTATATGAGATAGATCAAGAGAAAAATCATAATCTTTATCCTTAATGTTTATAGGAGATGTGGCAAATTTAGGATCAGGAGACAGTTTATATCTAACAGCATGTTCTGCAAGCAACTTTTTAATTTTTCTTGCATCAGTAGTAGCATTGCATTTTTCAATAAAATCATCATCAAGCTCCACATAATCTTCATCAAGATCATCACTAGAATATTCAAAAGACTCAGGTGAATTAACAGGTGTAGCAGCATTTTCATTAGGAGTTTCATTTTCAATTTGCCTAGACCTAGCAATTGTAGCATCTAGAAAAGATCCTAACGAACCATCATTATCAAGCACAGCAGAAGCATCATCACAATTATGAGAGGAATTTTCAGATTCAGCAGAAGTACCAGCATTTGAAGCTTGTGGTGGTGAAACAAGTTTACTTATCACAGATGGTGAATCAAGAGCAGCAGAGGTACTAAGAGTTGTACCTTTTCTTGTAGTGGATGGTAATATGGCGATCTTAGTATCGCGAGGTTTACCCATGATGGAGACTTTGCAGCGAACAATATCAATCCAAGTGAACTTCCAAATAAAGTTATGCTCCCCGGCAATGGCGCCAGAAAATAGTCTTGATGACCCACAAGTATAGGGGATCGCAACAGTCTTCGAGGGAAGTATTACCCAATTTATTGATTCGACACAAGGGGAGACAAAGAATACTTGTAAGCCTTAACAGCGGAGTTGTCAATTCAGCTGCACCTGAAACAGACTTGCTCGCAAGAGTTTATCGGTAGTAACAGTTTTATAGCAGTAGGAATAGTAAAATAACAGCAACGGTGAAATAAAGACAGCAGTAGTGATTATAGTAAATAGCAGGATTAAAATACTGTAGGCACAGGACGGATTAACGGGCGTTGCATGGATGAGAGAAACTCATATAACAATTAAAGCAGGGGCATTTGCAGATAATAATAAAACGGTATCCAAGTACTAATCAATCAATAGGCATGTGTTCCATATATAGTCGTACGTGCTCGCAATGAGAAACTTGCACAACATCTTTTGTCCTACCAGCCGGTGGCAGCCGGGCCCCTAGGGAAACTACTGGAAATTAAGGTACTCCTTTTAATAGAGTACCGGAGCAAAGCATTAACACTCCGTGAACACATGTGATCCTCACATCACTACCATTCCCTCCGGTTGTCCCGATCACTTCGGGGCCATTGGTTCCGGACAGCGACATGTGTATACAACTTAGGTAAGATCATAAACAACGAATATCTTCATGAATCAATAATATGTTCAGATCTGAGATCATGGCACTCGGCCCTAGTGACAAGCATTAAGCATAACAAGTTGCAACAATATCATAAAAGTGACATCTACGGATACTAGGCACTATGCCCTAACAATCTTATGACTATTACATGACCAATCTCATCCAATCCCTACCATCCCCTTCAGCCTACAGCGGGGGAATTACTCACACATGGATGGGGGAAACATGGCTGGTCGATGGAGAGGCGTTGGTGGTGATGGCGGCGATGATCTCCTCCAATTCCCCGTCCCGGCGGAGTGAGAACGGAGACTTCTGGCTCCCGAGACGGAGTTTCGCGATGTGGCGGCTCTCTGGAGGGTTTGGCGACTTCGACTTCTCTTCGTGCGTTTTTAGGTCGAGGGCGATAAGTAGTCCGAAGGAGGGCGTCGGGGCCAGCCGAGGCCGCCACACACTAGGGCCGCGCGGGCCCCTCTGGGCCGCGCCGCCCAGTGTGTGGGGCCCCGTGCCCCACCCGCTTGCCCTTCCGGCCCGTGAGTCTTCCGAGAAAATAGGGCCTTGTATAAATTCCGAGGTTTTTCAAAGTTCGATTTCTGCACAAAAACGAGACAGCAGAGCGATTCTGCTGAAAACAGCGTTAGTCCGTGTTAGTTGTATCCAAAATACACAAATTAGAGATAAAACAATAGCAAAAGTGTTCGGAAAGTAGATACGTTTTGGACGTATCAGGTGCAGTTTTGACATGTGGGGCATGGTACAAAGCCCCCCCCCCCAAGTTTTCAAAAGTTATCTCGGCTTGAAGCTAATAATAAAGTTTTTTGAGCTAAATCTTAATAAATGCTATGGGTGGTGCATAAATTACATCCCAATATCTTTTTTGAAAATATAGGGAGGTGACCCAATGGTGTTTAAACCCATAACATTTGTCATACACGTACCATGCATCCACCTAGCACATACAGTGGTCGCCTCGAGTTTGACCAAAATTTAAAATCAAACCAAAGATGATTTCTAAAAAATTATAAAATGAAAGACTAGTGCATGGAGGGATTTGTCATACACGTGCCCTATATCTACCTGGCACATACTGGTTTGTGATGCCGTACCTAGAAAACTGCTAAAAGACAAAGGTGCACAACTTCGCAAACAGTTTTTTGTTTTATAGTAACAATAGTTTACAATTATTTCAAAACGCACATTTTACATAAACACATAATGGGCATTTTTTTTAAATGATATATTATACTCACTCTGATCCCAAAAAAGTGTCGGATATACGATTTTGCAAACAAACCCTAGATCTTTTCTTGTTATCAACCCGTACTTCCCAGTCAATGAAAATCGCTGCTTGCATGTGCTTCTGTGGGACAACTAGCATCAGGGCCGGGCCGGCAAAATCCGGGGCCCCGTGCGAAACTCTAAAATGGGGCCCTATCTAGAAGAAATTTTGAACTATTTAATAAATATAATGTAAATGTCTTAATATCTTACGCAACAATTGGATATAAATTAAGAACCGTACCTATTCAACTTTCGGTCGCATAATTTTTTTTGAAAAACATATTTTTTAGGGTTTTTCAAAATAAAATATTCAATGATATCTTCATAATCAATTTTCTCCAACACTTCACTCACAAGTGATGTTGTCGCCAAATCATTGAGTTATTGTTGTGTCATCGTACTACATATATATGCAATGCTTGTATATTACGAAAACATCATGACGGTTCAAACAATTGAGAACTTCAAGAGGCCCCATATTTTCTTTTGGAATGAATAATTGAAGAACTAGTGTGTGAAGGGGACCACACATGATTGTGCAGGACCACTGTGTGGGCAGCTCATCTCATGTTTCTTCCACAACGGCCGCCAATCAAATTGATTATTTTAGAAGGAGTTAATTATAAAACGTAATTAGACTATGGCTTCCGACACTTTTTTAGGATCGGAGGGAGTATATAATTTTCGGATACAGAATGAAATAGTTATGAAATTACAATGTTAAATAATTTTCTACAAAAGTTAAAAAATAAACTATTTGTACCCTCGGACGGGTGGTCCGTGCTCCACTATTGATGCCACTTATTCCAGCTGACCCATTTAAACCCACCCCAAAATAATGCTAAAATCAAAGTTCCATCGCTCTTTTTTCTCCCAATCGGTGGGACCTACCTGTGAGCTCCACCTTCCCCAAATCACTAGTCATGCCCGCCTATGGCGCAGGGTCGGACAACCTCACGCCGCCATCGTTGGCTGAGGCCGAGGTCGGCGAGGTGAGGCCACGTCCTCAAACGACGCTTCATCGCACCTCACATGCACTTGCGTGGCGTCCCCAGAGATGGGGGATTCCATGACAATGCTTGGGAGCTCGCACGATGCGTCGCCTGGCCACTCTGGCATCGTCCTCTCCTTAGTGTGGCCACTAGCTACGACGTCATCCCCACCTTAGCCCTTCTGCACGACGCTATTGAAGACAGTGGCTCGTCAGGGCACCTGCCATAGAAGAGAGCCATTACCTCTTCCTCTCAAACAGTCATGACCGGAGATGAGGAAGACAAGAACCCGGAGATCCATTAACGACGCATTAGAGATGGTGCAAAAAACAAAACAAAAAAAAGAGAAGGGGAAAAACGTAAACTTGTACCTAGCCCATAAATTTCTATTATTTGATTTTTTTGGATTTCGTTAATTAATTTGTATCGGGGTTATTTTGGACCCACTGAGCCAATGGTCTATGAACATTAGATTAGCTATAAAAGCAATTGCATATAACAATGAGCCATGTGAACTTCCCGCAAAAAAAAGAGCCATGTGAGCTTGCGGCAACTAACTAGATGTCTTTTTTTTGGGAGTGGCGTTTTGGCACCCGGGAGCATATGCTCCCGGTTTTTAAACTTTGTTTTAAATGCATTTTTAAAATGTTGAAAAATTTGAACACAAAATTTAGTGGATACATCTTGGAATTCTACACGTTCAAAAAGTGGTTTCACATAAAACCGACATTTTGAGTGCTAGCCGTAAAAAAGACAATTTTTTGTGTAAAAAAAGGTTGTTTACGAGACGTTTTATTTGTCTTTTTTACACAAGTCACAAAAAATGTCGGTTTTTCGCAAAACTTCATGTGCCCACGTAAAATGTTGATACGTAAGCGAGAATTTTTTTGTTTGATTTTTTGAACATTTTAAAATGTTTTTCTGGTGGCAGGAGCATATGCTCCCACGTGCCGAATTGAATTTCCGCTTTTTTTTTCAAAGATGGAACTAACTAGATGTCGATATAGCAAATCACCCGAGGATGATACATCGAAGGTGTTAATGGGCCAGATGACGGGTAAATCAGAAAACGTCCCTGAAACGAGACGGCCGGAGCAGATTTGGGCTAGCAGAGCCATAAAAATAAACCCAACGGACAAAACCATGCAAATCGCCCAAACAGGCCCCATCCGTGAATCAGATCATTCATGGAAGCGGTGCCTGTATTGGCTGGGCAGTTGCGGTGTTAATTTCCCTAATCATAACTCCCTCACCTACCTTCGCCACCACCCACCACCACCAGCCTAGGCAATCAGAGTTCACACTGACAAAATGTGAAGAGCGCCTGTGTCGCTGAAAGCCCATTCTTCAGTGACGCCCACACGGCCCGCAGACTTCATCGGAGACGGGAAAAGAATAACTAGGAGATGCATTAGCAAAATCGACCCAAAGATGCAGGAATATTAGCTGACTACTGTACGTGAGCGTGCAGTCAATTGGATCAAAGGATTATGATGACACGGCAGTTCAGCTAATTTCAGCTAGCTAGCAGTAAACCAAATTAGTCGCAATCTAGTAGTAAACCAAATTTCCGATGCACGGGCGTCTTTGTTTTCGCTATCTCCAAGAAGTAGCAGCCAGAGAGTGCTATCATCATTTTATGTACTCCCTCTGTCCCGTAAAAGTTATTTTAGATTTATTAAAATTTAGAAATATTCACATACTAAATAGTGTCTAAATATATCTAAATTTAGATAAATCTAAAATAATATTTATGAAACGGAAGGATCACGAGTAACTGTAGTCTGTGGATCCCAAAACTGTGTGTGTGTAATAAAGGATCAGAAGCGGATGCATATCTCTTCTCTTGTACTCTGAACAATTATTTTTCTAACTTAATTCGGAAGCATATGTATATGTGATGAACATTGTTTCAAAAAAATGTGAAGTTACATATGTGGAGCGGGTAATACAAGTACTATGAAAGGATGCCATTTTTTGAACTGAAAGAGACAGCAAGGAAACAAACCACGCAATCATATATCAGACTTACAATATACACATGTAATGCATATACTCAAATATATGTATTACTATCAATTTGTAATGAGTAAATGACTGGCAATCCCGGAGAATGTTAAACAATGCTCACATGATTGTATGTTTATTTTGGTATTTTTTAATATCCATTTTGCCACTTTATCGAATATATTCCTGATATAATGCCAACAAAAGTTATTGAATGGAAACCGAAGAACAAACCCTATTCCACAAGATCTAGAGAGACCATCATATTCATCTTACCATTGTTTGCATTGGCTCCACTCACCTCCGTCGATCAGATACAATACATTCTAGGAAGTGGAGCAAGCCCGGATGCGCATCAAGGCTTGGCATGTCGAAGGTCATTTTATGTTTGGTTTGTGTGTCCTCCTTAATTAGTAACTTTACGGGGGTGGATGCTACATAGTTAATTTGAAATTGAAATCCACATGTTTTATCTTCATTTCGGTTTGCCTACCGTAGTCGACACCAAGGAGATTGTAATATTTTTGTCTAGTAAAAGGATAGGTGGATCCTAATCTAGTGGATGTTCATCTAAGAACTTAACATAATTTTTTGGTGGTTTCATTTTATATTGGTTAATACTTCTCCCATTTAGCACTTTGGTGCTCTCTTCTTCCCTTAGCATTTTTCGATTGAAAGTCACCAACTATTAGGATGGGCGGCTCATGTGCCACACCAAACCTTTGAGGTTAGTTTTCGAAGTAAAGTTTCAACCTTTTGTAGTTTCTTCACCGCATGCTTGGAGGAACAGTGAGATGTTACGATTTGATTTGTCAAAAAAACATCGACTTTACAGGAACTTGAAGTTGCTTTTATTTACTATTTGGAACCTTTCTTGTACATATTGAGATGACATGTTCAATCTATTGGGCTGCCTCTTTATATTCAATGAATTCAGTTTGATACGAATAAAGATATACTACCTCAGTTTCAATGAATAAGGCGTACACGCATTTTAAGACAAACTTTGACCAAACAAATTTAGCAGTAAAATCTTAGTTATATTGTACCTAATTGATATCATTGGATTCAAATTAAAAACATTTTATAATCATGCTAATTTTAAACCAAAAGTCTTTGTATATCTAGAGTAATTTTAGTCAAAGAAAAAACACGCAAAACAAGGGCGCCTTATTCTCTGAAACGGAGTGAGTATATAGGTACTGAGAAAATACCATAGTTCCTACTCCCTCCGTTCTAAAATAATTGAAGCTCTAACTTCACCCTAAGTCAAACTTCTTGAAGTTTGACCAAGTTCATAGAAAATATATCAACGACTAGACCACGAAATTAACTTTGTTACATTTATCACACAGTAAAGTTTCATACTATGTAGAGATTTAACATTGCAGATACGGGCACATTTTCGTATAACATCGGTCAAACTTCGAGAAAGGAAAAAATAGAACTTCAATTATTTTGAGAGAGAGGGAGTATATCTTAATCCATGTGATTGAAAATTTTCTAAATAAAAGTGCAGATAAGTTGATATAAAATGGCGTGCTAGAATCCGACCATATAGGATTTATTAGTCTTTTTTTATCCTTGCCCAAATTATATTTATCCATATAGGGCATACAGTCATATGAGGAGCAGTTCAATGTAGTGGATACTTTTTAGGGAAATTTCGGCCAACTAGGATTGAATGGTTTGAGCCGTGTCTTCTTGATCCAATGATTACAGAATATTCACATTTTAATTAGTAGGAAATTTATGTGTGACTTGAGGTTTTGAACAGCTCAACTGGACAGTTGCACATTCCAAAGGACTAAAGCAGCGCATAATTCTTTTGTGCAATTCAGCGATGAAAAAAATCTACCAGGTATTTGTATGGATGTATACAGAAAAACCCCGTCTACGTATATATGCATACTTAATTTAAATATTGAATATTATGAAAAAAATGATAGGATCACGTATCTATAACTTTCATTAGCCTTTATTAACTCATCCTCCAATTGAGTTACACTGCAAGGTCTCTGGGATCAAACTGAAATGGATAGACAGTGTGTCAGTGTTACACCAATTAAATTTTACATACATTTAGTTGCATGGGTGGACTAGAAATATCATAACCAATTACCTATTCCGTTGCACATATAGCCTTGTCCTAGCCCGGATAATGGACTACATAGTACATATACGTAAGTTTACATATAATGGGAGCATATACTCCTATATAATAAGAGCATCGATCCATGCATGCAACTAAGAATCCAAGTTATTTGAAGCTTGTGGAAACCTTGGGAGATTCCAGTAGAGGGTTCCAATCCCATATCTTCTCCAAGCTAGGGAAGTTAAGCAATGGGCCTTGAAATGGCGGCGTCGGCTGGTTAGGGCTTGTAGCATGGGTGTAAGTCCCGATCGCCCTACTCAGCTCGTCGATTGGGATGGTTGCCATTGCCGAGGAGCTTGTGTTGAGCAGGGCAGAGTGCGTGGAAGAAGGCAGCTGCATTGCTGCTGGGTTGTTTGGTCCCTTGAGGTGGTGGTAGAGTGACGTTCCGTCCTCCTCCGTCGACGTGATGGAGCTTAGGGAGGAAGCCGTCGACCGGAACATCACTGGCGGTGGTGTCGCCCCTGCCACTGCTGCAGACAGGGACATGTTCGTGCCTCGGGTAGCGTGAGTGTTGTATGATTTGAGAGCAGATGATGAGTGGTGGCTGCCGCCGTCCACGAACATTGGAGGCTGGCGGCGGTGCGCCGCCGCTGCTGCCGCCCTATGTCCTGTTGTGGTGTGCTTCGTTGCTGTGGCCTTTGAGCCGGACGATCGTGTTGTTGTGCCGATGAGGTGGAAGTTGTCGTCGATCCCTGGGCGTTTATAGACCCGGCAGAGCGAAATTTCCTGACACATATGCACACACATGTATCATGGATGGATTCTTAATTAATTAGCATAATCAGAATGAAAATTGGTTGACCAAATATATGTGCATAGTCTGCCACTATATATCCCTACTAGAGAACGGAAATATAGGTGCATTCTATTTCTATGTAACTATTTAGTGTTATATATGGATTGAAAAAAAAAACACCATTCAAATGCTTTCACGTGCATGCGTATGCATGACAACATGAGACGAGACCCACTTCCTAAAAAAAAGTCATAAAGAATGGAAGGCACCAAATTGTAAGCAAAACTAGGCACACAAGCGACTTCATGTATCATCAGTTTCATGCTATATGAAATTAGGAGCTGAGCTCTCGAAGGCACCGAAAAGGAGCAGCAACACACTATATGCATCATATCTAAACTGTAATTCCTAGCATTTGTGCCAGAAAAACATTTTAACAGTGTATTTAAAACAGAAGGTTGCAAGCCCTAAAACATCAGACATACTACTAGATTTATCGTAAAGTATGCATGCCTTCTGTACATATAATTTTTGAGTGTGACGTAACGTCATTGCATATAAATCTATGGTCAAGTACTATATTTTATGGGCAATATCGCAAAAAGGACTTGTATTTTTAATCAGACTATGAAACTATGAATACAGATCAGTGCATAACAAAGAAATGGAGAAGGAAAGGAGAATGCACTTTTTAGTTATTAGTTATCACAGGGTTGCAGCTTTATGCATACGAAGGATGCCATGCACATATACTTACAAAATGGTAAGATAAACGGGCGGTTAGGAAAAGGCTGAATGTGAAAGAGTGTAGTAGTAACAGATTTCCAATGAAGGGTTACAAATATAGTCAAAAAACAGCATCGATCCATACAAAAATTAAAAGGAAACAGATTTCCACCCAATTTAATCAACTCTACTCTTTGTTGCCTATAAAAACACACAAAATGATCAGATATACAAATGGCACTACAGGAATGGGCCGATATATGCCGACGGCCGGGAACCCTTATACATTAGTTCAGCAAAAAAAGTATATATGATCTTGTATATTTCTTAATTATTGGACCTTAGCAAAATTCTTGCGCACGTAATTCTCACTATGCACTTCGAACACCTTTTCAGCAGACAATATGTGCAAACAGTACCAGTTTGGATACACATGCCAACGACTAACAAAAGCAAATCCCTCTCCAGCCACGCATCATATATCATATCAACGCAACACTCCAGAAGTTTAAAGGAAATGTTTTCTGAGTGGACACATCAGGATCACTTTATGCTTTTTGCAACAAGATCTAGCTCTCCCCAAAAACTCAAAATTTAAGCACCTCAAGATTCAAGTATCTGTTAAAATTTCTTGCAATCTGAAGTTCTTTCTTCTTTTTCTTGTGAAAAAAATTAGCAGTAAATTAATTATGAAAGGAACTGTTTAACAAAAGTACAAAACACATGATGCTTATACATCGATCCAACAATTAGCACAACACATCAACAGGTAGGTCGATCAGGTTTTGTAGTACCTTTTGGTATCGTTCGGTTTCTCCGTGTGGGAGGCGATACTCGTTCATGATCCAGCTGCTGCGGAGTCCCTTGGGCGCCTTCCCCACGTAGAAGACGAGCGTCTTCTTGAGGCCGATGGAACGGTTGCCTTCCACGACGCGCACCATCCTGTCCGCCCCCGTCGCCTTCCAGTACCCCGACGGCGTTACTCGGTTCGGCCGGTCGCCGTTCCGGTACTTGCGGTCCCGAGGCACGTAGAAGAACCACTCCTTGTCCCCGATCGACGCTAGAGCTATACACAGCATATGTAGAGATCGAGAGTCACATGAGAAAAGGTGAATAGGTTCACATGAAATCAACGAGATCAGTTAATTAAAGGGGATCTCAAGTCACGTGTGCATGAAATCATATGCGCGGTGGGAAGCCATGATTATAATTAGGTGGATTCGTTGGGCAGTAGCATACCGGGGAGATCCCATGGGTCGTATCGGTAGAGGTCGACGGAGGCGATGAGCTCGATGTTGAAGCGCTTGCCGTCCACCTTGCGACGGAGGTAGAACTCGATCAGCTCCTCCTCCGTCGGGTGGAACCGGAACCCGGGCATCACCGTCTCCACGTGCTCGCCGTGCTGCTGCAGCTGCACGCCGTCGACTTCGCCGCCGGCGCCGTGCTGCTGGTGGTGGTCTGGTACCGATCCGCCCATGGTGGTCGTCGGCCTTGATCGAGTCATATCGATCACCTCGCTCCCCAATACCCTCCCTCCGCCGGCGCCCTTTATAGCACAAGCAAGCTGTTAGGGGGAGAAGAGGACTGAAGAAGTACTAGTCCTAGATAGATTGTGCAAGCTAGCTACACCACTAGCCCTAGCTACACATACACGCCACACGGTGATACGCACGGCGTTGTGGAAAATGAGACTGATTGATGCAAGTTGTACTGATCTAGCTGGTGGTGGTCTGGGGTAGAGAGATAATTAACGAGAAAATAGTACTACCTCTGTCCATAAATATATGTCGTAAATTTATCTAAATTTAGATGTATCTAAATACCTTTTTAATGTATAGAACACTTTTTAGGGTATAGATACATTCAAATTTAGACGAATCTCTGACATTTCTTTATTAACGGAGGGAGTACACTATACTTAAAAACCTTTTTTTGTTACCAGATGTGTGTAGTTATAACTTAGACAACTGCAGGCTAGAAGAGGACCTCTGTTGATGTATACATGCCGGTATTAATAGCTGTTACTTTTAGCTAAGTTAGGAATTGGATTATCACAGCTGATCTGTTACATGATGTACCTGTCTCTTGCACTGCAAGTGCCCCTGGTAAAAAGGAGGTAACATTGCACGCACTACCTCCGCTACAGTAGCAGTACTAGGAAGTTATGTTGGCCGACTAAGAGCTGAAACACTTCGAAGAAGGGGGGCGATGGAGCTGAAGGGGACTTCCACTCCATAGAAAGCGAGCTCAGCGGTGGCACATAAATTCGAGCAACGACGTGTACTTGTATGTTAGCCCTAGCCTGGAATACATACTAGTACTACGTACTTCCTCTATTCACAGTTACCTGAATCAAAAAAAAATAGTGTTTGACAAACAGATGTTGATATTTTTTCTAGATATTTAGTTAACTTTTTTAAGTTTATCTTTAACTAAACCTAAACACAAGATAATTATGAACGGAAGGAGTATCATTTATTTTCACTGCATGTACATTCCTTACCTTACACTGCCGGCCAACCAGCTAGCTCATATATGTGATATGTCTCCATGTGGGCGGAGAGAGATAGGAAATCCGGTGGGTTTTGTATGCACGGCATGTACTTCTCATGAACTAGGCAAAATTAGTTTTTTCATTAATTAATAAATAATAAGAGAGTTGTTCAGTTAGTTAAGGTAAGATTAGACGAAAAAGATACATGTCCAACCTCACAAGAACACCAACATAATACAGGCAAGCCAAACACCACTCCACCGATACCAAACAGTTGACACCAACGCAAGAGAAATACATTATGAACTGAAGGAGTATCATTTATTTTCACTGCATGTACACTGCCAGCAAGGGGCAGATCCCTATAGAGCCAACAGGGTACACAGGACCTGGGAAATTTTGGTTTTCTTTGTATAGCTACATATTTTCACTTTGTGTGCACTATGGTCAGCTCTGCTCTAGCGCAGCCTCTGCTGCCAGCCAACTAGCTAGCTCATATATGTGATATGTCTCCACATCGGCGGAGAGAGATAGGAAATCCGGCGCGTTTTGTATGCATGGCACGTACTTCTCCGAAACTAGGCAAAAGTAGTTTTTCATTAATTAATAAATAATAAGAGAGTTGTTCAGTTAGTTAAGGTAAGATTAGACAAAAAACGATACATGTTCAAGCTCACAAGAACACCGACATAATATGGCAAGCCAAACACCACTCCACCGATACCAAACTGCTGACACCAACGCAAGAGAAATACAAAGCTACATTCTTGGCAACATCTAACACTATACCTACAATTTTGTTAATGGGGGTGACCATGGTAGGGACATGTGCCCTAACCTCACAACTTTATGGTAATAATTTACTTCAAATGCCTCATGTATTTTAACGAATCGTGCTTCATGAACATGATGACTGTTATCACCGGATTTTGGTCAAATCAGGAGATGGACCGTAAGTGAAGATGGGCTTGAAGGATACACACGTGGAGCATCTTTGAAGCGGCCTTGCGCGAGGAATTTGGGCTTAATTGCCCGTGTATCTGTAATATAGTAGATCGCATCTTAGTTTAGATTAAAAGATAGAGTTTGACCCGTGCACGGTTAGGTGCACGGCCGAATTAGAAAGTCCCTTGGACTATAAATATGTATCTAGGGTTATCGGAAAATGAGAACAATCACGTTCACAACAAACACAAATCAGGCGCATCGCCACCCCTTCTTTCGAGGGTTGCGATCTAGGCAGCACAACGTTTATTCGTTTACCTTGTGTTGCTCGTACTGAAGCGTTGTTGATGGCGAGTAGCACTATTTATCGTAGATGTTTTGGGGCTTGCGTAGATGCTTTTCTTACGCATATCTGCTTAGCTATACCGTCCCTCAATATCTAGCTGCCCTTACACCTATCCAGGTATAAGGGCAGCATCTTGCTTGTTCGTTACTTAGTAGATCCGATCTGTTATAGTTGCTCCTTGTTCTTCAAGGATTAGTTTAATATCCGTATGGTTAGGCCTTGCAAACGGGTTGAACGATTCGGTAGTGCGTTAGGTGTGGTTTGTTAGTCCTAAGAGGGATGTTCCGGGAATTAACTTAATGTTGGTTTTTAGGCCTCTTTTAGGGTTAGTTTTCCATTATCTTTCGTGTCTATTAGGCTCAACTACGCGTAGGATGTTCCGATCATACGGTGAAAACCCTAAACTGTCGTAGATTGGCTTAGCTTTGTTATGATCAAGCAGGATCCCCATGTCATTGAAAATCCAACATGAACCATGGGGATCGGCTCTTTGAGCCGATCCGCAGGGCAACCCGAGAGCCGATAGGGCTCGTATTTAATGTTTACGTGTCTGCCATGCAGAAACTAATCGAAGCAATCCAACACCTTCCGACCAGTATAGGTCAGGTGGCACGCCCTTGCAACCGCCGGGTCGTGTGCCGGAACATTTGCGGGACGACGTCGAGGGACCAGGCCCGCTGCCGCCTTGGAAGCCTCCCGGCTCTTCGTGTTGCTTAACCACTGCTCGCCGTGGGTTTTGGCAGGCAACACATTCGCACGCCCGGTGGGACATCGGGACAATCTTCCGCAACAACCACGTCGACATCGCGTCTCATGGCGGAAGAACCATCAAGTATGAAGATCCGCCTCCTGAGCATAAGAAGAGATATGATGAACTCAAGGCCATCTTGGAAGCCGATCTCATCGGCGCTTTTGAGAAAACCCGTTCGCACGGGATCAAGTTCAAAGGGTTCCAACCCGAAGGCGCGCTAGATGGATTAGATCTATCTCTCCCTTCGGACGAACGTACCAGAGCCCTGCGACAGGAAGTCAACTATGCCGTTGCTCACTCTCTTCATCGGCATGCTGAGAGCTTGGTGAATACTCTGGAGCGTGTCGCGCTCAATGTGGTGCAAGAAGTCACGAAGCACAAGTACTCTCCGTCAGGTCCTGCTCTAGGAACTCACCAAGGGGAGGTACCGCTCTACACAAGGCCACCACTGCAACACACGTTTGCAGCTCCACAGCAACAAGGTTCACCGGCGTACGTTGTCTACAAGGTTGGAGGTGATCCAGGCGACTACCAATTCCTGTATGATCCGCCCAAGGAAATTCCACATGGATACGTGTGCACCTACGTGCCGGACTGCAACAACTGGATGACACAGGTTACAGCAGGAAGGACTGCCACGGCAGGAGGAGTCGCTGGAGAAGGAAGCAGTTCTGGAGCAGATGCTGAGAAACAGGCTAACTAAATATGCCACCAATACAAGTCATGAACGATCAACTCTGCAGCTCCTACGGTGGATGAGATCACCGCAATCATGAGAGACCAGTTGGCATCCTGCCGAAGAAGAGAATGACCGGCTATTCCAAGCCGTATCCCAACGACTACGACCTGATCCCGCTGCCACCTAAGTATCGGCTCCCTGACTTCACAAAATTTAGTGGATCGAAGGAACCAGCTCGATCGAGCACGTGAGCCGATACTTGCACAGTTGGGCATGGTCTCGCTTCAGACGAGCTACGTGTGAGGTTCTTCGCAGCTCTCACGGGTCCAGCCTTTGGGTGGTACACCTCGTGCTACCAGACTCGATTCGGACGTGGAAGCACTGGAAGAGCAGTTCCATGTACAATACCATTCGAAACTACGGAAGCTAGCCTTGCCGATCTGACCCAAGTTCGAGACGAGGAGAGACGGTATCCGAGTACATCCAGATTTCAGGACCGTCGGGAACCGATGTTATTCGGTTCGCCTCTCGAGAAGGAAGCAGTCGAGCTGGCGGTAGCAGATTATCAGCGCCGCTCAGAGATGTGACCTTCCAAGCGAGTAACCAGGCGCACATGGTTCAGAAGTTGACGGATATGAACAAGCCATCCGTAATGTACCGGGACAAGTACAAGCGCGTCGCCCGATCGAGACAGACGAAGATGAAGATTCTGCAGGAGATCAGAGGTCGTCGTAGCTGAGTGGACTCGGGGCAAAACCCGTGTCCCAAGTGGGTGAAGCAACCAGGGCCGGTGAAGGGGTTTGACTTCGATTTGAGCAAAACGGAGCAAATTTTTGATTTGTTGCTGAAGGAGAATGAAGTTACCCGAAGGCCACAAAATCCCCACGCCACAAGAGATGAACGGCAGGCCATACGCAAATGGCATCACACGTTCATCCATACCACCAACGACCGCAAAGTTTACGCGGACAGATTCAAATGGCGATAGAACAAGGCCGATTACTTTTCGGTCAGTTTGCCATGAGGGTTGACACCGTTTCCGGAGGTCAACATGGTCGATCTCGGCATAGGACGCGAGCCAGGTTTCTCGCTTGATATCAATATGGCAGGGCTTGCAGATCGCCATGGCGAGGATAAGACAGAGAGCGCGCTCTCGCGCAAAGATAAAAAGGAGGCCGATCCACGCGACCGCCCCAGCATGATGACAGACGGTATTTGACTGAGGAAGAAGTGATCAGCGTGCGGTATCAACGACCGTTTCCGCGCACCTCCTTAACAAATATGAACAGCAATACGACCGACGTCGGCGCTACGACATAGATGATGACAGATATCGCGTCGATGCAGACAACAGGAAATACCGTCGATACAAAGGGTATGAGCGTCACGCCGGAGGGAGGTCAAGGGAGGACATGGACAGGCATTGGAATTGTCCTTTCTTCAAACACTGCTGGGACTCGGGAATGAGCCGATTGCCTACAATCGAGAACTGCCAGAAGCAGAAGGGGAAGGGAGCAAATGAAGTTTCGGTGTTCAAGCGTCTAGGACCTCTCCCATCTCAACAACGAGCGAGTCATCCCAGATGAAGACTTCGAGGAGTCGAAGAAGAATATAGATATCACCGACCAAGGTGGTGTCCCGATGGACTCACCACTCCCAAAAAGCGCAGAGTGCAACGGCTCGAAACTTGGAAGAAGCCGAGGCGCAGTACCTGACACGTTGAGGAAAGCACGGCCCGATCCGGCCGTGAAAATTCGGCAAACACTAGAGACAGAAGCTCGCCCACCGAAGAAAGTGTGGCGACCCAAGCAGACCGATGCAGGGACATCGGCTGATACAAACATGGTGTTCGTTCTCCGTCGAGTTTTGTGCTCCAAAAGACGAGGAAGTATCGGTGGCTTTGATTGCGGGCCACGACCGGCTTATCTTTGAGAAGCCACGAGAAAGGAGCTATAGGCACCAAGGCCCTATACCTGAAGGGTTATATCAATGGGCAGCCTATCAACAAGATGCTAGTTGACACGGGAGCAGACAACATAATGCCATACTCCATGTTACGACGTTTGGGACGTTCCTGAAGATCTGATCAAGACCAACGTCACGCTAAGCGATTTCAACGGCCAACCGTCGAAGCCAAGGGTGTTCTGAACGTGGACTTAATCGTCGGCCAAAAGACCATCCCCACGTCCTTTTTCATCGTTGACAGCAAGATCACTTATGCTGTTCCTAGGAAGGGATTGGATCCATGCTAACTGTTGCATTCCGTCCACAATGCATCAGCATCATACAATGGGATGGAGATGAAGTGGAGGTTGTTCATGCAGATGATTCGATATCTCTTTGGCTGCCATGAACATCTGGGAAGCAAATGACCAAGAGCCGCTGAATCAACTGGACGGCTGTGAGCGCATCGAAGCTACAAAACGGGGTGAGGCTAGTCTTATCCACCGGCACAGAGTAGCAAGATCCAAGTCTATGGACATACGTGGCAAGGCCGATCCTCGATCGGCCCCAAAAATAAGAAACAAGGATCTCACTTCAAACATGCCACGTTGTCGTAGCAGGAACCAAGAAGTAAACCTCGTTAAACATTGCAATGGAAAAGGAGGCCGATTCTAGCAATCGGCCACAATTAGCCTCAACCTACCCTCTGTCTGTGTCCATCGTTGATTTGGCAGGCAATGGAAAGCTGAGATATGGGTTTACAGCAGCTGATGGACTAGAAGAGATCAACATTGGTCCTGGGGGATAAGCCATGGCCAACATTTATCAGCAAATAAGTTGGATCACCAACTGCAAGGGGAGCCGATTCTAGCAATCGGCTAAAACTATTCCCACCCGTGTTTACTGATGTGCTATTTCGCATGGTGAGTGGTGAGACAAACTTGAATTGGCTGAAAAGCCGATATCTTCAATCACTTGAAGGATTGGGCTCGGGGGGGCATACACATAGAGAAGACACATTCTAGTATGTACCCAGGGGAAGCCGATTCATGAATCGATCGGCCAATAAAAAATCAAAAATACAAAAAATTTCAGCACAGCCAATGCTCGGACATCGACTTCAGAATTACAATGTTTAAGCTCGATGAAGGAGAATCTCCCGGCCTCATCATCGTCATCCTTGGCCCGAAGGGGGACAACGTCATGACTGACCAGAGCTTCAGCTGCAGCGTCATTGGGACGTAGAGCTGGATTTATTCAAGGATGTTCTTCACCCCCTCAGAAATTTCGACCAATGTTTCAATGGGTGAAGAAAGCAGAGCTTTGAAGCATTGGAGTTCATCACAACCCTGACAAACAACAAGAGCAGCATAAGCATGCAGATCGGGGTAAGGATGAGCCCAATAAAGGAGCATGCTTCTCCTAGGACCATGGGAACAGCCGATGACGATGCTATCGGCTGTGGCGTTTCTGCCTGGGGTTTAGCCAAAGTGGTAACTTGGTCAACGTCACCGTCGGTGTGAAGGGCATCAGAACTTCATCAGTATCCTCACTGGAAGATTCTTGCAAAGATGATGCCCTGTTTTTGATGAGCTAGAGGGGTAGCAAGTTCAGGGACTGACCTTTTCTTGGAGGCCGATGATGGCACATCTGGCCGGTTTTGCGTGGTGATACCCTCAGAGGTGCCCGAGCTGGAGTTTCGTCGGCTGGATCGCGTGCCCTCGCTGATATTATCTTCAGTAGAGGCCTACAAGAGCGGGATTACTGGACTTAACAGGCTGCTGAGGCCTAGAGGGGTGTTTGCCCTTCAAAGTTGTCCTGGCAGCCATCTATTTCGCTACCGTCCTCGCCCTGACTGAGGCTCAGGGGGCAGCTGGCCCTGAAGATTCTTTGCTCTGAGGAGCCGATTATGTTGAAATCGGCTTACTCTGCACTACAATTTTTATTGAAAGGTGGCGAGTTCTTGCAGAAGAAAAAAACCACCAGGGTTGATGGGAGGAGTTTGAAGAAGGAGCCGTCATCATTGATAGGCTCTGGGCCAGCTTGTTGCTGCAAAGAAACAGGGCGTCGCGAGGAAGTTGTGGACAAATGGCACCTGTTATGCAGAAGTATCAGCTTCAACATCAAGGTTGTCAGCAACGGGCCAAGAAGCTTTCCTGGAGGCACTAATTCAGGAGTTTTGCCGTCAGGTCAAACATCACGATCGGATGATTTGAAGTCCAAAGATCTAGGGGTCTCAAGGCTGTTTACTGGACCTGTTCGATTGAAGTTGGATCTGAATTTCAAGGATTGCAAGTTACCATCTGAGGGGATGACTAGATTGACCTGTCTTGCAATTCATTGTAAAAAAAACCGATGCATTTTCATCGGCTCATTGAGCATCGACCAAGGTGACAATCGGCAAAATCAAGATAGGGGAGAATCGGCTAAATCAATATGGAAGAAATCGACAAAGTCAAATTGGGGAATTTCTTCATTGATAATCAGATTTCTTACATGAAAGGAGCTGATTGCTCTCAAAAGGAATTACTAGGGGATACATTGCCCCATCTACTACTCCTAGCTCTATGCTAAAGATCCTATCTAGGGGCCGTTGCTGCCCTTATCGTCGTCATCGCCGCTGTCGGCGCTGCTCCCGGCCGGCTCATCGTCGCTGCCGTAGCGACCGCGGCGAGACCCTCATTGTCTTCGTCCTCCTCGTCGCCGTCGCTGTCTGCCGGCGTCGGGTCGCCGAGGCTGCCCGGCCAATGACAGAGGCGCTGGCGGCTCGTCGGAGGAGGTCGCCCTCCTCCTCTTCTTCCTCCTTCACCTCCTCGGAGGAGGTGAAATCGCCCAGGAGAAGCGATCATCGTCGCTCTCCTCCTCCGATTCCCCATCTGCGAGGAAACGGAGGTCGCTCTCCCCGTCGGTCGAGGACTTGTCGTCCTCCGACCAGACGGAGAAGTCGTGGCTCGACTCGTCCCCGTCGGCTATGGCGCGGCGGATGTTGGCCGCGGGGCTTCCTGCGGGTCCCACTGCCCTCCTCCGAGCGGGGAAGATTGGACGGAGAGGCTCGACGAGGAAGAGGAGGAAGAAGGGGAAGACATGGTGGCAGAGAGGGTTTTTGGCTGACGGCTGGTTTGGAGCAAGGGGATGAGGAGGTAACTGTTCGATGCGGTTAAAATAAAAGGAGATATATTGGAAATTCAATGCTCGAACAGTTTCCGAGGATGTGGTGCCAAACTGTCGAATCGTGCGTAGAAGTTGAGAAGGCAAGGCGTCATGATGAAGAATACTGCGACGGTTCTGCTACACGACATGACACCTCGAAGGAAAAACAGAATGGTTTTGAAATTATCATTACCAAAACCAGGGGGCATGTGTTATCACCGGATTTTGGCCAAAGGAGATGGGCCGTAAGTGAAGATGGGCTTGAAGGATACACACGTGGAGCATCTTTGAAGCGGCCTTGCGCGAGGAATTTGGGCTTAATTGCCCGTGTATCCGTAATATAGTAGATCGCATCTTAGTTTAGATTAAAAGATAGAGTTTGACCCATGCACGGTTAGGTGCACGGCCGAATTAGAAAGTCCCTTGGACTATAAATATGTATCTAGGGTTATCGGAAAATGAGGACAATCACGTTCACAACAAACACAAATCAGGCGCATCGCCACCCCTTCTTTCGAGGGTTTCTCCCGGGTAAGCACCATGCTGCCTAGATCGCATTTTTGACGTTTATTCGTTTACCTTGTGTTGCTCGTACTGAAGCGTTGTTGATGGCGAGTAGCACTATTTTTCGTAGATGTTTTGGGGCTTGCGTAGATGCTTTTCTTACGCATATCTGCTTAGCTATGCCGTCCTCAATATCTAGCGCCCTTACACCTATCCAGGTATAAGGGCGCATCTTGCTTGTTCGTTACTTAGTAGATCCGATCTGTTATAGTTGCTCCTTGTTCTTCAAGGATTAGTTTAATATCCGTATGGTTAGGCCTTGCAAACGGTTGAACGATCCGGTAGTGCGTTAGGTGTGGTTTGTTAGTCCTAAGAGGGATGTTCCGGGAATTAACTTAATGTTGGTTTTTAGGCCTCTTTTAGGGTTAGTTTTCCATTATCTTTCGTGTCTATTAGGCTCAACTACGCGTAGGATGTTCCGATCATACGGTGAAAACCCTAAACTGTCGTAGATTGGCTTAGCTTTGTTATGATCAAGCAGATCCCCATGTCATTGAAAATCCAACATGAACCATGGGGCGATCGGCTCTTTGAGCCGATCCGCAGGGCAACCTGAGAGCCGATAGGGCTCGTATTTAATGTTTATGTGTCTGCCATGCAGAAACTAATCGAAGCAATCAACACCTTCCTGACCAGTATAGGTGTGGCACGCCTTGCAACCGCCAGGTCGTGTGCCGGAGCATTTGCGGGACGACGTCGAGGGACTAGGGCCCGCTGCCGCCTTGGAAGCCTCCCGGCTCTTCGTGTTGCTTAACCACTGCTCGCCGGTGGGTTTTGGCAGGCAACAATGACCACATCCATCAAGTTGTTGTATTGCTCGGGGACGAGCAAGAGATAAGCTTAGAAAAATTGATGAGTGCATTTTTGAAGCATATTTACTTGATTTTTTGCATTAATAGCGATAGGATTTTGGTATTTTACTGCGCAAGACACGCGCATATTTTATGTTAGTTACAACAGGATCCCTGAATGGAAGGACATAATGGGCATGATCAATGGAATAATCATTTTTGGATGCAAATATGTTGATTGAAGGCCATTTAACGCAATAAAGATATTTACCTTAGCACGTCGGAGAACCTCACTGAGAAAACAGTTGGAACGAAGCAATCAAAGAGTTTGACGACCATTGGTACGTATGGGCAGAACCTGCCCGTACGGCTTGGTCGTACAACCCTCCATTGCCTTCGTCTCTTCAAATGGTTTCACCCCGTTGATACGTCTCCGACGTATCGATAATTTCTTATGTTCCATGCTACATTATTGATGATATCTACATGTTTTATGCACATTATATGTCGTATTTACGCATTTTCCGAACTAACCTATTAACAAGATACCGAAGAGCCAGCTGTCTGTTTTCTGCTATTTTTGGTTTCAGAAATCCTAGTAAAGAAATATTCTCGGAATTGGACGAAATAAACGCCGGGTCCTATTTTGCACGAAGCTGGGAAGACCGAAAGGATAACGAAGTGGGGCGACGAGCGCGCCACGCCAGGGCCGCGCGGCGTGGCGGGGCCCGCGCCGACCGGCGTGTGGGGCCCTCGTGTGGCCCCCGCGTTGCCCTTTCGCCTACTTAAAGCCTCCGTCGCAACCCCCCACTAGCCACGATACGGAAAACCTTCCAGACGCCGCCACGAATCCCATCTCGGGATTCAGAGATCGCCCGGCCCCGCCGGAGAGGGGAATCATCTCTCGAGGGCTCTTCATCGCCATGATCGCCTCCGGAGTGATGAGTGAGTATTTCACCCCTGGACTATGGGTCCATAGCAGTAGCTAGATGGTCGTCTTCTCCTAATTGTGCTTCATTGTTGGATCTTGTGAGCTGCCTAACATGATCAAGATCATCTATCTGTAATACTATATGTTGTGTTTGTCGGATCCGATGGATAGAGAATACTATGTTATGGTGATTATCAATCTATTATTTATGTGTTGTTTATGATCTTGCATGCTCTCCGTTATTAGTAGAGGCTCTGGCCAAGTTTTTGCTCTTAACTCCAAGAGGGAGTATTTATGCTCTATAGTGGGTTCATGCCTCCATTGATACCTGGGACAGTGACAGAAAGTTCTAAGGTTGTGGATGTGTTGTTGCCACTAGGGATAAAACATTGATGCTATGTATAAGGATGTAGTTGTTGATTACATTACGCACCATACTTAATGCAATTGTCTGTTGCTTGCAACTTAATACCGGATGGGGTTCGGATGATAACCTGAAGGTGGACTTTTTAGGCATAGATGCAGTTGGATGGCGGTCTATGTACTTTGTCGTAATGCCGATTAAATCTCACTATATTTATCATATCATGTATATGCATTGTTATGCCCTTTTCTATTTGTCAATTGCCCGACCGTAATTTGTTCACCCAACATGCTTTAATCTTATGGGAGAGACACCTCTAGTGAACTGGGACCCCGGTCCTATTCTTTACATCGCATACAATCTACCGCAATACTTGTTTTACTGTTTTCTTCGCAAACAATCATCTTCCACACAATACGGTTAATCCTTTGTTACAGCCAGGTGAGATTGACAACCTCACTGTTCGTTGGGGCAAAGTACTTTGTTGTGTTGTGCAGGTTCCACGTTGGCGCCGAATCCCGGTGTTGCGCCGCATCACATTTCGCCACCATCAACCTTCAACGTGCTTCTTGGCTCCTCCTGTTGGATGATTAAACCTTGGTTTCTTTCGAGGGAAAACTTTCTACTGTGCGCATCATACCTTCCTTGGGGGTTCCCAACGAACGTGTGAGTTACACGCCATCAAGCTCTTTTTCTGGCGCCGTTGCCGGGGAGATCAAGACACGCTGCAAGGGGAGTCTCCACTTCCCAATCTCTTTACTTTGTTTTTGTCTTGCTTTATTTTATTTACTACTTTGTTTGCTTTATATCAAAAACACAAAAAAATTAGTTACTTGCATTTAATTTATTTTGTTATCATGTCTAGCTCTGTACTTGTTTTTATTTTCACTAGTTAGGCTTAATGGAAAACAACAAAAATTAGAGATCTTTATGAACTTTATCTTGAATTAGGACATGATGTGTTTGAAGAGAAAATTAAAAACCCATGGAACTTTGTTTGCAAAATAGTTGTAGCAATGTTATTAGCATGAACTCTTTGAACACCATTATTGCTAAAGCTATGGAAGAATTTAAGCTTGGGGAAGCCGGTTTTGAGGAGCATGATATTTTTAGTCCCCCAAGCATGGAGGAGAAAATTTACTTTGATTATACTTTACCTCCTATATATGATGCTTGCAATGATGAATATGATATTTTCAGTCCACCTACTATTGAGGAGAAAATTAATTATGATTACAATATGCCTCCTATATATGATGATTATGGTGATGAGAATAATAATGATAGCTATTTTATTGAATTTGCTCCCACTACAACTAATAAAATTGATTATGCTTATGTGGAGAATAATAATTTTATGCATGTAGCTCATGACAAGAATGTTGTATGTGATAGTTATATTGTTGAGTTTGTTCATGATGCTACTGAAAGTTATTATGAGAGAGGGAAACATGGTTATATGCATCTTAATAATATTAAGTTTCCCCTCTTTATGTTGAGAATCTTGAAATTGCGCTTGTGTTGCTTTTCTATGCTTTCCACTTTGTTCCTCATGAATTTATTTGTGTACAAGATTTCTTTTCATAGGAAGTGGGTTAGGCTTAAATTTGTTTCATACTTGCTTTTTAATGCTTCATCTCTTGAAAACACTTGATTTGCACTTTCTGCGCCTAGCTGAAAGGCGTTAAAGAAAAGCACTTCTTGGAAGATAACCCAAGTTTCATTTTATTTACTGTATTGTTGAGTCTTGGAAGGTTTTTACTACTGTAGCAACCTCTCCTTATCATGTTTTTGTGCCAAGTAAAGTTTCTATGTTAAATTTGATGATAGATTTGGATCGCTGCGCAGAAACAACATTGCTGTCTGTCACGAATTCTGGCACAAGTCTCTGTAAAAATTCGAAAAAATCTGCAAATTTACGAGCGTGATCCTCAGATATGTACGCAACTTTCATTAGTTTTGAGTTTTTTTCCATTTGAGCAAGTCTAGTGCACCTTTCAGGTTCTTCTTTACGGACTGTTCTTTTTGACAGATTCTGCCTTTTATTTCGCATTGCCGTATTTGCTATGTTGGATGAATTTCTTTGATCCATTAATGTCCGGTAGCTTTGTGCAATGTCCAAAGTGTTAAGAATGATTGTGTCACCTCTGAATATGTGAATTTTTAATTGTGCACTAACCCTCTAATGAGTTTGCTTGAAGTTTGGTGTGAAGGAAGTTTTCAAGGGTCAAGAGAGTAGGATATACTATGATCAAGAGGAGTGAAAGCTCTAAGCTTGGGGATGCCCCCGTGGTTCACCCCTGCATATTTTAAGAAGACTCAAGCGTCTAAGCTTGGGGATGCCCAAGGCATCCCCTTCTTCATCGACAACATCATCAGTGTCCTCCCCTGAAACTATATTTTTATTCATCACATCTTTTGTTCTTTACTTGGAGCGTCGGTTTGTTTTTGTTTTTGCTTTTGTTTGAATAAAATGGATCCTAGCATTCACTTTGTGGGAGAGAGACACGCTCGCTGTTGCATATGGACAAATATGTCCTTAGGCTTTACTCATAATGTTCAAGGCGAAGGTTGAAACTTCTTCGTTAAATTGTTATATGGTTGGAATTGGGAAATGCTACATGTAGTAATTCTAAAATGTCTTGGATAATGTGATACTTGGCAATTGTTGTGCTCATGTTTAAGCTCTTGCATTATATACTTTGCACCCATTAATGAAGAAATACATAGAGCTTGCTAAAATTTGGTTTGCATATTTGGTCTCTCTAAGGTCTAGATAATTTCTAGTATTGAGTTTTGAACAACAAGGAAGACGGTGTAGAGTCTTATAATATTTACAATATGTCTTTTATGTGAGTTTTGCTGCACCGGTTCTTCCTTGAGTTTGCTTCAAATAACCTTGCTAGCCTAAACCTTGTATCGAGAGGGAATACTTCTCATGCATCCAAAATCCTTGAGCCAACCACTATGCCATTTGTGTCCACCATACCTCCAACGTATCGATAATTTCTTATGTTCCATGCTACTTTATTGATGATACCTACATGTTTTATGCACATTATATGTCATATTTATGCATTTTCTGGAACTAACCTATTAACAAGATGCCGAAGAGCCTTGCGTTTTCTGCTATTTTTGGTTTCAGAAATCCTAGTAAGGAAATATTCTCGGAATTGGACGAAATCAACGCCCAGGGTCCTATTTTTGCACGGAGCCAGAAGACCGAAGAGGGAAGGAAGTGGGGCCACGAGGCGCCGTCACCATAGGGCGGCGCGGGCCTGGCCCCGGCCGCGCGACCTATGGTGTGGGGCCCTCGTGGCCCCCCACGTTTCCTTTCGCCTACTTAAGCCTCCGTCGCGAAACCCCGACGAGAGCCACGATACGAAAACCTTCCGAGAGACGCCGCCGAATCCCATCTCGGGGATTCAGAGATCGCCTCCGCACCGCCGGAGAGGGATTCATCTCCCGAGGACTCTTCATCGCCATGATCGCCTCCGGAGGGATGAGTGAGTAGTTCACCCCCGACTATGGGTCCATAGCAGTAGCTAGATGGTCGTCTTCTCCTAATTGTGCTTCATTGTTGGATCTTGTGAGCTGCCTAACATGATCAAGATCATCTATCTGTAATACTATATGTTGTGTTTGTCGGGATCCGATGGATAGAGAATACTATGTTATGGTGATTATCAATCTATTGTTTATGTGTTGTTTATGATCTTGCATGCTCTCCGTTATTAGTAGAGGCTCTGGCCAAGTTTGTACTCTTAACTCCAAGAGGGAGTATTTATGCTCGATAGTGGGTTCATGCCTTCATTGACACCTGGGACAGTGACAGAGTTCTAAGGTTGTGATGTGCTGTTGCCACTAGGGATAAAACATTGATTCTATGTCTAAGGATGTAGTTGTCGATTACATTACGCACCATACTTAATGCAATTGTCTGTTGCTTAGCAACTTAATACTGAATGGGGTTCGGATGATAACCTGAAGGTGGACTTTTTAGGCATAGATGCGGTTGGATGGCGGTCTATGTACTTTGTCGTAATGCCCGGATTAAATCTCACTATATTTATCATATCATGTATATGCATTGTTATGCCTTTCTCTATTTGTCAATTGCCCGACTGTAATTTGTTCACCCAACATGCTTTTATCTTATGGGAGAGACACCTCTAGTGAACTGTGGACCCGGTCCTATTCTTTACATAGCATACAATCTACCGCAATTGTGTTTTACTCTTTTCTTGCAAACAATCATCTTCCACTCGATACGCTTAATCCTTTGTTACAGCAAGCCGGTGAGATTGACAACCTCACTGCTTCGTTGGGGCAAAGTACTTTGGTTTTGTTGTGCAGATTCCACGTTGGCGCCGGAATCCCCGTTGTTGCGCCGCATCACATTTCGCCACCATCAACCTTCAACGTGCTTCTTGGCTCCTACTGGTTCGATAAACCTTGGTTTCATACTGAGGGAAACTTGCTTCTATACGCATCATACCTTCCACTTGGGGTTCCCAACGGACGCGTATCAAGCTAAATTTCTGGCGCCGTTGCCGGGGATCTGAACAAAAGTTACACCACAAAGATTTCTAACTCCCACGTCAACTACACGCCAGCAGCTAAATTTCTGGCGCCGTTGCCGGGGAGATCAAGACGCTGCAAAGGGGAGTCTCCACTTCTCAATCTCTTTACTTTGTTTTTGTCTTGCTTTATTTTATTTACTACTTTGTTTGCTGCACCTAAACAAAACACAAAAAAATTAGTTGCTAGTTTACTTTATTTATTGTCTTACTCTCTATATCGAAAACACAAAAAAATTAGTTACTTGTCTTTACTTTATTTGCCTAGTTTACTTTATTGCTATCATGAGTAATCCTGAAGTTGAAGTTCGTTCTTTTAAGCAACAAGGTGGAGAAAGTTTTAAAGATGCTTGGTATAGAATTAGTAATGCTCATCATAGGTGCATTAAGAAACACTCCACCACTATCCTTCTTAGGAACTTTTATGTTGGTCTATCTAGTTGGAATAGGTATGTTCTTGATACTCTTTCGGGAGGTAATTTCCTAGGTACTCCCGCTTTAGAAGCTAGTTGCATCATTGAGAGTCTAGTTGGAATACCACCTGTTAATGAAGTTAAAATTGAAATCTCTCTTGAAGATGTTATGAAAAAATTGGAAACCATAGAGAAAAAATTTTCAAGTGTTGAAACTAAATTGGGAATGTTATTTGACAAAACTTATGAACTTGATAAATCCTTAGGAGGAATTGATGAAAGAATTACTGTCTTAGGAACTTGTGTTGTTCACGATAATCAAACCAATAGGATTGATGAACTTGAAAAAGCTATGGGAACCTTGGGTTCAACCTTTTCTTCTCTCAAGTATAATGAGAAAGCTTATGTGGGTAAAGAGCAAAAATTTATGTATGTCTCTAAAGTGCCTAAACAAAAGAATTATTATAGGCCTAAAATTGCTAAAACCCCTAGCACCACCACAGAGAATTTAGATAATGGAGCACCTAAAGTACCCTCTGCAACAAGTTGTGTTTGCATGAAAAATAATAGTGTTGATGCTTCTACTCGATGTTACTTGATTTGCACTTTCTCGCCTAGCTGAAAGGCGTTAAAGAAAAGCGCTTATGGAGACAACCCATGTTTTTACTACAGCATTTTTTTTGTTTTGTTGAGTCTTGGAAGTTGTTTAGTAGCAACCTCTCCTTATCATGTTTTTGTGCCAAGTAAAGTTTCTATGTCAAAGTTGATGTTATATTTGGGATCGCTGCGCAGAAACAGCATTGCTGTCTGTCACGAATCTGGGCACAGGTCTCTGTAGAAAATTCGAAAAATCTGCCAATTTACGAGCGTGATCCTCAGATATGTACGCAACTTTCATTAGTTTTGAGTTTTTCATTTGAGCAAGTCTGGTGCCATCTTTAAATTTGTCTTTATGGACTGTTCTGTTTTTGACAGATTCTGCCTTTTATTTCGCATTGCCTCTTTTGCTATGTTGGATTCATTTCTTTGATCCATTAATGTTCAGTAGCTTTATGCAATGTCCAGAAGTGTAAAGAATGATTGTGTCACCTCTGAATGTGTGAATTATTAATTGTGCACTAACCCTCTAATGAGTTTGCTTGAAGTTTGTGTGAAGGAAGTTTTCAAGGGTCAAGAGAGGAGAATGATATACTATGATCAAGAGGAGAAAGCTCTAAGCTTGGGGATGCCCCGTGGTTCACCCCTGCATATTTTAAGAAGACTCAAGCGTCTAAGCTTGGGGATGCCCAAGGCATCCCCTTCTTCATCGACAACATCATCGGGTTCCTCCCCTGAAACTATATTTTTATTCAGTCACATCTTGTGTCCTTTACTTGGAGCGTCGGTTTGTTTTTGTTTTTGTTTTTGTTTGAATAAAATGGATCCTATCATTCACTTTGTGGGAGAGAGACACGCTCCACTGTTGCATATGGACAAATATGTCCTTAGGCTTTACTCATAATGTTCAAGGCGAAGTTTCTTCGTTAAATTATTATATGGTTGGAATTGGAAAATGCTACATGTAGTAATTCTAAAATGTCTTGGATAATGTGATACTTGGAAATTGTTGTGCTCATGTTTAAGCTCTTGCATCATATGCTTTGCACCCATTAATGAAGAAATACATAGAGCTTGCTAAAATTTGATTTGCATATTTGGTCTCTCTAAGGTCTAGATAATATCTAGTATTGAGTTTTGAACAACAAGGAAGACGGTGTAGAGTCTTATGTGAGTTTTGCTGCACCGGTTCATCCTTGAGTTTGCTTCAAATAACCTTGCTAGCCTAAACCTTGTATCGAGAGGAAATACTTCTCATGCATCCAAAATCCTTGAGCCAACTACTATGCCATTCGTGTCCACCATACCTACCTACTACATGGTATTTCTCCGCCATTCCAAAGTAAATTGCTTGAGTGCTACCTTTAAAATTCCATCATTCACCTTTGCAATATATAGCTCATGGGACAAAATGGCCTTAAAAACTATCGTAGTATTGAATATGTACTTATGCACTTTATCTTTTATTAAGTTGCTTGTTGTGCGATAACCATTCTGGGGAACGCCATCAACTATTGTTGAATATCATGAGTTGCTATGCATGTCCGTCTTGTCCGAAGGATCTATCACCTTAGTGGTTGGAGCATGCAAAATTGTTAGAGAAGAACATTGGGCCGCTAACTAAAGCCATGAATCATGGTGGAAGTTTCAGTTTTGGACATATATCCTCAATCTCATATGAGAATAATAATTGTTGCTACATGCTTATGCATTTAAGAGGAGTCCATTATCTGTTGTCCATGTTGTCCCGGTATGGATGTCTAAGTTGAGAATAATCAAAAGCGAGAAATCCAAAATGCGAGCATTCTCCTTAGACCTTTGTACAGGCGGCATGGAGGTACCCTTTGTGACACTTGGTTGAAACATGGCATGCAAAGATCCGGTAGTCCAAGCTAAGTAGGACGAGGTGGCACTATTAGTAGACTATGCATGAGGCTTGCAACTTCTAAGATATAATTTACATAACTCATATGTTTTATTACTACCGTTGACAAAATTGTTTCATGTTTTCAAAATAAAAGCTCTAGCACAAATACAGCAATCGATGCTTTCCTCTTTGAAGGACCTTTCTTTTACTTTTATTGTTGAGTCAGTTTACCTATCTCCCTTCACCTCAAGAAGCAAACACTTGTGTGAACTGTGCATTGATTCCTACATACTTGCATATTGCACTTGTTATACTACTTTATGTTGACAATATCCATGAGATATACATGTTATAAGTTGAAAGCAACTGCTGAAACTTAATCTTCCTTTGTGTTGCTTCAATACCTTTACTTTGATTTATTGCTTTATGAGTTAACTCTTATGCAAGACTTATTGATGCTTGTCTTGAAGTACTATTCATGAAAAGTCTTTGCTTTATGATTCATTTGTTTACTCATGTCATTACCATTGTTTTGATCGCTGCATTCATTACATATGTTTACAAAAGGTATGATCAAGATTATGATGGCATGTCACAGAAATTATCTTTGTTATCGTTTACCTGCTCGGGACGAGCAGAACTAAGCTTGGGGATGCTGATACGTCTCCAACGTATCGATAATTTCTTATGTTCCATGCTACTTTATTGATGATACCTACATGTTTTATGCACATTATATGTCATATTTATGCATTTTCTGGAACTAACCTATTAACAAGATGCCGAAGAGCCAGTTGCTGTTTTTTTTGGTTTCAGAAATCCTAGTAAGGAAATATTCTCGGAATTGGACGAAATCAACGCCCAGGGTCCTATTTTTGCACGGAGCTTCCGAAGATCGAAGAGGAAGGAAGTGGGGCCACGAGGCGCCGTCACCATAGGCGGCGCGGCCCGGCCCTGGCCGCCGCGCCGACCTATGGTGTGGGCCCTCGTGTGGCCCCCACGTTGCCCTTTCGCCTACTTAAAGCCTCCGTCGCGAAACCCCGACGAGAGCCACGATACGGAAAACCTTCCGAGACGCCGCCGCCAATCCCATCTCGGGGGATTCAGAGATCGCCTCCGGCACCTCCGGAGAGGGGATTCATCTCCCGGAGGACTCTTCATCACCATGATCGCCTCCGGAGGGATGAGTGAGTAGTTCACCCCTGGACTATGGGTCCATAGCAGTAGCTAGATGGTCGTCTTCTCCTAATTGTGCATTGTTGGATCTTGTGAGCTGCCTAACATGATCAAGATCACCTATCTGTAATACTATATGTTGTGTTTGTCGGGATCCGATGGATAGAGAATACTATGTTTTGGTGATTATCAATCTATTGTTTATGATCTTGCATGCTCTCCGTTATTAGTAGAGGCTCTGGCCAAGTTTGTACTCTTAACTCCAAGAGGGAGTATTTATGCTCGATAGTGGGTTCATGCCTTCATTGACACAGGGACAGTGACAGAAAGTTCTAAGGTTGTGATGTCTGTTGCCACTAGGGATAAAACATTGATTCTATGTCTAAGGATGTAGTTGTCGATTACATTACGCACCATACTTAATGCAATTGTCTGTTGCTTAGCAACTTAATACTGAATGGGGTTCGGATGATAACCTGAAGGTGGACTTTTTAGGCATAGATGCAGTTGGATGGCGGTCTATGTACTTTGTCGTAATGCCCGGATTAAATCTCACTATATTTATCATATCATGTATATGCATTGTTATGCCTTTCTCTATTTGTCAATTGCCCGACTGTAATTTGTTCACCCAACATGCTTTTATCTTATGGGAGAGACACCTCTAGTGAACTGTGGACCCCGGTCCTATTCTTTACATAGCATACAATCTACTGCAATTGTTTTTTGTCTTGCAAACAATCATCTTCCACTCGATACGCTTAATCCTTTGTTACAGAAGCCGGAGATTGACAACCTCTGCTTCGTTGGCAAAGTACTTTGGTTTTGTTGTGCAGATTCCACGTTGGCGCGAAATCCTTGTTGCGCCGCATCACATTTCGGCACCATCAACCTTCAACGTGCTTCTTGGCTCCTACTGGTTCGATAAACCTTGGTTTCATACTGAGGGAAACTTGCTTCTATACGCATCATACCTTCCACTTGGGGTTCCCAACGGACGTGTGCATCTACGCGTATCATCCACCATACCTACCTACTACATGGTATTTCTCCGCCATTCCAAAGTAAATTGCTTGAGTGCTACCTTTAAAATTCCATCATTCGCCTTTGCAATATATAGCTCATGGGACAAAATAGCCTTAAAAACTATTGTGGTATTGAATATGTACTTATGCACTTTATCTCTTATTAAGTTGCTTGTTGTGCGATAACCATGCTTCGGGACGCCATCAACTATTCTTTGTTGAATATCATGTGAGTTGCTATGCATGTCCGTCTTGTCTCGAAGTAAGAGAGATCTACCACCTTAATGGTTGGAGCATGCATATTGTTAGAGAAGAACATTGGGCCGCTAACTAAAGCCATGAATCATGGTGGAAGTTTCAGTTTTGGACATATATCCTCAATCTCATATGAGAATAATAATTGTTGTCACATGCTTATGCATTAAAGAGGAGTCCATTATCTGTTGTCCATGTTGTCCCGGTATGGATGTCTAAATTGAGAATAATCAAAAGCGAGAAATCCAAAATGCGAGCTTTCTCCTTAGACCTTGTACAGGCGGCATGGAGGTACCCTTTGTGACACTTGGTTGAAACATGTGTATAGCGAAGATCCGGTAGTCCAAGCTAAGTAGGACAAGTGCGGGCACTATTAGTATACTATGCATGAGGCTTGCAACTTGTAAGATATAATTTACATAACTCATATGCTTTATTACTACCGTTGACAAAATTGTTTCATGTTTTCAAAATAAAAGCTCTAGCACAAATACAGCAATCGATGCTTTCCTCTTTGAAGGACCTTTCTTTTACTTTTATTGTTGAGTCAGTTTACCTATCTCTCTCCACCTTAAGAAGCAAACACTTGTGTGAACTATGCATTGATTCCTACATACTTGCATATTGCACTTGTTATATTACTTTATATTGACACTATCCATGAGATATACATGTTATAAGTTGAAAGCAACCGCTGAAACTTAATCTTCCTTTGTGTTGCTTCAATACCTTTACTTGATTTATTGCTTTATGAGTTAACTCTTATGCAAGACTTATTGATGCTTGTCTTGAAGTACTATTCATGAAAAGTCTTTGCTTTATGATTCATTTGTTTACTCATGTCATTACCATTGTTTTGATTGTTGCATTCATTACATATGTTTACAATAGTATGATCAAGATTATGATGGCATGTCACTCCAGAAATTATCCTTGTTATCGTTTGCTGCTCGACGAGCAAAACTAAGCTTGGGGATGCTGATACGTCTCGACGTATCGATAATTTCTTATGTTCCATGCTACATTATTGATGATATCTACATGTTTTATGCACATTATATGTCTTATTTACGCATTTTACGGAACTAACCTATTAACAAGATGCCGAAGAGCCATTCTGTTTTTCTCTGTTTTTGGTTTCAGAAATCCTAGTAAGAAATATTCTCGGAATTGGACGAAATCAACGCCCGGTCCTATTTTTGCACGAAGCTTCAGACCGAAAGGATAACGAAGTGGGGCGACGAGGCGCCGCCACGCTAGGGCCGCGCGGCCAGGGCTGGGCCGCGCCGACCTGGCGTGTGGGGCCCTCGTGTGGCCCCCCGCGTTGCCCTTTCGCCTACTTAAAGCCTCCGTCGCGAAACCCCCGATGCGAGAGCCACGATACGGAAAACCTTCCAGAGACGCCGCCGCCGCGAATCCCATCTCGGGGATTCGGAGATCGCCCCCTGGGGAGAGGGGAATCATCTCCCGGAGGACTCTTCATCGCCATGATCGCTCCGGAGTGATGAGTGAGTAGTTCACCCTGGACTATGGGTCCATAGCAGTAGCTAGATGGTCGTCTTCTCCTAATTGTGCTTCATTGTTGGATCTTGTGAGCTGCCTAACATGATCAAGATCATCTATCTTAATGCTATATGTTGTGTTTGTCGGGATCCGATGGATAGAGAATACTATGTTATGGTGATTATCAATCTATTATTTATGTGTTGTTTATGATCTTGCATGCTCTCCGTTATTAGTAGAGGCTCTGGCCAAGTTTTTCTCTTAACTCCAAGAGGGAGTATTTATGCTCGATAGTGGGTTCATGCCTCCATTGATACCTGGGACAGTGACAGAAAGTTCTAAGGTTGTGGATGTGTTGTTGCCACTAGGGATAAAACATTGATGCTATGTCTAAGGATGTAGTTGTTAATTACATTACGCACCATACTTAATGCAATTGTCTGTTGCTTGCAACTTAATACCGGATGGGGTTCGGATGATAACCCGAAGGTGGACTTTTTAGGCATAGATGCGGTTGGATGGCGGTCTATGTACTTTGTCGTAATGCCCTGATTAAATCTCACTATATTTATCATATCATGTATATGCATTGTTATGCCCTTTTCTATTTGTCAATTGCCCGACTGTAATTTGTTCACCCAACATGCTTTAATCTTATGGGAGAGACACCTCTAGTGAACTGTGGACCCCGGTCCTATTCTTTACATCGCATACAATCTACTGCAATACTTGTTTTAGTGTTTTCTTCGCAAACAATCATCTTCCACACAATACGGTTAATCCTTTGTTACAGCAAGCCGGTGAGATTGACAACCTCACTGTTTCGTTGGGGCAAAGTACTTTGGTTGTGTTGTGCAGGTTCCACGTTGGCGCCGGAATCCCTGGTGTTGCGCCGCATCACATTTCGCCACCATCAACCTTCAACGTGCTTCTTGGCTCCTCCGGTTCGATTAAACCTTGGTTTCTTTCTGAGGGAAAACTTGCTACTGTGCGCATCATACCTTCCTCTTGGGGTTCCCAACGAACGTGTGAGTTACACGCCATCACCCGTGCAGAAGAAACTGAGATCTGACCTTCGTAGACACTAGAAAACGCAGAAACCTAACCTCCGAAAGGGATCTGGAGGGGAAACTAGCAGAAGGGCGCTGATCCTCCCCACTACTCGGATCATAGGAGGCTTGGGCATCATCTCCATACCATCGGCTGCACCAACACCATCATCACCATCAGCTGCACCAACACCATCATCACCATCAACCATCCACATCTTTTTGTATTTCTTATACTTTCGTGTAGATCTAAACAAGAAGTCATTTCCCATATGTGTTTGATCCATTTCATTACCATGATGATATCTACTACCTCTATGTATGAGTAGATTCCTTTGTTCTTGAGGATATGGTGAAACCCTAGTTATGGGTTACAATTCATTGGAATAAATATGTTTTATTCATTGTTTTATCATTGTGTATTAATTTTCTCTCTTGATATTGTATGAAGTCGACCATGCAATATTTACCTCTAAGGACAAGAGAGGGGATTAGCCTTGGACACGTGGTAGAGAGGACGCTTTAAGTGACACCCTCATGCTAATCCTC
Source organism: Lolium multiflorum (assembly GCA_030979885.1). Taxonomy (NCBI): domain Eukaryota; kingdom Viridiplantae; phylum Streptophyta; class Magnoliopsida; order Poales; family Poaceae; genus Lolium; species Lolium multiflorum. The sequence goes on along the minus strand of CM061753.1, from coordinate 210,987,117 downwards.
TATCACATGGTCAAGGGGAAATAAGAGGAGACTCATACAGCTTTCATCCATATCCATGGGATCCTAGCGGAACCCTTAATAGTAATCTACCGAGATGATTTTCCCTTTACATTAATATGCTTATGAGAGGACGGTTGAACAGATGGCTGGTATGCTACCGCCCTATGTGGAGCTTCTCCCATACACATGCACTGACTAGAATATCCTAATTTTTAACACTCCAAATACTAGAGGTGAATCCAAGATTCCTCGAGAACACGTTTAGTCCACTGCACTTTCAATACCTTTACAACTTGTTGTTCTCCTTTTCATTTGTTATTTTTAGCACTTTTACTTTTACCATTCAACACACTCAATTAGAAAATATCACCTTTACTTGGAATTGAGTACATCCTTGTGCATCCTTAAGTAAGTTGTAACAAGGAACAAATAATTGAGCATAGCCGGTAGACTCTTTGTGGGATCGATACTCTTATTTCGAAACTAGCTACACCTACCTGTGCCCTTGCAGTTATCAGCCAACATAGTAATACTTATTATATTTTATCCTCACCATGCTTCTAATCATTTTCAAGTTGAAGCTTATCAAGAAGAATCACAAGATATATAAGTGGTAAAACCACACATTTGCAGGTGCAAATTCCCTCGTAAATGTTTGTCTTCTCAGAGAAACTACCTAGGTAGGAAACTTCACTTTTCAACAAGTTTATTTCAAGCCCGGACATTTATTCCAATAACTATATAAGAAACTTCAAATTTCTTGCATTTTCCAATCCATCGGCTAACAAAAATATGGTCTCATCTACATGCTGAAGAATGGCAATCCCATTCTCCTGGAGATGAGGTGCCATGCAAGTGATTAGTCCAACCTCTTGGGTATTTTTTTATCATCACGTACACTCAAACGATCTACACTACAATAAAATAGAATATGAGACAAGGGTCCAGCCTCTCTCACTACCCTATATGTAATGAAAAAGGGGCCAAACTGATCATTCATTTTGATTTTGATTTTTTCCATTGGTTATAACGTTAAAATCAAATAATTCAATTTATGTGAATGTTTTTAAAAGCACTATGTTATATAAAACCCAATTGTAAGTATCATATGCCTTTTCAAAGTAGCTTTGTAAAGGATTCCTACATTTTTTCCACTTAACCTTATGTAAAATCCATCCAACATCAAAACACTTTCCAGTATGAATATATGGTTCATAAAAGTTGTCTGATTTTTATCGATAATATCATTAGATACTATATATCGTTTACCCCCTTAGTTATAATGTTCATGTTTTCACTCACAAGGCTGGTTTGGTCTGATTTTTTGAATCATCATCGCATCTTCACATTTGGGCAAAATTTAGCCTGCCAATATCTAGAGTTCCATCCGACATAGCATCAAACAAATATTTTAGATGCCTACTAATATTTACCCAGGAAAATTGGTAAATATTTGGTGGTACCTTTTCTAAACATAAGGCCTTGCCTCACCTTTAATTTAAATTAATAAAGCCACACAAGGTTGATAAAGTGTGCTTACAAATAGCTTACATGAATAGGAAACACAAGAAAACTAAGGATAAACCAAAATAAAACCTAGCTTAAGGCACCTAGACCACATCACAACATCGAGACAACACAAGGCAGCGAGGTCATGGAAAAGTAATCTAGGAATGTGCCGATGTCTGCTCTAGCCGAACAACTAGACCCGAGATCCACTGTATTGACCTCCAGAAAAGTCATCCAGTCCCTCGTCGTGGATCAAAGAGCGGCGAACCATCAGGAGACAAAGCAATCCCCCCTAGAACACAGTGAACCTAAGGAAGCTGGGTTGTTGGGGGAGAAGCCTCCAAAGATGCCCATAAAGCTTAGTCGAGACCGCCAACACCAAAGGCACCAACGCAACATCATACCGAAGCTTTCGGACAAGGACGCACCAATGAAAAAATGACAGAAGGGGCACCACCACCCCCGCGGATGAACATGACAACCAAAGAATGGATGCACATCTGCGAAGCGCTATTGATGAGGTAGAGGGGAACGGTTTCCCCTATTGCCTAGGCCCGAGGGGCATCGACCCACCGAAAAGCAAGGGCCCTGTCACGGCAAGGAACACCAAACCAGGCACCTGTCAGTCGACATGGGCGAGGACAACGCCGAACAAAAAAAAGTCACCACAACCACCAACAAACATTACTTATCCAACATGTTTGAGGTTCCCTGGATGGAGCCTCTAAGGAGGGGAACAACGTCACAACGACTCCATCGTCCGCAAGGAGAACCGGTGATATTGGCCAGCCAGAAGAGTGGTTGTCTAAGGTGGTACCCTTTTGGAAGGAGTCCGGCGCCGACACTGTCGTCCTCGTCGTCGCAATCCATGTTGACCAAGGGTTTCCCCCGACACCACACACCTGGACCAGCCCACCTTCTTAGGCACCTAGATCCGGCAGGCAAAGACCATCAAGATCCGGGATTGGCAGGGGACGAGTAGAATATGTACGGGGAGGCTTCTGCATCAGATCTGGAGCAAGGGCCAGCAGCTTCTGTGCCACGACCAATGGATGCCGTCTCCATGCCGCCCATGCGGCCGAGGAAGACGGACATCACTATCCATGGATGCCAACCACCGCAGGGTCGGTGTCGTCCACCCGCCCAGGAACGCGGTCGTGGCTACCAGATCCCCCACCGAGGAGACCACCGAACACCTCCCATACCTAAGCGGAGTAGGAGGAGACCACCGAGCAATAGGAGCGACGGTGAGCCCGGCGCGCAGGTCCTCCACGTAGTCACCGCACTAGTGGAAAATAGGCTATCTGTGGCGCACCAAATTCGAATTCTGTGGCGCATATCCAGGTCGCCACAGTTGCCACGCGACTAGTATTTGAATTCTGTGGCGCATATGTACATGCGCCACAAAATTTTTGAAACTTCTGTGGCGCACCATGCCAATATGCGCCACAGAATTCTCTTCAAACTTCTGTGGCGCACCATGCCAATATGCGCCACAGAATTCTCTTAAAACTTCTATGGCGCACCATGCAAATATGCGCCACAGATTTTTTTTTTCGAATTTCAAAAAAAAGTGGCGGCCAGATCTAGATCTAGATCTGGGGCCGCCGGAATTTCGCCGATTTTTTTGGTGGTGGTGGTGGTGGTGGTGGTGGTTGTGTTGGCCGGAGGAGGAGGAGGAGGAGGTGGTGGTGGTTGTGGTGGTGGTGGTGGTGGCCGGAGGAGGAGGAGGAGGTGGTCGTGGCCGGAGGAGGTGGTGGTGGTGGTGGTGGCCGGAGGTGGTGGTGGTGGTGGTCGCCGGAGGAGGTGGTGGTGGTCGCTGGAGGTGGTGGTCGTCGTCGGAGGAGGAGAAGGTGGTGGTGGTCGCCGGAGAAGGGAGGAGGTGGTGGTGGTGGTGGTGGGAGGAGAAGTGAGGAGATGGAGAAGTGAGAGGAGAAGTGGTGGAGGAGAAGTGGTGGAGGAGAAGAGGAGTAGGAGATTGGCGCCGGCAAAATTCAAAATTTTCGGGCAAAACTTCTGTGGCGCACGGACACTTGGTGCGCCACAGATTTTTTTTCTTTTTTTTGTGTTTTGCAGGAAAAAATCTTTAACTCCGTAACTTTTTACTCTTTTCGAATCTGGCGTTTTCTTTCGAGTTCGTATGCGACCAGAAAACCAGTTTGATGATTTTCCCACGCAATTTTGCAAAAAAAGTCGAAATTCATGTTTGTTAATGTTTAGTGATGCTAGATGAGATATTATATGGGAATCTCGAAGGATTTTATTTTTTAAAATTCCTATCTATTTCTTTGTTATTTTACAGTGCTAAAAAAGGCGATCCACAGGGGGGAGGAGTTGCATGGGGAGAAAAAATCCTTCAGAATTCTTTGGCGCATATTTTTGCTGCGCCACAAAAATATGAACTTCTGTGGCGCACATGCCACCATGCGTCACAGAATTTTGAACTTCTGTGGCGCACATGCCACCATGCGCCACAGAATTCTCTTCGACCATGTGCAGTGTTGGACCCCGCGTGGGCCCCATGGAAATTTTGTGGCGCATCCGTCCACATGCGCCACAGAAAGTCGACATTCTGTGGCGCACCAGTCCGTCAAATTTCTGTGGCGCATATTTTTGGTGCGTCACAGAAATAATTTTTGTGGAGCACATTTTTTAGGTGCCTCACAGATGCCATTTCTACCTATAATGGTTTTCCTACTAGTGCCGTGTGGGGAGCCGAGGGCCCAGATCCCCGTCGTCCCTTCATCGACGCCACTTGCTTTGACTGTTAGCGCCTATGTGGGCAACGTGGAGGGGGTGGCTGGCGGCGTGGAGGGGGTGGCTGGCGGCGGAGGGGGCTAGGGTATAACCCCCTCGGTCGCCTAGAAGGGGCGACGCTAGGAGAACGGTCCTCGGGCGTCAATCTGAACCCCCAACCTGAACCCCTGTCTCTATGATCTATGTATGACCTACCAATGATGATTGAGTGGTATACATGCGTTAATTATGTAATAACTAATTTAGCACTGATACAACCGGAAGAGTAATTAACTGAGTAAGGGTAGGAGAAGCTTCATATACGTACTCAAGAAGGTTCCTGAAAGAGATACACTTGAATAGTCTTTTCCTGAAAGAGTACGTGTTCATGATATATGCTTGTCTTAGTTGTCTACCACGTGGAGCCTACACAAATCTGGTGCACCACCATTTGCATGCATGAGCCTTTTCATGTTGTCACCATGCACTGGTCACTGATACACAGTGTCTGCATCGTATAACCTAGCTACCACTTGAAGCAACACTTCACCTACACATGCATGCGTGCGTGACTACATATTGAGATAGCTATACTCCGAGTTAGTGTCCCCCAACGTATCAATTGTCCAATGATGTGGCATAAGGAGTCATGAGCTTCCAATGCATCATATCATCCCCTGGTGAACAGTACTCTAACTATAGTCATATATATGCTTCTTTTCTGCACCTTTTCCTTTTCCTCTTGTCATGTCGTCAATATATACGTCTCAAACTCGAAAGTGTAAAGGATAGCCAGAGTACATTCATAATGCACACCACGTAAGTTATGTATCATGTAGCTATATATGTGTGATGACCATGCCTATTATATATAGAAAGCTAACATAAAAAAAGCAAGAGAAGTGTATATTCCAGCTAGTACATGGTGAGTGGAGATATCAACATATATATGGATTCGACTCTCATTATGAACCTGTGACAGTTGACACTTCTCCTTGCACAACCAAGCATGTGTAGAACCGAATCAGTTAATGTAGCTGTTCGAAAAAGCTGCATCAACCACTACAAGATGTTGCCAGAACATTTTGTATGCTTCACCGCCTAGTTCATACTAAGGGTTCCTGAAATAGCTACACTTGAAAAGTCTTTTCACATAATTAAGCCTCCTACATTAGTCTTTTTTCTCTTCTTGGTGAAGCTAGTTTCTATGAATTGATGCACATGAGAACTTGATTGACGTAGCACACAAATCATTTTGTCTGAAACCTCATCATGTCGTCCGGAGAGCAATTAAATAACTATTTGTAGAATTCACTTTATAAAGTTAAACATAGAAATAAAATGGATCAACATTGAAAACATTTCAACCATATGCAGCACTGAATATTAAAGCATATCATTTTCTTACTTTGATCATCTTTGGATAAACGTATTTGATTTTTTAGACAGAATGTGCCACAACTTCCACAGATGGAAATCGTAATTAAATGAATGAAAGAATCAAATAAAGGTGGTGTACAGTAATATCACTCAATCTCAACAACTATGCTATGAAAGGGAATTCAGCTGTATCGTTTCTTTTACGTGCTCAATCCTGAATTGGTTTTGCCACACTTATGTCTAGGGTGCATGCATCTTTGGGCTGTTGTATTTTACAGACGTGCATTGGTAAACCACATGCGTGTAATTGATGTAATGCATCTAGTTTAGAGTTCAACTTTAATTAGAAGTACTTATAAATATAAAATTCACTTGCAAATTGTTACATCATTGTTATTGAAATGTAGGTGTGTAAGTCTAAATCTTACTGTGTGCTAAAAATCTATGATTTACTAGCCCGTACATTAATAGTAAGGTTGTGCTCAGCCAGTAGCATATATAGGAGACTCTCAATATCATGTTGTCACATCCATTTGAAAGTGTAAAAAATGCATATATTTACATATAATACGATTTCACCATGCAAAATGAAATAACACCAGTTAATCTTGTTCATTGAGAAAGTTGCACAGGAGACACTAGCTAGACCAGAGGTATTAATGGAAGATAAAATCCTGTTGCTTCTTCCACATGATGCACCTTTCGAATTGAATTCTTCAAGCATATACCATACGGCAAGAATAGTCGCCACTCGCTTATGATAATGTTAGGACACCTATACGACAAGACGTACTAGTCCGTCAATGTTTTAGCATGTTCCATATTCTCTTTAGCCTAATTTATGGAAATAAAGTAATTTAGTGGATGCCAAAGATAAAACACACCAGTTCAACAATTTCATTAGTACATTGATTGTTTGTATAAGATTTATGGCTTATCTTAATTTACCATGCGATTGAGTTTGGTCAATATATTTACATAGCAATACGTTTGCACGTGCATTTGTGTATTGAATGAACATTTTAGCTATAAAATTTAATTCATTTGATCGTGAAACTAACTACAACCAAGTTTCGCAAATGCAATATAGTTCAAAGTAATTATCTTTCATTAATCATTTCATCTCAATCAGAATCATCTTTTTGGTTGAGATTTTAAATTGGCTTGCGAAGATAATAGCACTTTTGGATATCAAACTTGAAAAGATAAACACAAATTTAATTAGCATCGTGCAACGTTTGACACCATCAATTACCCAACCAGCTAGTGTTGAACGTTGATCAACGTGTTTCCCTCTACGGTCATCCACTAGCTATCTTGATTTCTTCTAACTTTTCTCTAGAAGTTTTCATTTTGTATATCAAACAAATAATTCAAGTTCTCATACTTTTTTGCCCAAAAAGAACCACTTTGACTAATAATACTTTAAAAAATGAAGTGCAAAACTTAGTGAAAATTTGTCTTGAAAGTATTCCACAGTGTACAGTTTTGTGATATTTCATAAGTATCTTCCGGTAAAATTAGTAATGAAAGATGTAATGTCAGTGCCATGTATCGTGAACTGGAAAGAGTAGCAGTCATGACTAACATTAGGATGACCAAAACCCTAGCTCCGATATTGGCTAGCATAAAATGAAGAAAGCATACGTACTGACGTACAGTAGCTAGCTAGGTCAAGCATGCATTGTATTTAGTGAGTTCGGTGACCTTGTCCACAACCACAAGGGGATCCATCGATAGATCGAATCGTATAATAGAGGAGCAAAATAAGAGGAGGAGGGGAAGGAAGTAATAAATGCGGCACCGCATGAGCTCGACATGGCGCATGCATGGAGGTGAGGAATGCCCTACCGATCAGGAAGACGGTTCCAATTGGTCCCGGTACGTCCACCATTGATGGATCTCTCCGACCCTACTCTCTCACTCTCTCTATTTTTTTGTAGACCTCTCACTCTCACATAGTCTTATCATCTCTTTGCATTTAGCCGGCCGGCCAATTGATACCCGGCAGTACCTTCGAGTTATCGACCGATGAAGCTTGGTGTATTACCTACTAATTTGAAGTATTTTCATGCACACGTGAGTCCTACATATCCACCCTGCATCATGCATTCACGAAAACAAATGTACCATACACGGAGTACTATGTGTATATCCATATATATGAATTAATATATATGCATACATATGTATATATGCAAACAGGTTCAGCTTAGTTCAAGTTTTTCCTCCCTCGGTTACAAATTCTTGTTGAAGTGAATTCCACTTTTTATCTTATAGTTGTGCATTCGTGACACATATTACCCCATTTAGTGTAACTTGTACCAAAATATCCTATTTGGGAGACTTTAGACACGATTTAGCCCCAATTAAGCAATTTTCTTGTTATTGTTAGATATGATAGCATGATACGCCGATGTGGAGCGACAAAATATGTAAATATCGAAGGGTCTCATGGCAGATTATGTCTAAACTTTTTAAATCAATATGTTCCATTCCTCACTACCGTCTTTGTATTTTTGGACCTTGATCGTCACCTAACACCTTGCCCAATAGGCACACATAAGAAAACAAGGGTCCAGAGCTTTTAAAATGGGCAATCTACACCACTTTTCACTCGGCGGGGTAATTAGTGTCACAAATACATAACTAGAGGGTAAAAGGGGAATTCTTCCTTGTTGTGACCATGCCACCCACCATGGACCAGCCCCTCATTAAGAAGTACAAGCTGAAGAACAGTGAGCCGCCGATGAAGGTGGCGTTGTACATGGACGACTACTGCGAGTACAAGGTGTAGCTCCAATGGAAGGGTGAGCGAGTCAGCTTCATCAAGGGTTGGAACGAGTTCCTCGGTAAGGCTCGGCTTAAAGCCATTGGCATGCTCGTCTTCACCCCCATGGACGACGGCTTCTAGGTCCAGGTGTACAGGAAGGCGGCCTCCGTGGAGAGCCTCTGGAGTTGCAAAAAGCATCGCCAGGGCCCTTGGGAGGATCCACGCCATGAAGGTTGAAGCCGGCGATGTCCTTGTTATCTGCTTGTTCATAATTGTGCTTATGTGAAGTTTTGGTTGTAGTGTTGGCCTCAAGAGGATGTTGAACATTTTTTGTGCCTGTGGAGTTTGCCCCAGGTTTAAGTAGGCGTCTTACCACTATATATGATCAATGTGTATATCATGTGTAGTGGGCTTATGATCGTCTGTGTGCTTTTGTGTGTAGTTGGTTGATGATAAGGCTACCATATTTAAATATGATGATGTGCCAAAAATGGCAACCAAACGCATGTGCTTTAGCTAAGCAAGACGACACTCTTTTTTCAAGCATCCAAACAAACTGGCATTTGGGTATCAACTGATGCAGCCCAGGCCACCAAACGAAGGGTTTTTTTCTGGCCCATGGCCCGAGTGGAACGCGCTGTGGGAGTCATCTCCGTACCCAAATCAGGCCCAAGATACCAGACGCGCCCTTAAGCACAGAATCGTCAAACATCAATATATCTACTTTTTGCCTCCTCAAACCCTTGTCTCTTCTTCCGTTTTTTGGCAACTTTGCATAGAATTTGCTAGATATAGAAAACCGAGCTTGTAGCGGTCTAATCTGGCCGAGTTCATCCCATAATTGTCAGAACCTCCGACGGGGCCCCTCTCGAGGAACTGGGGCTTCAGGTCTTAAAAAAGCGCTAGCCGGATTGTCTTGTGTATCACGCTTCCGGCCAACCTCCTTCAACGTGAGTTGCGGCACTCGCCCCCAGCGCCGGGGGTGCACAACGACGTACCAATGTTAGCCTGATTATTTCCGGCCTAACATCCAGGCAGCAGCTTGCCGGAATTTCTAGGTCTAGCTCTAGACGGAAACTTTTCAGTCTAACACCGTGTCCCGGGTTCATATCCGGTCAGCCACCTTCCTCTCTTCCCTCTTCTTCCTCCTCCCTGGCTTCTCGAGCGCAGGTCAGGTCGATCAGAGACGACGACCAACAAAGCCCAACGTTCAGAACCAATGCTAGATTTACCGACTGCGAAATGACCGTGCCAGTAACGAGCCTAGGAGGTGATTGAATCCTGCGGTGCGAGCCTGGCTGCGAGCTGAGGTCGGCCCGGCCGGAGCGGCGGTGACGGTGCACGCGGCGGCCGGCCAGCCGCGCCGCCATGCGTCTTAAATTGTGTTTTCTCCACTTGCACGTACGCCATGTGCACTGCCGTGCCGGCTCGATTGACCCGCCCTCCTTCCTTCGCCGGTTGACCACCAAGACGACGTACGCTGCACGCGGCGCACTGCGTACGGCACGATCGAAAAACCGCCTGGTCGGTCCGGAAACGAAAAAGGTTTCTGCTACTCCACCGCTGGCCTCGAATGCGGTGTGGGGCCCCATGTCTACTTGCATGTTTTCAGGGCCCGGCCCGCGCGATTTGTGCCGCTGGGTCGTAACTTCTCAGTGGGCCGTCTTCTTTATGACCGGTTGAAGTTCGCCTGAGCATGGCCCGGTTAGCCGGAGCAGCCAACAGGGACGTAAAGTTTTCTTTAAAAAAAAACGGGATAGGGACGCAAAGTTAGATGAACCGAACTTTTACTTTCTGATGCTTTTAAAAAAAACAAATTCTGATAAAGGGTATTTTGGTAAACTTAAAGGTTCGAGTTAAGACGTAAAATCTAATATGGTGGAGGGTCAATATGTAGCCTACGCCAACATCTATGTGTATAAGAGCATCTCCACCGGCGTTTCCAATAGCTACCCCAATAGCTCGGTGCGGTCCGACCCTGTTTTTATGCCACGCAAGCGTGCTCCAAAAGTAGTTGAGTTTTTGGAGCCCAATAGAATAGTCGGCACTCCCATGTCGGCCCCTACAGACAGGGTGGGAAGTGTTAGAGTAATATGCTTGTTGTATTACCAGGGGGCCAAAGGCCACAATATATAGTACATGTACAGGTGCACATATGCAGAAAGCCCCCTAACATATGGGTAAACTACAATATACAGATATATACATCTAACACCCCCTCAAACTCATGGTGGATCCACAACACGGAGTTTGGAGAGTAAGAAATCATGCTGCGCTCGAGTGTGCCTTCGTAAAGAAATCCGCAAGTGCAAATCTGAAGGCACATAATGAACCGCAACAACATCATCCTGTACCTGAGCACGTGTGTAAAAGCATCAACACCAATATGCTTGGTCAGCTCATGCTTGACCGGATCACGTGCAATACGATAGCACTGTACTGTCAGACAAAGTGGAGTGGGTGTCGTAACAAAGACCCCAAAATCTGAGCAACCACCGTAACCAAGTCACCTCAAATCAACAAAGCCATAGCCCGCAACTCAGCCTCAACACTCGAACGGAAACTGCGACCTGTTTCTTCGTCTTCCAAGCAACAAGCGAACCACCAAGAAACACACAGAAGGAAAGTGAACGACGATCCGTAGGATCACTTGCCCACGTAGCATCCGAATAACACTGAGCTGGAGAGAGCTGGAACGGGGAAAGAAGAGCGACGAGTGATCGTGCCACGAAGGTAACGAAGAACACGGAGGAGATGACTATAGTGAACAGTGGTAGGAGCTGAGACAAACTGACTCAGAATATGAACAGGATAAGAAATATCAGGACGAGTGACAGCAAGATAAACAAGACTCCCAACAAGATGGCGATAACGGGTGGGATCAGGAAGAGGATCACCATCAGGACGAAGTTTAACATTAAGCTCCATAGGAGTATCAACCGTGCGCTCATCCCCAAGAGCAGCACGAGCAAGAAGATCCTGAATGTACTTTTCCTGAGAGATAGAAAAGCCATCAGAAGTGGATGAAACCTCAATGCCAAGAAAATAGCGAAGAGGACCAAGATCAGTCATAAGAAACTGATCAAGACGAGCCTTGACGAAGGCAATATACTCAGGATCATCACCAGTAATGATCATATCATCAACATAGAGAAGAAGAAGGGTACGTCCACGAGGAAAAGTGTGAACGAAAAGTGCTGGATCATGAAGACTAGGAGAGAAACCAGCAGCAGTCACCACAGAGGCGAAGCGCTCAAACCAGGCACGAGGGGCCTGTTTGAGACCATAGAGAGAACGTCGAAGACGACAAACCATCCCATCGGGAACAGAATACCCAGGAGGAGGCTGCATGTAAACCTCCTCACTCAACTCGCCATTAAGAAAAGCATTCTGAACATCAAGCTGGGACAGACCAGCGGCGAACAGAAGCAACAGCAAGAAGGGTACGCACGGTAGTCATATGAGCCACAGGGGCAAAAGTCTCATCATAGTCACGGCCGTGCTCCCGCTGAAAACCACGAGCCACTAGACGCGCTTTATAGCGCTCAAGAGATCCATCAGAGCGAGTCTTAATTTTATAGACCCACTTACACGTGATGGGACGAACACCAGAAGGGGGAGAAACAAGATCCCAAGTGCCAGTGCGCTCAAGCGCAGCGATCTCCTCAGCCATGGCAAGCTGCCATTCGGGATGACGCTCGGCATCCCGATAAGAAGTCGGCTCGGAAACGACAGAGAGACCATACCGACTAGGAGAGTAACGAGCTGGAGCACGACGCGACGAACAGGCCGTGAAGGGGGAAGCTCATCTGCGAAGACAAGTCATCAAGAAGAGGAAGAAGGGACAGCATCGGAAGGAGCCGAAGCCGGAGAACGAGGAGTACTAGGTGGACTAGACGAACGAGAAGATGGCGCCGAAGGGGGCATCAGAAGTAGGAGGGAGGGGAGGAGGGACGGGGGTGCATCCGGAAAAAGAAGAAAAGAGATATCATCCACCGGGTAAGTACCCGAGGTGGGGCGAGGATAGAAGGGACGCGTCTCATCAAATGTGACGTCACGAGAGATGCGCATACGACGACCAACGGGGTCCCAACAGCGATAGCCCTTATGCTCATCACGTATCCGAGAAAACACACTCAGACTGAGCGGTCGGGTGCGTTCGCGAGGAGGCAGAAGGACATAGCAGACGCAACCAAATGAACGGAGGGTCGAGTAGTCTGAGAAACACCGAGAGACGCTCGAGAGGAATGCCACCCTGTAGAGCAGCGGAAGGCTGAATGTTAATGAGGTGGGCCGATGTAGCAACAGCCTCAGCCCAGAAATGTGGCGGAAGAGAAGAAGCAATCATCATAGCACGGGTGGTCTCAAGAAGATGACGATGCTTACGCTCGGCGACGCCATTTTGAGCATGCGCGCCGGACAAGAAAACGAGCGAGGGTGCCCTCCTCGCAAGGACACCACGAAGGTGCTGGGAGATATACTCACCAGCAGAATCAGCACGGAACACGCGAATGGGGGAGAGTGCGGACCATGGCCGCAAAACGCTGATAAATAGAGAGCACCTCACGAGAGTGCATGAAAAACACCCAGGTGTACCGTGAAAAATCATCAATGAATAAGATATAGTATCGATGACCCCTTTCGAAAAGGGAGCCGGACCCCAAACATCTGAATGGACTAAATCGAACGGTCGCTGAGAGATAGACACACTAGTAGGATAAGGAAGCTGAATATGTTTGCCTAACCTACAGCCCTGACAGTGTAACGACCCATCTCCAGAGACAGACCCCAAGGCCACGATGAACCAAAGACGACAGGCGAGAGTCACAAAGGTGACCAAGACGATGATGCCACTGCTGAAAAGAGCCGGTGACAGAGGCAACAACCGGAGGAGAACTAGCAGATGGAGTGGCAGCGGAAGGAACACGAAGCCGCCTAACTCCCAAAGCCCCGAGAGCGGCTACGAGGGCCAGCTCCAACCAGGGCCTGTGTGCGACGATCCTGAACCGCACAAGACTCAGCGTCAAGAATGACGCGACAACCAGAATCGGTGAGCTGGCTAGCAGAGAAAAGGTTCATCTGAAGGCGAACATGAGAAACATCAGGACAGAGAAAGAGGAGTAGAAAGGGCGCCTCTACTAGAAACAGGAATAGAGGTACCATCAGCCGTGACAACACGGACAGGAGAAATAAGAGACCGAAGAGCAGATAGAATAGAAGACTCGAGGTCATATGAAAGGAAGCTCCAGAATCCGATACCATGGGGACGTACCCTGTGTAATCGTGGTCGCAGAAGGAAAGAGCGATCCGAACCGCAGCGCCGCGAGGAAGAGTCCGTAGTAGCGAGCAGACCACGAAGACGGCCGAGAATGTCTGATCGAGAGTGCAACTGCAGAAGATCCCGAAGAGCCACCTGCGACGATCCGAACCGCCGACGTAAACAGGATCCCGCGTCCAACGTGGAGGAAGTGTGGCCAACCTTGCCACGGTAGGTGCAATAAGGACGAGGGCGGAGACTCGGACCGCGAGGCTGCCGACGTAAACGGAATCCCAAGCATCAAGGCGGTGAAGCTGCGCTATCTCATGCGCAGAGAGGGGCGCGACTGAGAGGTCGACGTACAATCAGGTGCCGACGAGGAGCGCGGTCATAACCACGTGAAGAGGCCGCGAAAGTCGGTGTAGAGCGGCAGGCCGACGCAGACGGAGTCGACGAAGCGCGGCCATAACCGCAGGAAGAGGCCGCAAAAGTCGATGTAGAGCGGTGGGCCGAGACGAAGTCGGCGAAGCGCGGGCAGAGCCGCGGGAAGAGGCCGCAAAAGTCGATGTAGAACGGCAGGTCGAGAGAGACAAAGTCGGCGAAGCGCGGGCAGAGCCGCATGAAGAGGCCACAAAAGTCGGTATAGAGCGGTGAGCCGACGTAGACGGAGTCGGTGAAGCGCGGCAGAGCCGCGGGAAGAGGCCGCAAACGGCGACGAAGAATGACTAGCCGTCATACACGAAGACAGCGGACAAATACCAAGTACCGAAGGTGGGCCCAAAGAAGGAGCGGGATCAGCGGAAGACATAGCTCTTTTTTTTTTTTTTTTTGCTTTTTTTTTGCTCTTTTTTTTTGCTCTTTTTTTTTACTCAGCTGAAAGGCAACTGCACGGCCACGCGGAGATCTCAGCACGGGCCAGGGAAATCGGCCGCCAGGGAGATTAGCAGGGAGATCGGACCGGGAGCAGCTCGCGGCAACACGAGAAGAGCTCGCGCGGCAACAGGAGAGCCAGCCTGGATCGGGCTCGCGCCAACAGGAGAAGAGCGCGCGCGGCAACAGCTCGCGCGGGATCGGGCCGGGAGCAGCTCGCGGCAACAGCTTGCGCGGGATCGGACCGGGAGCAGCTTGCGGCGCGGGGGCAGACGGAGGTCGTCAGGGAGAAGACCCGGGCTGCGTCGGGCGTCGGGAAGCTCGGGGCGGGGCGGACGTATCAAGCGCGGAGGAGATCGAGCCGCGCGGAGAAGAATCGAGCCAGATCGAGGATGGGGACGGACGGGCGACGGATGGAGAGGAACAAGCAACGTCGTCCCGGGAACTAGAGGATCAATTTTGCTCTGATACCATGTTAGAGTAATATGCTTGTTGTATTACCAGGGGCCAAAGGCCACAATATATAGTACATGTACAGGTGCACATATGCAGAAAGCCCCCTAACATATGGGTAAACTACAATATACAGATATATACATCTAACAGGAAGAAGGCGTGCCAACGCACCCCTCCACGTCGAATTTCTCCTGCGGGTCCTGCCTAGCAGCCACACAATCCAACCCAACAACTATTCCCTCTTCCCATCCGACACTCCATTCTCCCATCTGCAACTCCAATTCCCGTTCGCCTTTCTAGTTCACGCCCACAGTATGTTCTCTCCCTCGCCGCCGCCGCTTCCGGCATGCCTCCAAAAAAGAACATGATGGCACCAGCTGATGGCAACACCTCCGTGTGTACCAACTTGTTGGGACTTCAGGTGCAAAGTGTTGTAGCAAACGTCTTTTCTCCCCAAGGGTGACTCAAGGGTTTATATCGAACTGTCGGGGAATTAGCGAAGAGATGTCTTTTGCTTCAGCCTACAAAATAAAGTATTTGCCTTATGTCCCCAACTTACCGTGTGGTTGACAAGCACAAGGTTTCGTATTAGTAAAACTGAAATAAATTTGTAAATAAATAAAGTGAAAAATCTATGACTGGACAAGGAAAGTAAAAAAACAATAAGATAAATGTATTTTTAGGTTTTTGTTTGTGTTTTCTAATTGTATAAGTATTTTTGTATTTTCAAAATTAATAATTGCAGAAAATGTAAAGGATGATAATAGTGTTGGAAAGGTGTTTCTTATAATAAAAAAATGGATCGGGTTCGTGGTTTCACTTGTCTACTCTCTTATAAAGGTGTAGTGGACCTAAACAATTCATAAGCAATATAATATTAATGAAACTTCATTATTTGAATGATGAGTATTTATATGTGTATCACGTCCTATTTTAGAAATAATACAACACATCTCTCTTATACTTCTCCAGAAAGAAAAAACTCCATTCAATCTAAATACAGATTTGTTTAGATGTATTTTAATTGTAAATATATCCATATCTAAGAAGTTGGGATGCTTTATTTTAGAATGGAGGGAGGGAGTAGGAACGAATGGAGTATTACTACGTGTATATACATCATACATGTCACTCCATTCCTTGTAGAGTAGGCAACGAAGAACTGTATTCCCTCCTCGCACTTGGCGCCAAATTCAGTGCGAACTAAGCAACAACAACGTTCATTAACGGTGAATGGATCTGCAAGCTTCTTGCATGCATGCTGCCCCTCCTTTCCACATCCTACGCAAATTAATCAAGCTCCATCGACCCTCCTCTCTAAATTATCACTAGCAGCTCTACCTAGTTTAGCAAATACGCTATACTGTATGCTCGTAACGAGCTAAACCAAGATTTGCATCGCGAGCAGTTTGGGTTGGAAAGAAACGAAACAATCAATGGAGCGCGAACTGTTGGGGAAGAAGCCCGACCCCAAGAGGAGGCAATGCTGGAGCACGACCACGGTGACGCTGATCCTTTTCCTAATCACCAACACCACCTCCATCCTCCTCTCCTCCGGCGCCGGCGCCTCGCTCGTCCGCCGCTACGAGCCGCGCACCGTGCGCATCTGGGACGACTCCGGAGCGCTCATCGCCGACCTCAACGCCACGCGCTCCGCGCTCGAGTCCAGCCGAGCCGAGCTCGCGGGCCTCCACGCCCGCCTCGGCACCGCCACGCTGCTCCTCCAGACCCTCCTCGCCGACGTCGTCACGGCAGCGCGCGCCAACGACGACCAACAGAAGCAGGCGGCCACTGGGTGGTGGGCGCGCGAGCTCGCCGGCGAGCTCAAGCTGGCCGTCGGTAACGTTGCCAGCGCCGGCGAGGCGGCTCTGGGCCACGCGTGCGGCCGCTTCCAGGACGAGCTGGAGCGGTACATGGACTACAAGCCCAGCGGCGAGTGCCCGTCCGACGCGGCGCTGGAGCACCTCCTCATGCGCGGGGGCTGCGAGCCGCTGCCGCGCCGACGGTGCCGGCCGCGATCTCCGGCGAGGTACGTGGACCCTGCGCCGCTGCCGAAGAGCCTGTGGACCACACCACCGGACACCAGCGTCGTCTGGGACGCGTACCACCCGTGCAAGAACTACTCGTGCCTGGCGGCGAGCCACGGCTTCGGCTTCGACCTCCGCGGCCGCCACGAGAAGGGCCTCTGGACTCACGACGACGGCGCTCTCGCCTACTCAGTCGATAAGGCGCTCGCCGCGAAGCCGAAGGGCACGGTACGCATCGGGCTCGACATGGGCGGCGGCGGCGGCACGTTCGCGGCGCGGATGAGCGAGCGCGGGGTGACCGTGGTGACCGCGACCACCAACGCCGGCGCGCCGTTCGGCAGCTTCGTCGCGTCACGAGGGCTCGTGCCGATTCACGTCGGCCCGGCGCGCCGTCTGCCCTTCTTCGACGGCACGCTCGACGTCGTGCACGCGGCGGGGGAGCTGATGGCTGGCTGGATGGTCCCCGGCGACAACATGGCGCTCGAGTTCGCGCTGTTCGACGTTTACCGCGTGCTGAGGCCCGGGGGCCTGTTCTGGCTCGACCACTTCGTCTTCCCCGGCGCGCAGCTGAACGCAACGTACGCGCCGATGCTTGACCGCGTGGGATTCAGGAAGCTGCGGTGGAACGCCGGCCGGAAGCTGGACGGCGGTGCCAAGAAGAACGAGTGGTACCTCTCTGCGCTGCTCGAGAGGCCCATGACATGACAGGAGGCAAAAAAAAAAAAGCCCTAGACAAGTTGTAACTTGGAGGGAGTATTTGAAAACTGAACAATTTCTTCATACCATTATCTTTTTGTACTGTAATAATATACCTTTTTCCTGTTCGTATCGCAAATTCGAGTTTATACAACAATAGTTATTCAGGACACTGAAGTACCATCCATCCACAGTGCACTGGATTTGGGTTCAAATCTAAGTCTTCTGTTCGGAATTCCTAAATCAAAATCCCTAATCGAAACAACCAATTGCCATCAATACTATGCATTATGGAGCTGGCAGTACTCTGAAAACAATAAGGAACACATCGAGCCAAAGGAAGTCAAGAAATGATTAATTGCACAGCCCGCCCTCCTGTCTGCTTACAATGTTGGCTTACACAAGAGTGGCCACGACAAGTTCCTTGTATGATTCCAGCACAATTTAGCAATCACATATATGTACAACTTCCTTGATGTCAACAAACTAGCGAAACTATGTATTGCCAATCTTACCTCCAACCCAGGTGTACCCTAACAATCTTTGGTTTTATAACTGAAGGTGTGCCCTACAAATTCAGTTGTTCAAATCAATCACCTTATCTTGTAAGCCCAACCATGTTCACTCAAAAATACATCTACAGCCTCCTTGACGGCGAGGTTTGGAATTAGTTGGTGTGGTTCAAGTGCTTCACGGGTCACAGGGTCAAACTTCCCCACCTACAAATTTGAAAATTTCGTTAGTATGATACGCAACACTAGTCAAGTAAGTCGCAAAGAGATCTTTCACGCTTGTCAGTTACCCTGTTTAAATGGTCAAGAATCACAGCCCTCTCATAAGTGATTCCGCTTGGAGTGATCACCGGATCTCTGAAGACATCGAGTGTAATTTTGCAGCAGAGATGGTCAGGAACCTGCACATGACGCATGTTATTTGATTAAATCAGTCAAGCCAACGTAAGTTAACACTTTCTAAGGCAGTTTCATACTTCTGTTGGAGTATCAGCCTTTGCAGCTTTCCTGAAAACGTCATCTAGCTCGTTTAGATGCTCTTCAGACACGTCTACAGCTGGATTATCAAGGCTGTTATAATTCCTTAGAGCTTCTTTACATGTTGCCCTGAAAGATGGCAAATGCTATATTAGGAAGGAACTACAGTACAACCCTGTGATACTACTTAAGAAATGCATGGAAAATATTTAACTACGCACTTGAGCTTATGCAATTGAGATGATCGCATTTTTGACAGGCCTTCCCATTCAATGTATTTCGCTTTAGAAAGCTCTTGCCATATCTCTTCAACCATGTAGCTTGCAGGATGTGCGCCCCTTCCAAGCTCCAAAGACTAATTTTGCATAGTTTGATTTCATTTCATCAGTATAAATGGAAAAACATAATTGTATTTGCAACTAAAATAACTTCAACAAAAGAACAAGTACATCAATGATGGCATTTGGCACTGTACTTTCATATTTCTGTTGGTAGTTGGTACTCATTATCAACTCCACTAAATTTTTAACTCAGATTAAGATCATTTTTGCAAATTTACCAGCATGAGCAAACAAAGGACAGGGCAGGTGGATGATAGTAACATGTGCACCCAGCCAATATTGTGTGTTTCCAAAGAAATAGAGAGTATGCAACAGGAAAATGCAACCTACAACTATAATATATCCAATTTAAGTGGGTGTTAATGGCAAGTCAATTAGGGTACATTTGGTTTACGCCAATACTGACCCTACCAATTTTTTGGCTTGCCCGTGATATTTGGCTATCTTTTCGATGGACACCGAAATATTGGTTCACCAAAGCCCGCCATTAGAGTCCGGTGTAATTGTCGCCAACGCCTGGGCGCGCAAATCGTTCGCCAAAAAGTTGGCAGCCCACCTCGCTGGCGTTAGGTCTGTGGGCCTCGTCCGATGATGTATATTTAAATTGATAGGTGTGGTGGATTAACAGCTAAGTTACCAAGCGGCATTTGAATCGGTCAAGGCTGGTTTAATTCAATGTAAGCTTTTCTTTCAGGTCATACTCAGCCATGACTTTTCATTCAAGGCAAAAGCCGTGAGTTTTTTTAACACGTGTCATACTTTTTGTTCGCTCATTATGAAAATTAAATCAGAATCAGTACTGGTTAATACAAGTTGTCAAATGTTTGCCAAGTTAGTTGGCTGCAAACCATATGAGGGCCTAGCATTTTTGCCGATTTTTTGGTTGGCACAGCAGCTACAATCCAAAAACAATGACTCACCAAAAAAATCATGCCAAAATTTTGGTTGTCCTAGTTGGGGCTCAAACCAGACACACCTTAATATTTTCCAGAAATAGTAAGATTAATATTGATGCTTGGACTAACAAAGAGCTTAACAAAAGAGAAACCTTCTCTAGTTCCTTTATTCCTTCAGTCAATTCTTGCTTGTTGAGAAGTGCAAGTCCAAGCATGTAATGCGCCTGCCAACAGAATATATAAATTATTGGCATTACAGACAAGAGCTTAAAACTATTAACACCGAAAGGATGAGATGTAGATGATATTTTGTTCAACCAAAAAAATGTATGTTGCGCGCAGTGCAACATCAAGTTCGAGCAATGTATTCAAGCCCATTTCAAAATGGCTAGACCTGAAACAATCATCTCTTGCTTCTTTCTCTCTTTAAAATGGAAGTTGAAAATCTTGAAATGCAACATGTTCTTTTGTGGTTAACTTTTACCAATCCCAATCAGGGACGAAGCTAAAAAAAATATCCGCTGGAGTCAGCATTTGTGGCAGAGGTGTCATCTTTGCCAACAAACAGTAATTAATACAAAAATTAATGAAGGATTTTGAAAAATCAATGGTGTCAGATGACACCTTTGCTATACATGCAGCTCTGTCCCTGGCCCCAATAGTATTAGAGCCATATACATTACTTAAAGCAGCATCATTGTAGCTTTGCCAGCAGATTCAGGAGGCAGTTCATATTCTAACTTCCAGTGCTGATGAATGTCACAATACATTCAAGGTCATTTGCTATAGTAAGAACAGGTACTACAGCATACAATCAAAATAAAATGATCCTAGTACAAGACTTTGTACAAGATTTGGCAAATCACGTCTCTCAAAAGTAAAGTCTCGGTCAAATGAATCAAACAAAACACAAACTCAATATCGAGTTAACAATGAGCACAACTAAATGGCAGATCTCAAGTAAACCTACCAACTGAGAAGCCAACACCATACAACCTTAAATTGTCCATATGACAAGTCCAATTTCCAATTGAATAATGAAGTGCATACTAAAAGTCACCGTAAGTCACCGTAGTGCCGAATAAAATCTAACTTAACTAGAGTGTGGACACATCTAGACTCTAGAGGTGTGTTTGCGGAAACATAGTGATAAATCCAATACGTTACATCTTTGGTCAAAGCAAAACGGTGACGGAAAATGGAGTTTATTTTCACTACAGGTAAGTTTCTTGAAAAACAGCGCAGGTTAAAAATCTCGGCTATTTAGTATGATGTGCAGTTTGAGCTTGGAACAAATAAAAAAATCATTTAAATTGGTTAATTACTTAATACAGCTCAAGACACAAACTCACCTTAACGGAATGGCTGTCATAATGGATAGCCATTCTACAGTCTTCCTCAACCTTAGCCCACTCACTGTCAAATTCAATAGCAATGCAGTATAAGGTAAACCTTGAACCATGTATCGAATTGATGAATAGAACCGACAAACAAAATGGAGATAGGAGTTATACTGACTTCCGCCTCTTGTAGCATAATGCTCTGTTGGTCCAATATACTGCAACATTTTGGCAGAGAGCTATAGCCTGTTAAGCATAATATACTGAAGTTAGCAAGGAAGGCATGGATAATGCAGGAACTCCAAATAAAAAAGCAACACCGATTGAATGAAACACATAATTTTTCCCAACTGTCACCGTTATTCCAAGAGGCAAAAGAAGAGGGATTCCCAAGTAACAAGACCTAAACTGTAGCGTTAGCTGAATTGTGAACATGTTTAGCACACCAAGAAATTCCATGTTTTGTATGAGTTGTGACTTTAGCGTAAGTTATAATCTGTAGAGTTCACATGCGCGACACTGCTAGAGGCATGTGGGAGGTTTCTAGTTTCTATGCCCTGGCATAAAGTTAGCACACCATGGTACAGAACACACGTTTTCTGCATTATCTCTTCTCCCACATGCCTTAACAGTGCGTCGGCATTGAGTATGCAAGATGCTAAACTGCAATTCATCCTGCAGTTCTTCCTTGCTCACTGATAGAATGGCGTTGAAGTAGCAACAGCCAGCTAACTAAAACGCAGGAATATGTGTAATCACTCATCACACCACCCAACCGCCCAGAAGTAAAGCGCACACAAATATGGTATATGTCATAGCCTTCCATGTGAGATAATTCAGCAAGCTACAGTTGGTACCCGGGAAGGAATCAAGAGAATTCGTTAGGAATTTTCAGACGATTCGCCACCAAAGCTACCCACGACCGTCCACGGAACGGGCTCCATCTTGCACACCTCTAAATCATTCCGCGGCACACGGAATCGGCTGAAACAAATGGCGCCTAGTAGGGGAGGGGGGCGCTCCAATCGAAGAAAGAGAAGAAGCGGCGACGGCGCGCGCGAGTGGCCGTGTTCATTACCCCGGTGTAGGCGTCGATGGCGGCGCTGATGCGGTCCTTCTTGAAGAAGGAGTTGCCCTCCTGCTTGAGCAGCTCCGCCTGCCGCTTCGACGCCGCCGCGCCGTCCGCCGCCGCCGGCGACATGTCCGGCGGCCCTCGCTCGCTTCGCGCCCTGCGACTGCGAGCAAGGAATGGGGTTGGTGGTGGATGGATTGGGGTGGGAAAATGGGACGCGATTTGTTTCTGGAAGTAATCGTCGCGTGCGTCTGGAGGCTTCTTCCCCTTTCGAATTTGTATCGATCCAAGAACGCCAGCCGAGGAGAGAAATGGGGTGCGTTTTTTTGCATGGGGGCCCTACATTTGACTGTTTTGAGGGATAAATTCACAATGTTATGGATCACATTCGCGGATACATTTTGTTGAAATTTCAACCAAATATAACTTAAACTGAGTTTTAAGTTATTATGGCCCAACAATGCAGGGCTCCTATGAGGATTTATATAGAAATTGTGTAGGATTTGTATTTAATGAGAAAATTTTCTACATAGCTTGTTTGGGTCATAGAAACATATCCTATAGAAAGTAATCCTATAGACGGTAAATCTTATTGGAAAAAAAATTAGGTCATACCTTATGAAAAATTTATTTGCCACAATCAAACGCACTTCATACTCAAGTAGGCATGACATTCCTATTTCTATATTTTTTATCCTTTGAATTAAAGGAGGCCGTAAGTTGTAACACACGACCCAAGAATTTGATCAAGGATAGTCAACTCGCACTCCTCGTCTAAACATCGTTGTTAATTTAATAATTAGTTGTGACAACGCCATGGCATAGTTCCATTTCCTCTTCGTGAAGGCACTATAATTGACCTTGCAACCTTTCCAACTTCTCCATCTTATGCTCCGTGGAGAATTTCCTAGATTCATGTTTACTGGATTGGGCTACGACGGTGTGGGAGCATTGCCTTAGAGATCATGATCCTTGCTCGGTGGTGGTACGGGCTTTGGGACCAACAGTGGTGGCGGCTTGCTTAGTGTCAAAGGTGGTTGGTGGCTGTTAGAGATACTTCAACGATAACACCTCCGTGGAGTGATAGTTGGTCCCGCCGCGTGTTCCATGCCTATGATGGTTTGTAAGTGTGTGCCGCATCATCTTTTATGAGGTTCATTGTAAATAGAACATTTTTATAATCATAGTAAAATTAGGCTCACGTGAAATTTTTCAAAGTTTGATTTAAAAGTATTAAACTCGAAAGAGGTTTTATAGTGTGGTATTCTTACATGTTGCACCTTACAGGCTAAATAGTTTTGCGAGTAGCCAAACAACGGCAAAAATATATCTTATAGACACATTTACTCCAGTACACACAAGCATCCCCTTATCTATCCTTTTGTTGAGACAAACAATTTTGGAAGTAGCTAAACAAAAATGAGGTATCTCTCATAGACGCCCATCTACTCCAAAATACATAGAGGCATCCAAGTGCACAAGGAACCACGATATCATCGCTTGATTTGGTCATGTGAACTACCTTTAATATTTCTTGGTTCAAATATGTCATCATGCAACATAGTCATCAATGGTACATCATAACCCGTCGAGTCCAACCCCAAATTTTTATAGAAATACATATATCCAATTCTTGCCTAGAATCAAATATTGTTAAATAGAAAATATAAATATCTAGATTAAATAGGAAATATGGATGTACATTGCTACAGATTAATTTTTGTTAACCAATTATTTCATTATCACCGTCATACTCAACAAGTTTGTTCTTTGCCCTGACAATCAGAGACAATAAAAATATAAATGCTTGCATATTGGTCAACATAAATCTAGATATGCTAGACCAACAACATATCCATATAAAGATTAATGAACTATTTTATGTATAAGAAGATGTAGTGCTACTGAAAATAAAAGGCACATAAACAATATTCTTGAGTTTGGTTCGACCTGAAAATTCACAACACCAAGAACAACCCATCTTGCAATTACCTTTCAGAAATTCATACATCTCATCATGTCTTATCCAATGTAATTGCCTATAAAAAATTGCATTGAGGTATGATGACTTCATAAATGCAATGCTCCTTTTTCTTGTTCTAACTATCTTTATCTAATATATGCCCACTGAGCAATAACCTCCTTTGCATTGGACTTTATTTTCTGTGGGTGTATTGCTCTAAATGGCTCACATTCCTTAACTCTAACAAGTTTACTGCCCTTATTTTTTGCAATTCCTTACATGATTATATGCATTATGTTACATTGATTTTTATTTAAATTGTTTCACAACCTTTTTATCACAAAAATATGCACATAAACATGCCCTACAACCTCCTATGAAAGCAAACAAACAAGCTCTTATGAATCTTCCAAGCTTTATAAGATAGAAAAATCTTTCATAGCAGGGACAGTGTTAATAGACAAGCCTTGAGTGTTCCCAAAATCTTCATTAGCAACATTCAACCCCTTCGATGCATATGCCGTTTACATAGGTAATTTCAATCTCTCACAAACAAATGCAGAGAGAAATATCAAAGGAGAAAGTTGAATAAGCATAACACCAAATAGGCGAAAGGAACAAGCTCAAGCTTTTGGAGTAGGGTATGAACTAAAAGTCTAGAACTAATTATTTGTGACATGAAGGAATTAAAAGAGGGATTTGTTGTCGCAAATAATTTAGAGTGGGAGAATTGGCCCCATTCACGACCAATTTCGATGCTAATATGGGGAAAGGATAAAAACACACGATGTCTGATACGTCCAATTTGCATCACTATTTTGTATCATAATTTGCTGTTATTCATTGATATATTTCATATTGGGACACAATACTTATGTTATTTCATCTATTTTGCATGTTTCATCATCATTGGAGGATCAAGCACCGGAGCCGGATTCTGCAAAAAGCACCGTCGAACGCAATATTTCGGAAGATCAACTGGAAAGGAATTTCACGTAAATTCCTATTTTTCCAGATGGAGGGAGCCAGAGGGGAGAAGAGAGGAGCCATGCACCACAGGCGGTGCGGCCCAAGGCCTGGCCGCGCCACCGTGGGGGCCCTGCCCCTTTCGCCTCCTTTTCTTCGCGTACTCCTTCGTCCCGAAAACCTAAGCCACGAGAGGACCTCACGAAGGGTTACAGCCGCTCGCGGGGCGGAGAACACCAGAGAAAAGAGCTCTCCGGGCGGGAATCCGGGAAATTCCCTCCCGGAGGGGGAAATCGACGCCATCGCCATCGTCATCGAGCGGACATCATCTCCATCATCATCATCATCATCTCCACCATCTACACCGCCATCACCACCGCTGCACCTCGTCATCGCTGTAGCAATTCGGGTTAAATCTTGATTGTTTGATAGGGGAAACTCTCCCGGTGTTATTCTATACTTGTTGTAGATGCTATTGAGTGAAACCATTGAACCAAGGTTTATGTTCAGATTGTTATTCATCATCATATCACCTCTGATTGTATTCCATATGATGTCTCGTGAGTAGTTCGTTTAGTTCTTGGGGACACGGGTGAAGTCTAAATGCTAGTAGTGAATTATGGTTGAGTAATATTCAATGTTATTATTTAAGTTGTGGTGTCATTCTTCTAGTGGTGTCGTGTGAACGTCGACTACACGACACTTCACCATTTATGGGCCTAGGGGAGCATCTTGTATTCGGTTGCTAATTGCGGGGTTGCCGGAGTTAAAACCTAAGCCCCCGTTAGTATATCGATGCAGGAGGGATCGCAGGATCTCAGAGTTTAAGGCTGTGGTTAGATTTATCTTAATTACTTTCTTGTAGTTGCGGATGCTTGCAAGGGGTATAATCACAAGTATGTATTAGTCCTAGAAAGGGCGGTGCATTAGCATAGGTTCACCCACACAACACTTATCAAAACAATGAAGATTATTTAGCCACTTGAAGCGAAAGTACTAGACTAAAATCCCCGTGTGTCCTCGGAACGTTTGGTCATTATAAGTAAACAAACCGCTTGTCCTTTGTGCTAAAAAGGATTGGGCCACTCGCTGCAATTATTTCTCTCGCATTTTATTTACTTGTACTTTATTTATCTGCAATATCAAAACCCCCGAATACTTGTCTGTGAGCATTTACAAATCCTTCATCGAAACTGCTTGTCAACATCTTCTGCTCCTCGTTGGGTTCGACACTATTATTTATCGAAAGTACTACGATACACCCCCTATACTTGTGGGTCATCAAGACTATTTTCTGGCGCCGTTGCCGGGGAGTGAAGCGCTATTGGTAAGTGATGTCTACGGGTGCTTCTATTCTTGTAGACAGGTTGGGCCTCCAAGAGCAGAGGTTTGTACAGCAGCAAGTTTCCCTTAAGTGGATTACCCAAGGTTTATCGAACTCGGGAGGAAGAGGTCAAAGATATCCCTCTCATGCAACCCTGCAACCACAAAGCAAGAAGTCTCTGGTGTCCCCAACACACCTAATAGGTGCACTAGTTCGGAAGAGATAGTGAAATACAAGTGGTATAAATAAGTATGAGCAGTAGTACGGCGCCAGAAAATAGCTTGGGCGTGCGATGATGGTAGTAATATTGCAGAAGTAAACATGCGTAGTAACGCATAGTAGGTAAAACAGTAAACAAGCGATAGCAGTATTTAGGAACAAGGCCTAGGGAATAGACTTTCACTAGTGGACACTCTCAACATTGATCACATAACAGAATAGATAAATGCATACTCTACACTCTCTTGTTGGATGATGAACACATTGCGTAGGATTACACGAACCCTCAATGCCGGAGTTAACAAGCTCCACAATTAAATGTTCATATTTAAATAACCTTAGAGTGCATGAAAGATCGACACGACTAAACCAAGTACTAACATAGCATGCACACTGTCACCTTCACGCCGTAGGAGGAATAGATCACATCAATACCATCATAGCAATAGTTAACTTCATAATCTACAAGAGATCATAATCATAGCCTACGCCAAGTACTCACACGGTGCACACACTGTCACCATTACACACGTGGAGGAGGAATAAAACTACTTTAATAACTTCACTAGAGTAGCACATAGATAAATTGTGATACAAAACACATTGCAATCATAAAGAGATATAAATAAGCACTTCACTATGCCATTCATAACAGTGAATAAGTATTCTGTGAAATATAGCCTAAGAGACCCACACGGTGCACACACACCTTTACACACGTGGGACAAGGAGTCTCCGGAGATCACATAAGTAAAACCCACTTGACTAGCATAATGACATCTAGATTACAAGCATCATCATATGAATCTCAATCATGTAAGGCAGCTCATGAGATTATTGTATTGAAGTACATAGGAGAGAGATGAACCACATAGCTACCGGTACACCCCGAGCCTCAATGGAGAACTACTCCCTCCTCATGGGAGCAGCGGCGGTGATGAAGATGGCGGTGGAGATGGCATGTCGATGGAGAAGCCTTCCGGGCACTTCCCGCTCCGGCAGGTGCCGGAACAGACTCCTGTCCCCGGATCTTGGCTTCGCGATGGCGGCGGCTCGGAACTTTCTCGTATCGTGGCTCTCTGTAAGGGTTTTCGATGGGGGCTTTATATAGGCGAAGAGGCGGCGCAGGAGGGCGACGAGGCGGCGACACCATAGGGGCGGGCCACCCCAAGCCGCGCCGCCTATGGTCCGGTGGCCCGTGGCCCCTCCGGTCCTTCCGGTGTTAAGCTTCGTGGAAAAATAGGAACCTGGGCGGTGATTTCGTCCAATTCCGAGAATATTTCGTTACTAGGATTTCGAAACCAAAAACAGAAGGAACGGCACTTCGGCATCTTGTTAATAGGTTAGTTCCAAAATGCACGAATATGACATAAAGTGTGCATAAAACATGTAGATATCATCAATAAAGTAGCATGGAACATAAGAAATTATCGATACGTTGGAGACGTATCGCATCCCCAAGCTTAGTTCTGCTCGTCCCGAGCAGGTAAAACGATAACAAAGATAATTTCTGAAGTGACATGCCATCATAATCTTGATCATACTATTTGTAAACATATGTAATGAATGCAGCGATCAAAACAATGGTAATGACATGAGTAAACAAATGAATCATAAAGCAAAGACTTTTCATGAATAGTACTTTCAAGACAAGCATCAATAAGTCTTGCATAAGAGTTAACTCATAAAGCAATAATTCAAAGTAGAGGCATTGAAGCAACACAAAGGAAGATTAAGTTTCAGCGGTTGCTTTCAACTTATAACATGTATATCTCATGGATAGTGTCAATGTAAAGTAATATAACAAATGCAATAAGCAAGTATGTAAGAATCAATGCACAGTTCACACAAGTGTTTGCTTTTTGAGGTGGAAGGAAATAGGTAAACTGACTCAACAATAAAAGTAAAAGAATGGTCCTTCAAGAGGAAAGCATCGATTGCTGTATTTGTGATAGAGCTTTTATTTTGAAAACATGAAACAATTTTGTCAACGGTAGTAATAAAGCATATGAGTTATGTAAATTATATCTTACAAGTTGCAAGCCTCATGCATAGTATACTAATAGTGCCCGCACCTCGTCCTACTTAGCTTGGACTACCGGGTCTTTGCATGCCATGTTTCAACCAAGTGTCACAAAGGGGTACCTCCATGCCGCCTGTACAAAGGTCTAAGGAGAATGCTCGCATTTTGGATTTCTCGCTTTTGATTATTCTCAACTTAGACATCCATACCGGGACAACATGGACAACAGATAATGGACTCCTCTTAAATGCATAAGCATGTAGCAATGATTATTATTCTCATATGAGATTGAGGATATATGTCCAAAACTGAAACTTCAACCATGATTCATGGCTTTAGTTAGCGGCCCAATGTTCTTCTCTAACAATTTTGCATGCTCCAACCACTAAAATGATAGATCCTTCGGACAAGACGGACATGCATAGCAACTCACATGATATTCAACAATAGTTGATGGCGTTCCCCAGAAGCATGGTTATCGCACAACAAGCAACTTAATAAAATATAAAGTGCATAAGTACATATTCAATACTACGATAGTTTTTAAGGCTATTTTGTCCCATGAGCTATATATTGCAAAGGTGAATGATGGAATTTTAAAGGTAGCACTCAAGCAATTTACTTTGGAATGGCGGAGAAATACCATGTAGTAGGTAGGTATGGTGGACACAAATGGCATAGTAGTTGGCTCAAGGATTTTGGATGCATGAGAAGTATTCCCTCTCGATACAAGGTTTAGGCTAGCAAGGTTATTTGAAGCAAACTCAAGTATAAACGGTACAGCAAGACTCACATAAAAGACATATTGTAAACATTATAAGACTCTACACCGTCTTCCTTGTTGTTCAAACTCAATACTAGAAATTATCTAGACCTTAGAGAGACCAATTATGCAAACCAAATTTTAGCATGCTCTATGTATTTCTTCACTAATAGGTGCAAAGTATATGATGCAAGAGCTTAAACATGAGCACAACAATTGCCAAGTATCACATTATCCAAGACATTTTACCAATTACTACATGTAGCATTTTTCAATTCCAACCATATAACAATTTAACGAAGAGGAAACTTCGCCATGAATATTATGAGCTAAGAACACATGTGTTCATACGAACCAGCGGAGCGTGTCTCTCTCCCACACAAGGATGAACTTATTCAGAGAATGAAAATAACAAAACAAAAACAAAAATAAAAGCACACAGACGCTCCAAGTAAAGTACATAAGATGTGACCGAATAAAAATATAGTTTCACTAGAAGAAACCCGATAAGTTGTCGATGAAGAAGGGATGCCTTGGGCATCCCCAAGCTTAGATGCTTGAGTCTTCTTAAAATATGCAGGGATGAACCACCGGGCATCCCCAAGCTTAGACCTTTCACTCTTCTCGATCTCATTATATCACCCTCTTCTATTGACCCTTGAAAACTTCCTTCACACCAAACTTCAAGCAAACTCATTAGAGGGTTAGTGCACAATCAAAATTCACATGTTCAGAGGTGACACAATCATTCTCAACACTTCTGGACATTGCATAAAGCTACTGGACATTAATGGATCAAAGAAATGAATCCAACATAGCAAAAGAGGCAATGCGAAATAAAAGGCAGAATCTGTCAAAAACAGAACAGTCCGTAAAGACGAATTTAAAGATGGCACCAGACTTGCTCAAATGGAAAAACTCAAAACTAATGAAAGTTGCGTACATATCTGAGGATCACGCTCGTAAATTGGCAGATTTTTTCGAATTTTCTACAGAGAACTGTGCCCAGATTCGTGACAGACAGCAATGCTGTTTCTGCGCAGCGATCCCAAATATAACATCAACTTTGACATAGAAACTTTACTTGGCACAAAAACATGATAAGGAGAGGTTGCTACAGTAGTAAACAACTTCCAAGACTCAACAAAACAAAAATTGCTGTAGTAAAATAACACATGGGTTATCTCCCAAGAAGTTCTTTCTTTATAGCCATTAAGATGGGCTCAGCAATTTTAATGATGCACTCGCAAGAAATAGAAGTTGAAGCAAAAGAGAGCATCAAAAGGCAAATTCAAAACACATTTAAGTCTAACATGCTTCCTATGCATAGGAATCTTGTAAATAAACAAGTTCATGAAGAGCAAAGTAACAAGCATAGGAAGATAAAACAAGTGTAGCTTCAAAAATTTCAGCACATAGAGAGGCATTTTAGTAACATGAAAATTTTTACAACCATATTTTCCTCTCTCATAATAACTTTCAGTAGCAACATGAGCAAACTCAACAATATAACTATCACATAAAGCATTCTTATCATGAGTCTCATGCATAAAATAATTACTACTCCCAACATAAGCATAGTCATTGTTATTAATTGTAGTGGGAGCAAATTCAACAAAGTAGCTATCAAATATAGGAGGTATATTGTAATCATAATCAAATTTATCCTCCATAACAGGTGGTAACAAAAGACTACTATCATTATAATCATCATAAATGGGAGGCAAAGTATCATCAAAGTAAATTTTCTCCTCAATGCTTGGGGGACTAAAAATATCATGCTCATCAAAGCCAGCTTCCCCAAGCTTAGAATTTTCCATAGCATTAGCAACAATATTGTTCAAAGCATTCATAGTAACAACATTCCCATTAGCATGCATATAAAATTCCATGGGTTTCTTAATTCTTTCTTCAAACACATCATGTCCTAATTCAAGATAAAGTTCATAAAGATCTCTCATATTTTTGTTGTTTTCCATTATGCCTAACTAGTGTAAACAAGAAACCAAATGTCGCAATTGCAGAGTCTAAAGGAAATAGCTTCGAGTACTTACAACGGCGCCGGAAAATAGCTTAGTAGCCGAGGTCCGGAGTGTGTACCTTTTACCTTTCCTCCCCGGCAACGGCGCCGAAAATAGCTTGATGTCTACGGGTGCTTCTATTCTTGTAGATAGGGTTGGGCCTCCAAGAGCGAGGTTTGTAGAACAAAGTTTCCCTTAAGTGGATTACCCAAGGTTTATCGAACTCGGGGAGGAAGAGGTCAAAGATATCCCTCTCATGCAACCCCGCAACCACAAAGCAAGAAGTCTCTGTGTCCCCAACACACCTAATAGGTGCACTAGTTCGGCGAAGAGATAGTGAAATACAAGTGGTATAAATAAGTATGAGCAGTAGTACGGCGCAAAATAGCTTTGGCGTGCGATTGATGGTAGTAATATTGCAGAAGTAAACATGCGGTAACGCTTGAGTAACGCAGTGAAACAAGAAAAGCGGTGATAGCAGTATTTAGGAACAAGGCATAGGGAATAGACTTTCACTAGTGGACACTCTCAACATTGATCACATAACATAATAGATAAATGCATACTCTACACTCTCTTGTTGGATGATGAACACATTGCGTAGGATTACACGAACCCTCAATGCCGGAGTTAACAAGCTCCACAATTAAATGTTCATATTTAAATAACCTTAGAGTGCATGAAAGATCGACACGACTAAACCAAGTACTAACATAGCATGCACACTGTCACCTTCACGCCAGGTAGGAGGAATAGATCACATCAATACCATCATAGCAATAGTTAACTTCATAATCTACAAGAGATCATAATCATAGCCTACGCCAAGTACTCACACGGTGCACACACTGTCACCATTACACACGTGGAGGAGGAATAAAACTACTTTAATAACTTCACTAGAGTAGCACATAGATAAATTGTGATACAAAACACATTGCAATCATAAAGAGATATAAATAAGCACTTCACTATGCCATTCATAACAGAATAAGTATTCTGTGAAATATAGCCTAAGAGACCCACATGGTGCACACACTGTCACCTTTACACACGTGGGACAAGGAGTCTCCGGAGATCACATAAGTAAAACCCACTTGACTAGCATAATGACATCTAGATTACAAGCATCATCATATGAATCTCAATCATGTAAGGCAGCTCATGAGATTATTGTATTGAAGTACATAGAGAGATGAACCACATAGCTACCGGTACAGCCCGAGCCTCAATGGAGAACTACTCCCTCCTCATGGGAGCAGCGGTGATGAAGATGGCGGTGGAGATGGCCGGTGTCGATGGAGAAGCCTTCCGGCACTTCCCGCTCGCGGTGCCGGAACAGACTCTGTCCCCGGATCTTGGCTTCGCGATGGCGGTGGCTGGAACTTTTCTCGTATCGTGGCTCTCTCCGTAAGGGTTTTCGATGCAGGGCTTTATATAGGCGAAGAGGCGGCGCAGAGGGGACGAGGCGGCGACACCATAGGGGCGCGGGCCACCCCCAAGCCGCGCCGGCCTATGGTCTGGTGGGCTGTGGCCCCCTCTGGTCCTTCTCGGTGTTGGAAGCTTCGTGGAAAAATAGGAACCCGGGCGGTGATTTCGTCCAATTCCGAGAATATTTCGTTACTAGGATTTCTGAAACCAAAACAACAGAAAACAGAACGCACTTCGGCATCTTGTTAATAGGTTAGTTCCAGAAAATGCACGAATATGACATAAAGTGTGCATAAAACATGTAGATATCATCAATAAAGTAGCATGGAACATAAGAAATTATCGATACGTTGGAGACGTATCAGCAGGCGGAATTGGTAAGGAAATTTATTGTTTGTGCTGATTTTATTTCTGCCTGCTGCTATAAATCATTATGGAGAGATCCTCTCTTCAATTTCTATTTGGGAAATCTACTACTACTGCAACGGTAGTGGATGAAGCGCCAGGTGAGGAAGTAGTACCATATAAAATACCTATGAAAATTATTGAACGTGTTATGGATAACCGCTATGAAGGGGATGGAACTATTCATCCTGGTGATCATTTATTGTTTTTGCATGAATTATGCGGTTTATTCAAATGTGCAGGTATTTCTATGAATGAAGTTAGGAAGAAACTATTCACTATATCGCTGTCTGGTAAAGCGGCGCACTGGTATAAATTGCTGAAGAATGGTGATTCTATTGATTGGGAGGACATTGTGCCTTTATTCTATTCAAAATTTTATCCTCCAAGTGAAATTCACAAATATCGGAACCGCATATATAATTTTTGGCCTCATGATGGAGAGAGTATTGCCCAAGCTTGGGGAGATTGAAGTCTTTAATGCTCAAATGCCCCATTCATGAGCTTCTGGTAATGTTATTATTGATAATTTCTATGCAAGACTTTCTTTTCAAGACAAGACCTTGCTGGATACTTCTTGTTCTGGATCATTTACACGCAAGAATGAAGAGTTTAAAAGGGACCTTCTTGATCGGATCCAAGAAAATACTGAAGGATGGGAGAACGACAAAGATAGAGAATCAGGTATAATTTATGATTATAAATGCGTTGAAGCTTTTATGGATACTGATAAATTTCGAAATATGAGTGCTACATTTGGTCTTGATTCCCAAGTTGTTGCAAATCTTTATAAAGCTTTTGCCTCTCATTATGAACTGCCTAAGAAGAATTTTGATAAGTATCATGAACCGTATAAAGATAAAATTGATTCATCCGTAAACAAATGTGTAGTGGTTGAAACTGTTGATAATGTTATTCCTGAAGCTTATATTGAAAAAACTCCTTTCCCTGCTAAAATGAAGGAGTACTCTGTCATATCTAGTGCGGTTAATAAAAGTGAAAAGAAACCTAAAGAACCTGAAGAACAAATTAAAATTGAACCTGCTGTTGCAATAGTTAAAGATCTTGTGACTGAAAATGTGGAAGATGGTCATATTATTTTCTGTGAAGATGCTTCTAATATTGTTTCACATCCTAATAAATGCAAACAAGTTAGTGTTCCTATGCTATCTGTTAGAATTGGTGATCATTGCTATTATGGTTTATGTGATATTGGTGCAAGTGTTAGTGCTATTCCTTATGAGCTTTACACGGAGATTATGCACGAAATTGGTTCTTGTGAACTTGAAGATATTGATGTGGTTATTCATCTGGCTAATAGAGAAACTATTTCTCCAATTGGTATTGTTCGAGATGTGGAAGTTCTATGTGGTAAGATTAAATATCCTGCTGACTTTTTGGTACTTGGTTCTGCTGCTAGTGATCATTGTCCTATCATTTTTGGTAGACCTTTTCTAAATACTTGTGGAGCTATTATAGATTGTAAGAAAGAGAAAATTTTGACTAGATTTGCTGGTGAACCTTATGAATTTAACTTTTCTAAATTTACCAAAACTCCTTATAAAGCTGACTTGCCTAGTAATGATTTTAAAATGGAGCAGTGTGCATCTATTGTTCTTGTTCCTAATAATCCTTTGCAGCAACATTTGGAGAATAGTGAAAGTGAAGCTTTTAGGAAAGAAAGAGATGAGCTTGAGGAAAATTTTCTTCGCCAACCTATTCTCAAGCATGATTTACCGGTGGAAGATTTGGGTACAACACCGCCACCAAAGGAAGATCCTGTTTTTGATTTAAAGCCTTTACCTGATAATCTTAAATATGCTCATATTGATGATAAGAAAATATATCCTGTTATTATTAGTTCTAAGCTTTCAGAGGTTGAGGAAGAAAGGTTATTGGAAATATTGAAGAAACACCGAGGAGCTATTGGCTATACTCTTGATGATTTGAAAGGGATTTCTCCTTCTATTTGCCAACATGCTATTAATATGGAAGATGATGCAAAGCCTGTTGTTGAACATCAACGTCGTCTAATTCCGAAGATGAAGGAAGTGGTAAGGAACGAGGTATTAAAACTCCTTGAAGCTGGTATTATATATCCTATTGCTGATAGTAGATGGGTTAGCCCTGTGCATTGTTCCTAAGAAAGGAGGAATGACTGTCGTGCCTAATGATAATGATGAGCTTATTCCTCAAAGAATAGTTGTAGGTTATAGAATGTGCATTGATTTTTGAAAAGTTAATAAAGTTACTAAGAAAGATCATTACCCTTTACCCTTTATTGATCAAATGCTAGAAAGGTTATCTAAAAATACTCATTTTTGCTTTCTTGATGGTTATTCTGGGTTTTCACAAATTGCTGTTAAAGCTAAAGATCAAGAGAAAACCACTTTTACTTGTCCTTATGGAACTTATGCTTATAGGCGTATGCCTTTTGGTTTATGTAATGCTCCTGCTACTTTTCAAAGATGCATGTCTGCTATTTTTCATGGTTTTTGCGAAAATATTGTAGAGGTGTTCATGGATGATTTTTGTCTATGGGAATTCTTTTGATAATTGCCTGCGAAACCTCGATAAAGTTTTGCAGAGATGTGAAGAAACTAACCTTGTTCTTAATTGGGAGAAATGCCACTTTATGGTTAATGAAGGAATTGTATTGGGACATAAAATTTCCGAGAGAGGTATTGAAGTTGATAGAGCTAAAGTTGAAGCAATTGAGAAGATGCCCTATCCAAGGGATGTTAAAGGTATTCGTAGTGTTCTTGGTCATGCTGGGTTTTATAGGAGATTTATTAAAGATTTCTCTAAAATTTCAAAGCCTCTTACTAATCTTCTTCAAAAAGATGTACCTTTTGTTTTTGATGATGATTGTAAGGAAGCTTTTGAAACTCTAAAGAAAGCCTTAACAACTGCTCCTGTAGTTGAACCTCCTGATTGGAACTTGCCTTTTGAAATTATGTGTGATGCTAGTGATTTTGCTGTAGGCGCTGTTCTTGGACAGCGGGTAGATAAAAAATTAAATGTTATTCATTATGCTAGTAAGACTCTTGATGCTGCTCAAAGAAATTATGCTACAACTGAAAAGGAATTGTTAGCTGTAGTCTTTGCTTGTGATAAGTTTAGACCCTATATTGTTGATTCGAAAGTTACAATTCATACTGATCATGCTGCAATTAGATACCTTATGACAAAGAAAGATGCTAAGCCAAGGCTTATTAGATGGGTACTTCTTGCAAGAATTTGATTTACATATTATAGATAGGAAAGGTGCTGATAATCCTGTTGCTGATAATTT
Source organism: Lolium multiflorum (assembly GCA_030979885.1). Lineage (NCBI taxonomy): Eukaryota > Viridiplantae > Streptophyta > Magnoliopsida > Poales > Poaceae > Lolium > Lolium multiflorum. The sequence goes on along the minus strand of CM061753.1, from coordinate 210,950,365 downwards.
GTCTAGATTGGAAAATATTGCTTATGATCCTGTTCCTGTTAATGATAGTTTTCCAAATGAACAATTGGCTGTAATAAAGGTGAGATCGCGAGAGAGCCCTTGGTATGCAGATTATGCTAACTTTATTGTTTCGAAGTATTTGCCTCCAACCTTTTCAGCTCAGCAAAGGAGGAAATTCTTTTATGACTTGAGGCATTATTTTTGGGATGACCCACACTTATATAAAGAAGGAGTGGATGGTATTATGCGAAGATGTGTTCCTGAATATGAACAACGGGAGATATTGAATAAATGTCATGGTAGTGTTTATGGAGGACATCACGCTGGAGATAGAACCGCGCAAAAGGTTCTACAATCAGGTTTTTATTGGCCAACACTCTTCAAAGATGCAAGGAAATTTATTTTATCTTGTGATGAATGTCAAAGAGTTGGTAATATCTCTAGACGCAATGAAATGCCTATGAATTATACTCTTGTTATTGAACCATTCGATTGTTGGGGATTCGACTTCATGGGTCCTTTCCCTTCTTCAGACGGTAACACTCATATACTTGTTGCTGTTGATTATGTTACTAAATGGGTAGAAGCTATACCTACAAAAAGTGCTGATGGTGAGACCTCTATAAAAATGCTTGTAGATATTATATTTCCTAGATTTGGAGTACCTAGATATATTATGACTGATGGAGGTTCTCATTTTATTCATGGAGGTTTTAGAAAAACTCTTGCTAAGTATGGTATTAATCATAGAATTGCTTCGCTTATCACCCTCAAACTAGTGGTCAAGTAGAATTATCAAATAGAGAGATTAAAGCTATCTTGGGTAAGACTGTTAATAAATCTAGGAGGAATTGGGCTAGCAAATTGAAAGAAGCACTATGGGCTTATAGAACTGCTTATAAAAATCCTATGGGAATGTCACCTTATAAAATGGTTTATGGAAAAGCTTGTCATTTACCTCTAGAACTAGAGCACAAAGCTTATTGGGCTGTTAGAGAATTAAATAAAGATCCTAAATTAGCCGGTAATAAGAGGTTGTTGCAATTAAGTTCTCTAGATGAATGGAGAAGTGAAGCTTATGAAAATGCTAAACTCTTTAAAGAAAAAGTTAAGAAATGGCATGATAGAAGGATCATCAAAAGAGAATTCAATGTTGGAGATCAAGTTCTATTGTATCGGTCTCGTCTCAGATTCTTTGCAGGGAAATTACTCTCGAAGTGGGAAGGACCATATGTTGTTGAGGAGGTGTATCGTTCAGGAGCAATTAAAATTAGCTCTCTCCAAGGCAATGCCACACAAGTGGTGAATGGACAAAGACTCAAGCATTATATCTCGGGTGATTCTTATAATGTTGATGTTGATATTATTCAAGTGGAAACACCGGAGGCTTTCATCAAAGGACAAATTGACAGTCCGCCAGAACTGACTTTGAATAGGTAACAGTACAGGTAATAAAAAGTCCGCGTTTACCTTTCCGAACATTATTTCTGCTGTTTTTAGAAAATATGAAAAATTACGGAATCGAAACGGAGTGGAAAAGACGCGGGCCCGTCACCACAGCCGGCGCGGGCCCCACCGGCCGCCGACCTATGGTGACGGCACCTCGGTGTCCCGTTTCCACTCGTTTTCGGCCCGGAACCTTCCTTTTGTCGTAAAAATATTTGCTATATAATCCCCGGACCCCTGGAGGTCCGTAATATCGTTTTCTCGTCGTGTTTTGTTTCGAGCTGTGATCTGCTTCGGATCTAGATCCATCATGTCTTCGTCGGGAACTCGAAGGACAGCTTCTTTGAGGACGTCGTCAACCCGTACATGAACGAGCTGAAGATGCACCCCAAAGAGTTGCAGCTCGTGGATGGAGAGTTGCAGATCAAAGATGTCCAGGGTCCTAAGGGAGAAGGGAGCTTGGAAGACAGGATGGAGAAGCTGGAACAAGAGGTCTTCAACTACAAGAAGATGGCTGAGCGTGAAGTGGATATCTTTCACAAGATTGTGTCTGAACTCATTGATGGGCACAAGAAGGAGACTGCAAAGTTGTGGGACGATATCTTCTCACTTCACGACACCACCAACAAACTCCAAGCTCAACTCTATGATGTTCATAATCAAAACTGTGAGTATGAAAACAGGTTTAAGCGCATAAGTCATGCTGCTAGTTTCAGGTTTCCGGAGACCAAGATGTCTTTTGTTGATGGAGGGCCTCTTCCATGGAAGTCTGATGACGACAAAGATTCACCATCATCACCGAAGGAGTAATTCATCATCGGTATTGGCATCCCCTTGGTTTGTTCCAAGCTTGGGGGAGTGCCGCGGTATCACATCACCACCTTTATCTTTTACTATCAAGTAGTGTCATATCATGAGTAGGGAAGTTATCATATGGAATAGTATGCAATGTGGAAGTATCTCTCTTAGTTAGTTATCTATGTATCCGTTGGTGTGAGTTATCGTTATGGAATATTAATGAGAAGTCTTATCATTTACTTTTGCACACCTTATTTTAGTTTGCAATCTCTATTATATGATTACTCTTGACATGAGTATTGATATCACTTTGGGAGCATCAAGTAAATCTATTTGGTTTTGGCAAACTTAGCATTGGTCAATAGCAACAACACCCTGATGTTTAATAGGAGAGAGAAATACACTTAGATACATTACTCCATTATCTCTATGCTTAGTATTCTTAAGTTAAAATTGTTTGTGCTTATGAGGAAGATGCATGATTGTTTCTATCATATGTATATTTGTTTGTTTCCCTCAACCTTTATGCTTGCTATCAAACCTTGCTAGCCAAAGACCTGTATCGAGAGGGAATGCTTCTCATACATCCATAACCTTAGACCAAACCTATGCCATTTGTGTCCACCATACCTACCTACTACATGGTATTTTCTGCCATTCCAAGTAAATACTTCATGTGCTACCTTTAAATAATTCAAACTATACTACTCCTTATTTGTGTCAATGTTTTATAGCTCATGAGGAAGTATGTGGTGTTTCATCTTTCAATCTTGTTGGGCGGACTTTCACCAATGGACTAGCGGCACATCCGCTTATCCAATAATTTTGCAATAAGAGCTGGCAATGAGGTTCCCAGCCTCAATTAATAACCTTCATTAATAATTCTCTTCACATGTTTTGCTCTGATTCATCAGTAAGCAACTTAATTTTGCAATAGACACTCCTCCATGGTATGTGAATGTTGGAAGGCACCCGAGGATTCGGTTAGCCATGGATTGAGAAAGCCAAGGTTGGGGGAGTGTCATCCTTAATAAAACTAAAATACATGTGTAAACAAAAGAGAAGGGGATGATCTACCTTGCTGGTAGAGATGCCGTCCCTCATGGGAGCCGCTCTTTGAAGGTTCGTTTGGGGGTTAGAGTACCCGCTACCATTCGTTGACAACAACAAACACCGCTCAAAAATCTTACTTTCATGCTCTTTATATGATTTCAAAACTTGAAAAGCTCTAGCACATGATTTAATCCCTGCTTCCCTCAAGGGCCTATCTTTTGCTTTTATGTTGAGTCGGTAAACCTATTTCCCTCTATCTCAAGCAAGCAATTGAGTTGTTGTGAACCAATCATTTATGCTGTGATCTAGTTAATCATGTCTTTTATACTTTCTTGTTTAGTACCAATTTTATCTGAATGAATATGACTTTGAAGTTATCAATGATTATGAAGAGATTGTCATGCTTAAATATGAAGGCTCAGCTATAAATTCTAATATGAAAGCTTTGCTTAGAAGTACAATCCGTTAGTAGTTCTCTGATCAAGAACAAAGTTTGCCATCACCAATTATGATTTCTTATGCACCTTTACTTGTGATTTCTCTTTACCTATTTCAAGATGAGTTATATGAGGAAGTTGTTTACTAGAATGTCTTGTGTAAATGAATATGATGCTTCTTGTCCGTATTTTATTTATCGACTCTTCACTCCATAAACATGTGGTCTTGTTTATCGAGCTCTTTCGCTTGGGGACAAGCGAGGTCTAAGCTTGGGGGGAGATACGTCCAATTTGCATCACTATTTTGTATCATAATTTGCTGTTATTCATTGATATATTTCATATTGGGACACAATACTTATGTTATTTCATCTATTTTGCATGTTTCATCATCATTGGAGGATCAAGCACCGAGCCAGATTCTGGAAAAAGCACCCGTAACGCAATATTTCGGAAGATCAACTGTGGAAGGGAATTTCACGTAAATTCCTATTTTTCCGGATGACGGAGGGATCCGAAGGGGGAGAAGAGAGGAGCCAGGCCCAGACCACGGCGGCGCGCCCAAGGCACGCCGCGCCACCCTGTGCTCGGGGCCCCATGCCCCTTTCGCCTCCTTTTCTTCGCGTACTCCTTCGTCCCGAAACCTAAGCCACAGAGAGGACCTCACGAAGGGTTACAACCGCCTGCGGGGCGGAGAACACCGAGAGAAAGAGCTCTCCGGCGGGCAGGAATCCGCCGGGGAAATTCCTCCCGGAGGGGGAAATCGACGCCATCGCCATCGTCATCGAGCGGGACATCATCTCCATCATCATCATCATCATCTCCACCATCTACACCGCCATCACCACCGCTGCACCTCGTCATCGTTGTAGCAATTCGGGTTAAATCTTGATTGGGGAAACTCTCCCGGTGTTATTCTATACTTGTTGTAGATGCTATTGAGTGAAACCATTGAACCAAGGTTTATGTTCAGATTGTTATTCATCATCATATCACCTCTGATTGTATTCCATATGATGTCTCGTGAGTAGTTCGTTTAGTTCTTGAGGACACGGGTGAAGTCTAAATGCTAGTAGTGAATTATGGTTGAGTAATATTCAATGTTATGATATTTAAGTTGTGGTGTCATTCTTCTAGTGGTGTCGTGTGAACGTCGACTACACGACACTTCACCATTTATGGGCCTAGGGAGTGCATCTTGTATTCGGTTGCTAATTGCGGGGTTGCCGGAGTGACAGAAACCTAAGCCCCGTTAGTATATCGATGCAGGAGGGATCGCAGGATCTCAGAGTTTAAGGCTGTGGTTAGATTTATCTTAATTACTTTCTTGTAGTTGCGGATGCTTGCAAGGGGTATAATCACAAGTATGTATTAGTCCTAAAAAGGGCGGTGCATTAGCATAGGTTCACCCACACAACACTTATCAAAACAATGAAGATTATTTAGCCACTTGAAGCGAAAGTACTAGACTAAAATCCCCGTGTGTCCTCGAACGTTTGGTCATTATAAGTAAACAAACCGGCTTGTCCTTTGTGCTAAAAAGGATTGGGCCACTCGCTGCAATTATTTCTCTCGCATTTTATTTACTTGTACTTTATTTATCTCATCAAAACCCCCCGAATACTTGTCTGTGAGCATTTACGAATCCTTCATCGAAACTGCTTGTCAACACCTTCTGCTCCTCGTTGGGTTCGACACTCTTATTTATCGAAAGTACTACGATACACCCCCTATACTTGTGGGTCATCAATGTCATCTTTCCCCATTCTACTACTTGATTTGATGGCTTGTTGGCTTGGATTAGGGACATGTCTCTATGCCTGGGATCGTCCGAGAAGGGACGGTATTTGTTGTGAAGCCGAACCTACCGTAACTTGCTTGCCAATCGATGGGGATGCTAATCGTCTTCACCACGACCACACATACCCTTTATGTCATAGCCATTCTCTCCTCGTAGGTCGCTGCCTCGTCACCCTCCGGGAAGAAATGGGAGCCGACACGGTATAAGATCATGTTCTCCTGCTCGTGAGATGAGATGGAACAAGTTAGGAGCACGGTAGGAAGGGAAAATAGCGAACCAGTACGAGACGTAAGAAGTAGGCATGCAATGTTGATTTTCTAGTTTTTGATGGATTAAAGTGCAAAAAGATATGACAAATGAAGGACTAAGTAGGAGAAAAAATGATGCAAACAATATTCAAGATAACGTTGTGTTTCTTTTGAAAACATACTATAATTCCATATATTACCAATGTTTACATTGTGTAAAACAGTAATAAGATAACATTATTTGACGCATTGCATGTTGTTTAGAGAAAATAAAGACATGTTACATATTAAGTTATGATATTACATTTTTTTATCTCCAACGATTAATGTTTCCATGCCAATAAAATTATATCATATAACTAAACTAAGAAAGTTACAAGAAAATACATTTTATAAAATGAAAATAATTTACGCATGAGTGTGGGTCATGAGTGTGGCTGTTTCCGTCACCGTCCGTTTTGTTATGATATTCAAACTTCTTAAAACAAAAATATCATAAAATAGAGAAAAATATCTTATCTCTCCATTTTTTAATTAAGAGATGACATTTTTTTTATGCTCCGGAAATCATACTGCTTATTTTGAGAATTGACATAGCGCTAGTGTAACCGTCTTTTTTTGTAAAAAAATGAAAGTATTCGTCTTCCAAGTTTGAACGCAAAAATGAATCACCCATACAAGAAATAACGTGCTGGGTATGAATTTTGATTTTTCTATGGTTCTTTCCGTAAAAGCACAGAAAAGAGAGTGAAAGAAGGAACAGAGTAGCCCGCCCGCATCGAGCCCAAAGCCCAGTTTGGACGACACAGCACATATGGCGACGCCCATGGAAGAGGACCTGCCGGAGGCGGGGGCGGCGCCGCCGCCCTCGGATGTCGCCTGTGGAGGCGCCGGAGACGGAGAGAAGCCCGCTGACAGGCCGCCCTCGGACTCCGACTCGGACTCGTCGGACTCTGACGACGGAGGTGACGGCGGCGACGAGCTGCGCATCCAGGCCCTGGAGCGCGCCCTCCAGGAGCAGCCTCTGGACTACGACTCCCACGTCCAGGTACCCCCGTCCGCCGCATCCCTCTCCAGTCTCGCTGACTGACGACTAGGGCTTCGAGCGGGTTTTGTGACGCCCACGGGTTGATGCAGCTCCACGGCGGTATCCCTGCACTCTAGGTTTTCGATTCAGGGCGTGTGGCTGACCTCATTTCGTTAGAAAGGTTAAATATACTCTTGATTTCTATGTCCATCTGTAAGTGGCGCAGTAGATGAGCGTCTTTCTTATGTCAGTAGCTGAAGTTTGGTCGCCATGGGTGGACATTGAGATGTTTCATGTGTGTTTGCTCTAGGTTTCATTTCTGCTGTGCATATAATGCTCGAGCGAGTTACTGAATCTCGAGAAGCGGAATGCGTATAAGCGCTAAGTTATCATATTAGGGTACGCTCCTAGCCTCCTATGCATTTGGACCTTTGATATACTAGGTTTGGGCATTAGTATGGCGATTTCAGCACGGCTGAGCTCCTTTGTTTAGAGAGAGAGGATTTTTTCTGGGCTTAGTATTGGGATGCTTTGGCTGCCTTAGGTAAAGCGGACACTGGATTGTGTTGACTGATAAGTGCCGCCGTACGGCTATATTAATGCTGATGGGTTTTTTCTGTTTCATGTTGTTGGCAGTTCATACAGCTCCTAAGAAAATCTGGGAATATTGAGAAGCTTCGTGCTGCAAGGGAGGGGATGAACAAGTACTTCCCTCTCACACCAAAGATGTGGCAGGAATGGGCGAAGGATGAGATTTCATTGAGCTCCGGGTTTGTGACTCTTTTCTCTCGAAGTGATCTAATGAAGTATTTATGTTATCGGCACTAATACCTCTCTACTGTCTTTGTTTGTACAGTCGTGGATCTTTCGATGATATTGAAAAGCTCTATGAATGTGGAGTGCAAGAGTATCTGGTATGTGGAACTGTTTTTTTGTGGAATTGAGTTTGGAATGTTGAGGGGTGGAGTGCTAACTTGTCTTGATGATTATGGTACTGCAGAGTATTAAGTTATGGCGGGATTACCTTGATTATGTTGAGGAGCATGACCAGTCAGTGTCACAATGTACACAATCTGGTCTCTCAAAAATGAGGGATTTGTATGAGCGTGCAATCACTGCAGGGGGGTTACATGTGACTGAAGGCAGCAAACTCTGGGAAGCCTACAGGGAATATGAGATGGCTATTTTGACCATGAGTGATGGCAATGATGAGGAGAAGGCAAAGCAGGTTCAGCGCATACGGGTGCTCTTCCACCGCCAGCTATCTGTGCCTTTGGCTGACATTGAATCGACACTCACTGAGTATAAGAGCTGGGAAGCTGAAGAAGGCAGTACAAAGGACCAAGATTCCCAGTTTGAAGATGTTCCCCCAAATGTTTTATCTGCTTACAAAAAGGCCAGCGAGATGTACAATGCTCGGAAGCAGTATGAGGATCAACTAAGTGACACAACCGAATCTGAAATTAACAAACTACAAGTGTTTCTGGTATGGAAAAGATTTTCTTTACCAAATATTTGTTTTCAGTAAACTCACTGTTGGCTGTTTTTTGGGAATGAAACAGAAATACATCAAATTTGAGGAATCTTGTGGTGACCCTGCTCGTGTCCAAGTTCTGTATGAACGGGCTGTTTCGGAGCTTCCTGTTTCAAGTGATCTATGGATGGGATACACGAGTTACCTGGACAGAGCCCTGAAGGTACACACTGCGATGTGACAATATATCTAGATCTCTATATCTGAACTTCTAAATGTTAATAATTGCATAATTTCTTATTTCTTTTGCAGGTACCTGCTATACTCAAAAGCGTTTACCACAGAGCCACGAGAAACTGCACATGGATTAGTGATCTATGGGTCCGTTACTTGCTGTCATTAGAGCGCATTCATGCATCTGAAGACGAACTGCGACATGTAAGTTCCTTGGGTCTTTATGTTGGTATGTAGTTGGTGTTTTTATAACTAAGAAGCTCAAAATCTTACTCGTATGCAAAGAAAATGGCATGATTTATTATCCAAAGTCTGGTGTCTGTGTTCAGTAGTTCAGTTTATTATATCATATAATTACTGTGTTTTGGCATTATAATTTAGGAACTAATTGTGTGTATGCAAAAAAATATAATGGCATTATTCAGTGTCCGAGTTTGGCGCCACTGTTCAGTAGTTTATTTACTGTACTTTACTATATTCACTGAGTTTTCCTACTTCTAATAGCATACATGTCTTAAAAATGATCAGAGGGCTATATTTAAGCTTTATTACTATTGATTTGAACTAACGTTTTCCAAAATTCATTCACCTCTCTTGGCAGTTAAGTATACCTTTCATGCGAGCACATGCTGCTCATATGAAGTAATTATTTCTATTAAGATGATTGTGTATTTAGGTAGAGAAATATAGGTCTGCTACTACTTTATAGTGAGAACCCCATAATTAAGTGGAGGAAAGTTCATTTTAATATAGTGTTCGGTAGTATGTTAGGATATTTAATTACCTCCTAGATGTAATGTGCATGGGTAGGCGATAAGGCAGTATTATAGTAACAAATATGGGATGTTATTTTGTGTGAAGAAAGTTATTTAGATAGGAAAGAGACACGACTAGAGATGAAAATCTAATCTTTATCTGCATTCTTTGGATTGTTACTTAGGGGTCAATTGTGCCTATATAAGGAACATCATATTTATCAATTATCAGTCAAGCAATAAGAGACTAATAAATCTGTTATCTCCCTCATTTGCCCCCCTGACCTATGTCCTAGTCCCCACTCCCCAACCTGCCATCTTCATGGCAGTAGTTACCTAGTTTGTTTCCCAGTAACTAGATAATATCCTAAAGAAACAAGCACTTCCTGAGTACCTCATGCCATGACCCATGAAGTGCCTGATGTCTTCACTGTACTTTTTTTTTTCTTCCCTTAGGGATATTATTGTTTGTCTTGTCTTTATTTTCTTCTTCTATATATATATATATATATTAGGAAATGACAACATATATGTACGTGTATCTTGTTTTCAGGTCTTTGAGCATGCCATTCAATGTTCTTTTCCAAGCATGAAGGAGGTAATTTATCTGTACTGTAACCTCTCTTTCTCACCCACACACACCCGCAATCATGCTCGCATGTGGGCATCCACATCACATCTTGTTCCACATTGGAACACTGTTGTTGTCAGGATGGTAATTGTAATCTTATAGTAGAGCTTGACATTATCAGCTTGACATTATCTGCTTTTCCTCGATAAACTAACACATTCTTTTGAGAACTCCTGTCCAATAGCATTTAATTTCCTGTCAACTGATGTAGTAAAGTCTTATTTACCTTCCATTTGGATTATCATTTTTGCAGTATCTCGATATTTATCTTACTCGAGTTGATAGTTTAAGACGAAGGATGCCAGCTGGCTTGGATTTTGAAGTGATTAGGCAGACATTCGTGGTACGTTCTCTATGAGCTTGCTGTGCACACACATTTTAATTTTATGTTTACTTGGGTTTGTTTGAAGGGAGAGTTAAATATGGGTATATTGTGTCAGGGTGCTGCTGAGTTCCTCTCACCGCAACTAGGAACCGAGGAGTTATTGCTCTTGCATGCATACTGGGCCAAATTAGAGTGTAATATTGGCAAAGATCTAGCTGCAGCTCGTGGAGTTTGGGAAAATACTATCAAGAAAAGGTTATATTACTAGTATTTGTGCCGAGTTCATACAATTTTCTCATTTCTGGCACTTAGTTAAATCTGTTATTCTTCCAGTGGGTCTGTGTTGGAGGTTTGGCAGCACTATATTTCAATGGAGACAGAAATGGGACACATTCACGAGGCAAGATCACTTTACAAGCGTTGTTATAGCAAAAAGTTTGCTGGGTCTGGATCAGAGGTAAATTCTTGAGTAACAAGAGTGTCTCCTTCCTGCCTGATTGGTCTACTAGGCGTTACAATAATGGAATGTGACGAGATGTTATATATCCAAAAGCATATCAGGCATATCCATAGTGATTAAGGATTAGAGCTGAATCGGTAGCCTCCTATTTAATTTGGACTATTTCAAGTAGGTAAACTAATTATAATATGCAACAGTTGCAACCAAATTGCTAAGGTAACATGCGATGATATGAGATGAGATCTCTTCTGTTGTAAGATTATTATCCATCCTACAGGTTAACCATTCAGGTGGACTTGAACTGTACACCAAAGTGGAGCACCAAGACATGATCTCCAGATATAGTTTTGCTTGTTTAACCTAATTCTTACTGACTAGTAGTTGAATACTCAAATACTTTATTTCAGTAAAAACTTTATGTGTATTGCCAAAGGAAGCTTGACTCATACTGTTAATGAATTTGCATCATCATTTATGCTTGATCTGAATACTGATGTCTGCAACTTACTAGGCTATATGTCATGCGTGGGTAAGGTTTGAAAGGGAACATGGCACCTTGGATGATTATGACCTTGCCATAAAAAAGGTACGCCACTCAACAGTTTTTAGTTTTTGGCTCTATCATTTTCTATCGATTAAATTTAAACCACATCAGCTATGGAGGTGGTAGGTGTCTTGCTAGTTTCCTTATGTACGTGAGTATTGTCTTTTCTGAATGGGGAGGTACCAGGTTGGGCATTTAGCTCTGAGCCTCTCTATTAATTTGCCTTGCATCTGGTTTAATCTTAATAAATTTTGCATTGGAGCAGGGAGAGGATAAATGGATAATGCTGGTTGTAATATTTGACAAGTACAACGTCTTTTTTTTTTTGTTGCATTAAACTGGATCTTTTCTAGCGAATAAATATTTAATTGGCATGATGCATCGCGCACCTTTCATATCCCTCCAAACACTATTTGATTGTATGTATGTGAGTAAATTATACTTGAATTGGTTATGAATATGCTTATATGCATGAAACACTTGTTCAATGCCTCTGTCCTGTACAACAACACATAAGATCTACTATCCTTCTTGATTATTCTCCATAATATGATAGTGCCACAAGTTTCTTAACATTCCTGGTTCCATTTGCATAATGTCAGATCATATGCTACAATTGATACCATAAAGGTTTACATGCTAGACTAGTCCCTTGTGCAATCAAGATTTGTTAAATCTGTTGCATTTGTAATTGTTTTTGAAATGGGTTACCATATCCCACGTCAACATGCCATGTCAAAAATGTTTTATGATTTAACTTTGTGGCTTAGATTGGTGTACAATAGGTTATCGTGTAAACTGTTGTTGCTTAACTAATCATCATGCTATTTGACCAGGTCACCCCTCGTTTAAAGGAGCTTATGATGTTCAAGGCTCAGCAAGAGGCTAAATCTGACCCATCTTCAGCCCCCAAAGAAACTTCATATGCAAATGATTCCTCTCAGAAAAGAAAGGCAAGTAAAATGACCAGCAAAGTGCAGCCTCCTGCGAAGAAAAGGAAAGATGTCCCACCTAAAAAGATGGCGCCATCAGATGTCCACGGATCAAAGGATCAAAGCACAAACAGTGATCTTCAAGAAGCTGGTGAGGTCAGCAGGGGGAAGGCTGAGGCATCGATGGAAATGAAAGCTGAAGGTGTCAACCAAGGAGGAAATACAAGTTCAAATCAACCAAAGCCACACGTATACAGGGACAAATGCACTGCGTATGTGTCAAATATAGACTTTACGGTACGCCACTTTTTGTTTCTTATGTGCACTTACTCTGAACTTCAATGAACCAAGCTTCCACTCTCTGTATAGGCTACTGAGGTGGACATCCGCCGTTTCTTTTCTGACATTGGTGGTGTGACAGACATAAGGTTGCTGAGGGACAGATTCACCAAAAAATCGCGGGTACATGTTCAATCCTTTGCACTGGAAGTTTGTATGTTTCAGCATTCTGGTATCATTGTTTAGAATCCCGAACTGCTAGTATGGCATAGCTGTCTTCTAATTGTTCTCGCACTTAGCATGTTTGCGATTTTAAGAGAAACAGTGGGTTCTATCATCCCTGCCCCCTTTCACATTATGCTCTTGTAATTTTTGAGTTGCAGGAATTCTCTGTCTTATAGTTTATGGAGCGCATTCTCAGAAAATTTGAATCTGTGTTGATTTGTTTTTCGATGGACGTTTTTTTGCAGGGTTTGGCGTATGTGGACTTTTCAGACAAGGAACATCTTGAGGCAGCCATTAGAAAGAACAAGCAGAAGTTTCTCAGTAAGAAAGTAAGTGTTGCTTATTCAGATCCAAGCAAAAGTAAGAAGAATCGTGAAGCAGGCATTGCTTCCAAAGGCCAGGGTATGCTCTTTGACTGAGACCCCCACTTCTTCTCTGGTTAATAGTAAATTGTGTTGTATTCACATTACTAAATCATATAAATCCAAAGCCTATAACTACTGTGCATACCAGTAAGAAACAGAAACTTTAGAGCTGGCAGACATGGCTCCATATTCAACTTTTTTGCTATCTACTGTTAGTTAGTTGGTTACCAGAAAAATTGAACTGTCATAGTGTCATCGTAACTAGCCAACTGGCAGTGTTTTTGCTATGCTCTTTGATAGTCAAGCAGTTGAAAAGTTGCAGTTTGGTAAATACCTTTCTTTTTCTTCATACTGAACTCTTCAGTCAAAGAGGCATTTGTGAATTGTGACTGGCATCTGAGACGTGTTGGCATTGTAGCATTGAGCATGTACTTTCACACTTATACGCCTCACTATTTGCAGACTTGCAGTGCAATAAAAGCTGCATGGATCTCCCCTATTTCGAAAAAAATTGCAGGCTTGCAGTAGCAGGATCATATCTCCTTTGCATGTTTACAGTGATGCAAAGGTGGTTTACTTTATAATCGTATATCTTGGAGTGCTGTATGACCCCTTTTGTGAATTTTATTTTCTCTTCCCTTAAGGACATCTGACTTGTAACATTTCCCCGCAATTGATTGGTGTGACCTTATAGGAGCATAAAACTGAAATTAGTGACACCTGCTGGTCCTTTGCTAGGCACCTTAATTGTTACCTTAATCACTTGGGCTACATCCTTGTAGTTTCAGATTTTGACCAATCTAATCTAATTTATGTGAGCTCGTTTCTGCAGATAAATTGCCTTCTGGGGGTGATCATGATGAGAAAGCGCCAGCTGACGGTAGTTCAGAGAAGGAAATGCCCAAAGGTGACACGAAAATGACCGGAAAGAGCACGCTGTTCGCGCCGAGGTCAGTGATCAAACCTCTCGGGTGGAACAAGAGTGAGAAGCCCGATGTTGCTGCGGAAGAGCTCAAATCAAATGATGCTTTCAGAAACCTGTTGCTTAAGAAGTGATGTTGGTAGGTTAGTTCTTTGGCACCTTAATGTCACACTGTATGCTAGGGCCTCTACCTTGTACTTGTTGCATGTAACATCCCCGCATCTCTCATGAATACAAGGAACTGTTAATCTGACCTTTGACCGACACCTACTGTCAATGTGTTGTCCCTTTGGCACGAGAAATCTTGGTTGCAACACTGGTAGTTCTTTGTCACGAGAAATCTTAACATCTGTTTCAAAAAAGTTCTTTGGCACGAGAAATCTTGGTTGCAACAGTGGCAAGTTCTTTGGCACTAATGAAAAAGGTCAGTGAAGCAAGCCGTGTTAGTTTGTTTGGCACAGTTCCATTCTGCTAAATCATTTGCATACGAAGTTTGTGAATCAATTGAAGCGTGGAAGAGACACCTGAGTAACAGGATACCTGCAAAAACAAAGTACTACTCCGTCCAACATTCCAAATTTTGAGAAATCTAAGATCTCTATTTATAGACAGAGCTAGTACAAGAAGCGCGAACAAAACAAAAGCAGGGTAATTAAGATTTTGCTAAAAATCATTTTCTGAATCGTTTGGAACTTGCTGAAATTTTCTGTTGATCGAGACCTACCAAAACCGATAGAAATGACACAGTAAAAGTTCCGTTTTCAAAAGACCTTATGTAAGAAATGTGTTTCTAGCAATAACGTAGGAGAAATTATACTCCCTCTGATTTAAAATAATTGCTCAAAAATGGATGTAACTAGACATAAAACATGTCTATGTACATTAATTTTGGGCAATTATTTTGAACCGGAAGAAGTACTAAATTAATACCAATTAGCTTCTACTAATGGTGTTTCTCATATTTATAGTCCAAGGGACTTTCTAATTGAGGCGTGAACCTAGCCGTGCACGGGCCAGACTCTATCTCTTAATTCTAAATTACAATACGATCTAATATGTTACATACATACGGAACTTAGCCAAACTCCCAAATAGGCTCGAAGATGCTCCACGTGTACGTCCTTCAAGCCCATCTTCACTTACGGCCCATCTCCTGATTTGGCCAAAATTGGGTGGTAACACATGCCCCCCTGGTTTTGATAATGATAATTGCAAAACCATCTGCCTCCTTCGAAGGGTCATGTCATGGCAGAACCGTCGCAGTTTTCTTCATGATGACGTCTTGTCTCCTCAACTTCTCTGCACGATTTGACGGTTCGGCACCACGTCCTCAACCGATTAGGCATTAAATCGCTATACCCCTTTTTATTTGGCCACTTCCTGTGGTTTCTTTCGTCCCCCTCTCCACAGAGCCATCCAAAAACCGAAACCCTCCTCCGCCGCCATGTCTTCCTCTTCGTCTTCTCCATCATCGGGTCTTTCCACCCGATCCTCCACCTCCCGCGAGCCAACGCCCGAACGGGACCCACAGGAGGCCCACGCGGCCAACATCCGCCGCGCCATAGCTGACGGGGACGAGTCGACCCACGACTCCTTCGTCTGGTCCGACGACCGGTCCCAACGGACGGGGAGAGCGACCTTCGCTTCCTTGCCGTTGGGCAATCGGAGAGGAAAGCGACGACGGGCTTCTCCTGGGATGGCTACTCCTCCGCCGAGGAGGTGAAGGAAGAGGAGGGGACACCACCTCCTCCGACGAACCGCCGGCCGCCTCGCCCTGGCAATCACGGGCGACGACTATGGCGACGCTAGCGAAGAAGATGAGGACAATGAAGGTCCCGCCGGTGGTCACTACAGAGTGACGACGAGGTCGGAGCAGCCGAGCCCGATGGCGAATGAGGGCAGCAGCCCCTAGATAGGATAGAGCTAGGAGTAGTAGATGGGGCAATATTCCCCCTAGCAATTCCTTTTGAGAGCAAACAGCTTTTCATGTAAGAAATCCTTGTTTATCAATGAAGAATTCCCCAATTTGATTTTACCGATTTCCTTGGTGATGATTTAGCCGATTGCCCTTTGTACTGAGTCTGCCGATTGTCGATTCGGTAGATGCTTAATGAGCCGATGGCAAAGCATCAGCTTTTCCAATGGATTGCAAAACAGATCGATCTAATTGCCTTCTCAGATGTCGACTTGCAGTCCATGAAATTCAGACCCAAACTTCCAATCGAACGGGTCCACCGCGCAGCCTTGAGACCCTTAGATCTTTAGACTTTTAAAATGATCCGATCATGATGTTCGTCCTGATAGCAAAACTCATGGATTAATGTTTCCAGGAAAGCTCCTTAGCCCGTTGCTGACAAACTTGATGTTGAAGCTGATACCTCTGCTCAACAGTGTTTGCTCACAGCTTTCCTTGCGATGTTATACTCCTTCGCAGAACGAACCGATCTAGAGCCTAACCACTGATGATGGCTCCTTCTTCAAACTCCTCCCGTCAACCCTGGTGGTTTTACTCTGCAAGAGCTCTCCTGTTCAGCATGGTTATGATGCAGAGATAGCCAATTTCAACACCACTGGCTCTTCAGAATGAGGAATTTTCAGGGCTAGCTGCCCCCCCGAGCCCCGGTCAAGGCAAGGACAAGAAGTGCATCCACCGAATGGGCCACCATCGGCTTCCCAATTGCAGTGCAGCATTAGCCGATTCTGACCAAATCGGCTGTTAATAGCAGAGAACCTCCAAGGTGAGCTGCCCCCCGAGTCATTCCAGCTCTTCATCAGAACTTGGCAGGAAAGCTTACGCCCAGGGAGACAGTGTACTAGGACGGCTCTGGAAGGATCAGCAGCTCCCTTCTTGTGCCACCTCATCACCTCGAGCAGACTAATGCGGTTTCTGGTGACGATGTCTGATGAAGTTGCCACCTTGGTCAAACCCTAGGAGGATGCTGCACCAATTGAATGTTCATTGGCTGAACCTGATCTGCATGCTTACGCAGCGCTGCTGACCTCGAGGATTTGCCAACGGAGCCACCAACCATTCCAGAGGGACTCCTTCAGTAGAACCTCGCTACGTACCTCGGTGACGCTCCATCGGCTTCGCTTGTAACAGTCGATCCCTTGAGTCGATGGCCGTGCATCGGCTTTGAATTTTTAAGTCGATGTCTACGCATCGGCTCTGCTAAAAAATTTCTGTATTTTCGATTTTTTATGGTCGATTCGTTTACGTATCGGCCCCCATACTTGAGCTGCTCTGCTGGACATTTGACATCCGTTCCCAGCTCCGTATCCTCGTATCTCATCCATCTATGTGCCCCCCGAGCCGATTCTGTCAAGTAATTGATGGCATCGGCTCTTCAGGCATCTGTTAGCTCAATGCTGAACACATACAAGGTATGTTGAGGATAATTTTGGCCGATTGCGGGAATCGGCCTCCCTTTCCGTTGCAATGCTTTGGCGATGATTTGCAACTTCTTGAATTTCCGCTGTAGCTACGTGGCATGCTGGAGATAAGATCCTTTTCATTTTTTGAGGGTCGATCTCAGGGATCGGCCTTGCCACGTATGTCCAACGTCTTGGACTTGCTACTCCGTCCGGGTCTCGGATATCATGTTTGTATCGCCGGTATCTTCACAGTCGCATCAGCCGATGCTCGTGCATCGGCTTTCGCCTGTTTTGGGCGCCATACTTTCTTTGGCGGGCGCGCTTCGTCTCCACTATTTGCTGAATTTTCACGGCCAGATCGGGCCGTGCTCTTCTCAACGTGTACGGTCGTGCCTCGGCTTCTTCCGGTTTCGCAGCCGTTGCACTCTACGCTTCTGAGAATGGCTGAGTCCATCAGGGCACCACCTTGGTCGGTGATACCTATCTTCTTCTCCATCCGACTCCTCGAAGTCTTCTTCTTGAAAGGACTCAGCTCGTTTGTTATGATGTGGGAGAGGTCCTAGGCGCTCGAACACTGAAACTTCGTTTGTTCTTCTCCTTCGCTGTTTGCATTCTGGGCAGTTCTCGATTGTTGGCAATCGGCTCATTCCTGAGTCCCAGCAATGTTTGAAGAAGGACAGCCCAGTGCTTATCCACGTTGTCTTGCTCCCTTGACCTCCCAGGCGCGACGTTCGTACCCGTCGTTATTGCCGTCATTCTGACGATACCTCCTGTTTGCATCAGACCGACGATATCCTCCATCGTCGTCGTCGTAGCGGCGACGTCGGTCGTATTGCTGCTCATATTTGTTGAGGAGATGCATGGATAATGGGCGCTGATACCGTATGCTTCTCACCTCCTCCTCGGTTAGGTACCGTCTATCGTCGTCTTGGGGCCGGTCGCGTGGAACGGCCTCCTCTTTATCTTTGCCACGAGAGTGGCTGCTCTCTGCTTTGTCCACGCCATGGCGGATCACAAACCCTGCCATATTGACATCGAAAAAGAACCCTGGCTCTCTTATGGAGTGGCTTAGGTCCACCATGTTGACGTCCGGAAACGGACGCATGTCTACCTTCATGGCAAACTGTCCGAAAGTTAATCGGCCTGATTCTATCGCCATCTGAATTTGTGCGCGCAACACTTTGCAGTCGTTGGTGGCGTGCGTGAACGTATGATGCCATTTGCAGTATGGCCCTTTGTTCATCTCCTGCGCCGTGGGGATCTTGTGGCCTTCGGGTAGCTTCAATGTTTCTCTTTCAGAGCGATCAAGATCTGTTCGTCTTGGTCACGTCAAAGTCCAACCCTCTTGGAGGCCCCGGCGGGTTCACCCATTTGCAGACACAGTAATCGCGTCCGAGTCCACTCGGCTATCGCAACTTCCCCGATCTTCCGCAGAATCTTCATCCTCATCGCATTGACCAGGGTTATCGCGCGCTTGAACTTGTCCTGGTTCTGGATGGCGCTGTTCATATAAGGTGGTCTATTGACCAGGTGCGCAACGAGTTGTACTCAACCCGGAACGTCAGGTCCTTGAACGACGCTGCAAGGCCTGCCACGGCCAGCTCGACTGCCTCTTTCTCTTAGGTGAGCCGAATAGCATCGGTTCTTGACGCTGAAACGTTGGATTACTCAGAGACTGTCTCTCCTCGCTTATGCCGAACTGTGCTAGTTCGGCAATACCGCTTGGCTTCGAATGGTATTGGGTGCCCATGATTGCACTGAATTTGGCGGCAATGAGGTGTACCACCCAAATGCTGGACCGGTGAGGGATCAAGAAGAACCTCACCCGTAGCTGATCCGATACTGAAACCATGCCCAGCTGTGTATCGGCTCACGTGCTCGATGGAGCTTGACCCTTCTGACCCACTGAATTTGTTGAAGTCCGGAAGCCGGTACTTAGGCGGTAGTGGGATCAGGTCGAACTCATTGGGGTACGGCTTGGATAGCCGATTATCTTCTTCTTCGGCAAGATGCCGAACTGATCTCTCAGGACTGCGCTGATCTGATCTGTGGAGGTAGTGGCAGCCGAGCTTTCCTGACTGGTGGTATACTTGGCTAACCACGCTTGTTTCTCCTTCTCCTAAACTCCCGCCGCCGTTCTTCCCGCGGAACAATTGCTCCCGCTCCGGCAATCCCTCCTGGTGGGATCGCCGCATCCAGTTGCAGTCCGGCACATACGTGCACACGTATCCGTGTGGGATTTCCTTGGGCGGGTCATGCAAGAACTGATAGTCGCCCGGGTCACCCCCAACTTTGTAGACGACGTATGCCGGTGAGCCTTGTTGCTGTGGAGCCGCCATTGCGTACGGCAGAGGTGGCCTGGTGTGGAGTTGCATCTCTCCTGGTGAGTCCTGATGGCGTGTAACTCACACGTTTGGGAACCCCAAGAGGAAGGTATGATGCACAGCAAGTTTTCCCTCGAAAGAAACCAAGGTTTAATCGAACCAGGAGGAGCCAAGAAGCACGTTGAAGGTTGATGGTCGCGAAATGTGATGCGGCGCAACACCAGGGATTCCGGCGCCAACTAGGAACCTGCACAACACAACCAAAGTACTTTGTCCCAACGAAACAGTGAGGTTGTCAATCTCACCGGCTTGCTGTAACAAAGGATTAAACGTATCGAGGGGAAGATGTTTGCAAAGAAAACAGTAAAACAAGTAGATTGTATGCTATGTAAAGAATAGGACCGGGGTCCACAGTTCACTAGAGGTGTCTCTCCCATAAGATAAAAGCATGTTGGGTGAACAAATTACAGTCGGGCAATTGACAAATAGAGAAAGGCATAATAATGCATATACATGACATGGTAAATATAGTGAGATTTAATCCGGGCATTACGACAAAGAACATAGACCGCCATCCAACTGCATCTATGCCTAAAAAGTCCACCTTCAGGTTATCGTCCGAACCCCCTCCAGTATTAAGTTGCAAAGCAACAGACAATTGCATTAAGTATGGTGCGTAATGTAATCAACAACTACATCCTTAGACATAGCATCAATGTTTTATCCCTAGTGGCAACAGCACATCACAACCTTAGAACCTTCTGTCACGATCCCAGATTCAATGAAGGCAAGAACCCACTATCGAGCATAAATACTTCCTCTTGGAGTTAAGAGCAAAAACTTGGCCAGAGCCTCTACTAATAACGGAGAGCATGCAAGATCATAAACAACACATAAACAATAGATTGATAATCACCATAATCATAGTACTCTCTATCCATCGGATCCCGACAAACACAACATATAGTATTACAGATAGATGATCTTGATCATGTTAGGCAGCTCACAAGATCCAACAATGAAGCACAACAAGGAGAAGACGACCATCTAGCTACTGCTATGGACCCATGGTCCAGGGGTGAACTACTCACTCATCACTCCGGAGGCGATCATGGCGATGAAGAGTCCTCCGGGAGATGAATCCCCTCCCCAGGTGCCGAGGCGATCTCCTGAATCCCGAGATGGGATTGCGGCGGCGTCTCTCGTAAGGTTTTCCGTATCGTGGCTCTCGGTACTGGGGTTTTCGCGACGGAGCTTTAAGTAGGCGGAAGGTCAACGCGAGGGGCCACACGAGGGGCCCAGGGGGCAGCGCGCGGCGGGCTGGGCCGCGCCGCCACCCCCCTGCTGCCTCGTGGCCCCACTTCGTTAGGTCTTCCTGGAAGCTTCGTGCAAAAATAGGACCCCGGGCGAAAGTTTCGTCCAATTCCGAGAATATTTCTTTACTAGGATTTCTGAAACCAAAACAGCAGAAAAAAGAATGGCTCTTCGGCATCTTGTTAATAGGTTAGTTCCAGAAAATGCATAAATATGACATATAATGTGCATAAAACATGTAGGTATCATCAATAAAGTAGCATGGAACATAAGAAATTATCGATACGTTGGAGACGTATCAGCATCCCCAAGTTAGTTCTGCTCGTCCCGAGCAGGTAAAACGATAACAAAGATAATTTCTGAAGTGACATGCCATCATAATCTTGATCATACTATTTGTAAACATATGTAATGAATGCAGCGATCAAAGCAAAGGTAATGACATGAGTAAACAACTGAATCATATAGCAAAGACTTTTCATGAATAGTACTTCAAGACAAGCATCAATAAGTCTTGCATAAGAGTTAACTCGTAAAGCAATAAATCAAAGTAAAGGTGTTGAAGCAACACATAAGAAGATTAAGTTTCAGCGGTTGCTTTCAACTTGTAACATGTATATCTCATGGATATTGTCAACATAAAGTAATATAACAAGTGCAATATGCAAGTATGTAGGAATCAATGCACAGTTCACACAAGTGTTTGCTTCTTAAGGTGGAAGGAGATAGGTAAACTGACTCAACAATAAAAGTAAAAGAATGGTCCTTCGCAGAGGAAAGCATCGATTGCTGTATTTGTGCTAGAGCTTTTATTTTGAAAACATGAAACAATTTTGTCAACGGTAGTAATAAAGCATATGAGTTATGAAAATTATATCTTACAAGTTGCAAGCCTCACGCATAGTGTACTAATAGTGCCCGCACCTCGTCCTACTTAACTTGGACTACCGGGTCTTCGCATGCCATGTTTCAACCAAGTGTCACAAAGGGGTACCTCCATGCCGCCTGTACAAAGGTCCAAGGAGAATGCTCGCATTTCGGATTTCTCGCTTTGATTATTCTCAACTTAGACATCCATACCGGGACAACATGGACAACAGAATGGACTCCTCTTAAATGCATAAGCATGTAGCAAAGTTATTATTCTCATATGAGATTGAGGATATATGTCCAAAACTGAAACTTCCACCATGGTTCATGGCTTTAGTTAGCGGCCCAATGTTCTTCTCTAACAATTTTGCATGCTCCAACCACTAAAATGATAGACCTTCAGACAAGACGGACATGCATAGCAACTCACATGATATTCAACAATAGTTGATGGCGTTCCCCAGAAACATGGTTATCGCACAACAAGCAACTTAATAAAATATAAAGTGCATAAGTACATATTCAATACTACGATAGTTTTTAAGGCTATTTTGTCCCATGAGCTATATATTGCAAAGGTGAATGATGGAATTTTAAAGGTAGCACTCAAGCACTTTACTTTGGAATGGCGGGTAAATACCATGTAGTAGGTAGGTATGGTGGACACAAATGGCATAGTGGTTGGCTCAAGGATTTTGGATGCATGAGAAGTATTCCCTCTCGATACAAGGTTTAGGCTAGCAAGGTTATTTGAAGCAAACTCAAGGATGAACAAGTGCAGCAAGACTCACATAAAAGACATATTGTAAACATTATAAGACTCTACACTGTCTTCCTTGTTGTTCAAAACTCAATACTAGATATTATCTAGACCTTAGAGAAACCAAATATGCAAATCAAATTTTAGCAAGCTCTATGTATTTCTTCATTAATGGGTGCAAAGCATATGATGCAAGAGCTTAAACATGAGCACAACAATTGCCAAGTATCACATTATCCAAGACATTTTTAGAATTACTACATGTAGCATTTTCCAATTCCAACCATATAACAAATTAACGAAGAAGAAACTTCGCCTTGAACATTATGAGTAAAGCCTAAGGACACATGTGTCCATATGCAACAGCGGAGCGTGTCTCTCTCCCACAAAGTGAATGCTAGGATCCATCTTATTCAAACAAAAACAAAAACGAAAACAAACCGACGCTCCAAGTAAAGAACACAAGATGTGATTGAATAAAAATATAGTTTCAGGGGAGGAACCTGATGATGTTGTCGATGAAGAAGGGGATGCCTTGGGCATCCCCAAGCTTAGACGCTTGAGTCTTCTTAAAATATGCAGGGATGAACCACGGGGCATCCCCAAGCTTAGAGCTTTCACTCCTCTTGATCTTAGTATATCATTCTCCTCTCTTGACCCTTGAAAACTTCCTTCACACCAAACTTCAAGCAAACTCATTAGAGGGTTAGTGCATCATTAATAATTCACACATTCAGAGGTGACACAATCATTCTTTTCACTTCTGGACATTGCATAATGCTACTGGACATTAATGGATCAAAGAAATAAATCCAACATAGCAAAAGAGGCAATGCGAAATAAAAGGCAGAATCTGTCAAAAACAGAACAGTCCGTAAAGACGAATTTATAAATGGCACCAGACTTGCTCAAATGGAAAAACTCAAAACTAATGAAAGTTGCGTACATATCTGAGGATCACGCTCGTAAATTGGCAGATTTTTTCGAATTTTCTACAGAGAATTATGCCCAGATTCGTGACAGACAGCAATGCTGTTTCTGCGCAGCGATCCCAAATATAACATCAACTTTGACATAGAAACTTTACTTGGCACAAAAACATGATAAGGAGAGGTTGCTACAGTAGTAAACAACTTCCAAGACTCAATAAAACAAAAAATTGCTGTAGGTAAAAACATGGGTTGTCTCCCATAAGCGCTTTTCTTTAACGCCTTTCAGCTAGGCAGAAAGTGCAAATCAAGTAACATCGAGAGTAGAAGCATCAACATCATAGCTTGTTCTAATAATAAAATCAAAAGGCAACTTCATTCTCTTTCTAGGGAAGTGTTCCATACCTTTCTTGAGAGGAAATTGATATTTAATATTACCTTCCCTCATATCAATAACAGCACCAACAGTTCGAAGAAAAGGTCTTCCCAACACAATTGGACAAGATGCATTGCATTCGATATCCAAGACAACAAAATCAACGGGGACAAGGTTATTGTTAACCGTAATATGCACATTATCAATCCTCCCCAAAGGTTTCTTTTTAACATTATCGGCGAGATTAACATCCAAATAACAATTCTTTAATGGTGGCAAGTCAAGCATATCATAAATCTTTTTAGGCATAACAGAAATACTTGCACCAAGATCACATAAGGCATTACATTCAAAGTCATTGAATTTCATTTTAATGATGGGTTCCCAACCATCTTCTAACTTTCTAGGAATAGAAGTTTCAAGTTTTAGTTTCTCTTCTCTAGCTTTTATGAGAGCATTTGTAATATGTTTTGTAAAGGCTAAATTTATAGCACTAGCATTAGGACTTTTAGCAAGTTTTTGCAAGAACTTTATAACTTCAGAGATGTGGCAATCATCAAAATCTAAATCATTATGAGCTACAGCAATGGGATCATTATTCCCAAGGTTGGAAAAAATTTCAGCAGTTTTATCACAAGCAGTTTCAGCAGTTTTAGCAATTTCAGGCAGTTTTGTACGCTTTGCACTAGGAGTAGAAACATTGCCAACACCAATTATTTTACCATTGATAGTAGGAGGTGTAGCAACATGTGAGGAATTAGCATTACTAGTGGTGGTAATAGTCCAAACTTTAGCTACATTATTCTCTTTAGCTAGTTTTTCATTTTCTTCTCTATCCCACCTAGCACGCAACTCAGCCATTAATCTTATATTCTCATTAATTCTAACTTGGATGGCATTTGCTGTAGTAGTAATCTTATTATCAAGATCATTATTAGGCATAACTTTCAACTTTAAAAGATTAACATCAGAGGCAAGCCTATCAACTCTAGAAGCGATAGTATCAATTTTATCAAGCTTTTCCTCAACAGATTTGTTAAAAGTAGTTTGTGTACTAATAAATTCTTTAAGCATGGCTTCAAGACCAGAGGGTACACTTCTATTATTGTTGTAAGAATTCCCATAAGAATTACCATAACCATTACCATTAGTAGAAGGATATGGCCTATAGTTATTACACATCAGTTTTCTCGAAGCATTATTGTTGAAATTATTATTTTTAATGAAATTCACATCAACATTTTCTTCTTGTGCCAACCAATGAAGCTAAAGGAACATTATTTGGATCAACATTAGATCTACCATTCACAAGCATAGACATAATCACATCAATCTTATCACTCAAGGAAGAGGTTTCTTCAACAATTTACCTTCTTACTTTCTGTCTCTTTCATAGAGTAATTCACCATCATATCATCAAGAAGTTTTGTAGATCCAATGTGATGGACATAAAAGGTCCAGTAGCTGAATCCAATAAATTCATAAGAAAAGTCCGCATAGTCCCATCCAAGTAGTCCATGGTCAATTTTTACCAAAGTTTTCATTCTCTCCCAATGCTTGAAACATGTTCAGTATCTAATTAGCTTTCTCATAATTTTAGCGGGAGGATAATATCTACTAATAAAAGCATCCTTGCATTTAGTCCATGAATCAATACTATTCTTAGGCAAAGATAGCAACCAATCTTTAGCTCTTCCTCTTAATGAGAAAGGAAACACTTTCAATTTAATAATATCACCATCTACATCTTTATACTTTTGCATTTCACAAAGTTCAACAAAATTATTGAGATGGGCAGCAGCATCATCAGAACTAGCACCAGAAAATTGTTCTCTCATGACTAGATTTAGTAAAGCAGGTTTAATTTCAAAGAATTCTGCTGTAGTAGCAGGTGGAGCAATAGGTGTGCATAGGAAATCATTATTATTTGCATTTGTGAAGTCACACAACTTAGTATTTTCAGGGTTGGCCATTTTAGCAACAGTAAATAAAGCAAACTAGATAAAGTAAATGCGAGTAACTAATTTTTTTGTGTTTTTGATATAGCAAACAAGATAGCAAATAAAGTAAAACTAGCAACTAATTTTTTTTTTGTATTTTGATTTAGTGCAGCAAACAAAGTAGTAAATAAAATAAAGCAAGACAAAACAAAGTAAAGAGATTGAGAAGTGGAGACTCCCTTGCAGCGTGTCTTGATCTCCCGGCAACGGCGCCTAAAAAGAGCTTGATGGCGTGTAACTCACACTTTGGGAACCCCAAGAGGAAGGTATGATGCGCACAGTAGCAAGTTTTCCCTCAGAAAGAAACCAAGGTTTAATCGAACCAGAGGGGAGCCAAGAAGCACGTTGAAGGTTGATGGTCGCAAATGTGATGCGGCGCAACACCAGGGATTCCGGCGCCAACTAGGAACCTGCACAACACACAAGTACTTTGTCCCAACGAAACACTGAGGTTGTCAATCTCACCGGCTTGCTGTAACAAAGGATTAAACGTATCGAGTGGAAGATGTTTGCAAAGAAAACAATAAACAAGTAGATTGTATGCTATGTAAAGAATAGGACCGGGTCCACATTCACTAGAGGTGTCTCTCCCATAAGATAAAAGCATGTTGGGTGAACAAATTACAGTCGGCAATTGACAAATAGAGAAAGGCATAATAATGCATATACATGACATGGTAAATATAGTGAGATTTAATCCGGGCATTACGACAAAGAACATAGACCGCCATCCAACCGCATCTATGCCTAAAAAGTCCACCTTCGGTTATCGTCCGAACCCTCCAAATTAAGTTGCAAAGCAACAGACAATTGCATTAAGTATGGTGCGTAATGTAATCAACAACTACATCCTTAGACATAGCATCAATGTTTTATCCCTAGTGGCAACAGCACATCACAACCTTAGAACCTTCTGTCACGATCCCAGATTCAATGAAGGCAAGAACCCACTATCGAGCATAAATACTCCCTCTTGGAGTTAAGAGCAAAACTTGGCCAGAGCCTCTACTAATAACGGAGAGCATGCAAGATCATAAACAACACATAAACAATAGATTGATAATCACCATAATCATAGTACTCTCTATCCATCGGATCCCGACAAACACAACATATAGTATTACAGATAGATGATCTTGATCATGTTAGGCAGCTCACAAGATCCAACAATGAAGCACAACAAGGAGAAGACGACCATCTAGCTACTGCTATGGACCCATGGTCCAGGGGTGAACTACTCACTCATCACTCCGGAGGCGATCATGGCGATGAAGAGTCCTCCGGGAGATGAATCCCTCTCCGGCAGGGTGCCGGAGGCGATCTCCGTAATCCCCCGAGATGGGACGGCGGCGGCGCGTCTCTAAGGTTTTCCGTATCGTGGCTCTCGGACCGGGGGTTTCGCGACGGGAGCTTTAGGGCGGGGGTCAACGCGAGGGCCACACGAGGGCCCAGGGGCAGGGCCGCGCGGCCAAGGGCCGCGCCGGCCACCCCCTGGCTGCCTCGTGGCCCCACTTCGTTAGGTCTTCGGTCTTCTGGAAGCTTCGTGCAAAAATAGGACCCTGGGCGAAAGTTTCGTCCAATTCCGAGAATATTTCTTTACTAGGATTTCTGAAACCAAAAACAGCAGAAAACAGCAACTGGCTCTTCGGCATCTTGTTAATAGGTTAGTTCCAGAAAATGCATAAATATGACATATAATGTGCATAAAACATGTAGGTATCATCAATAAAGTAGCATGGAACATAAGAAATTATCGATACGTTGGAGACGTATCAGTCCCTAGAACAGGTCCTGAAGGGGAGTATCGACACTCCATGATCTCTTGCACCACACGGAGCGCAACGCGCTCCAAAGTGTTCACCAGGCTCTCAGAGTGCCGATGCAGTGAATGGGCCACCATGTAGTTGACCTCCTGTCGCAGGGCTCTGGTACGTTCATCTGAAGGGAGAGACAGATCTACCCCGTCGAGGACGCCTTGTGGCGTGAATCCTTTGAACCTGATACCGTGCGAACGGGTCTTCTCAAAGGAGCCGATGAGTTCGGCTTCAACGATGGCCTTCAGCTCATCGTACTTCTTCTTATGATCAGGAGGAAGATCCTCGTATGTGATCTGTTCCTCCGCCATCTCGGATGCCGATGTTGACGTGGATGTTGACGTGGATGTCGACGTGGTGTCCCACCGGGCGTGCCAGAATGTGTTACCCTCCAAAACCCCCCGACGGGCGTTGGTTAAGCAACACGAAGAGCCGGGAAGCTCCCAGGGCCGCTTAGTGGATCCCTGGCACCTCGCGTCGTCCCGCAAATCTTCTGGCCAACGTCCTGGCGGTTGCTAGGGCGTGCCACCTGACCTAGACCCGATCAGGAAGGTGTTAGTGCTTCGATTGTTCCTGCATGGTAGACACGTAAACATTAAATACAAGCCCTATCGGCTCTCAGGTTTCCCTGTGGATCGGCTCGAAGAGCCGATCGCCCCATGTTTCACGTTGGATTTACAATGGCATGGGGATCCTGCTTGATCAGGACAAAGCTAAAACGATCCACGACAGTTTAGGGTTTTCACCGCATAATCGGAACGTCCTACGTGCGATCGGGCCTAGCAGCTACGAGAGATGATGCAAACTACCCCTACGAGAGGCCTAAAAACCAACATAACGTTGATCCCCGGAACATCCCTCGCAGGGACGGTAAACAACGCCTAACGCACCACCGGATCCTCCGACCCCAACATAAGGCCTAACTATGCAGATATTAAACTAATCCTTGCGGAGCAAGGAGCAACTATAACGGATCGGATCTACTAAGTTACGAACAAGCAAGATGCTGCCCTTACGTCTGGGTAGACGTAAGGGCAGCTAGGTGTCGAGGGACGGCATTGCCACGCAGATATGCACGTGAAAGCATCAATGCAAGCCCCTAAACACCTAAGGATAAATAGTACTGCTCGCCATCAACAAGGCTTCAGCACGAGCAGTACAAGGTTAACGAATAAACGTTAGATCGCTAGATGCGATCTAGGCAGCATGGTGCTTACCCGGGAGAAACCCTCGAAGAAAGGGGTGGCGATGCGCCTGATTTGTGTTGGTTGAACGATGATTGTCCTCCTTTTCCGATAACCCTAGATACATATTTATAGTCCAAGGGACTTTCTAATTGAGGCGTGCACCTAACCGTGCACGGGCCAGACTCTATCTCTTAATTCTAAATTACAATACGATCTAATATGTTACAGATACATGGGCAACTTAGCCCAAACTCTCAGCGCAAGGCCGCTTCGAAGATGCTCCACGTGTACGTCCTTCAAGCCCATCTTCACTTACGGCCCATCTCCTGATTTGGCCAAAGCAAGACTCTGATGTGCAACATCATTAGTGTTCTTGCACATTTGCCACATGCTAGAGAAGAAGCGAGCGGCACCATGCTTGGGGCGCCGGGAGTAGCTAGAGCTAGCTGCAGGATCATGGTGTTCCTTGGAACGGCGCTCATTGGCGGGCATCATGGAAGGGACTTCCGGGCGACCTTCCGGAGCAGGGAACTTGAATGGTGCCATGATGACTCTTTCATCACGAGTGTTGAGAGGAGCAGGGACAATGTGGTTGATGAGCCGCTGAACATACTGAGTATAGTTGGGAGTCATGCGGTCCATAACTGCACGCTTCAGCTCGCAGTAAATAAGATCACAGCCATCAATTTTCCTTATCCTGGCAGGGTGGCAATAGTACATCAGATTCAGGTGATAGTTCCTGACTTCACTAGAGTCGCCTGACTTGCTGATGAGACTCTCACGGAACATCTTGGCAAGGACAAGATATGAGTAGTACATCCCAGAGATAGTGGGAGGTCCAGCTGTGGGGCCAGTGGGATAGCAGAAGGAGATGTCACCACTTGCGAGCTTAGGCCGAGTATGAATTCTGTACCCTGTAGAACGGCCACCAGCATAACCCATGGCCTCACAGAACTGAGTGTAAGTGCAGGAGTACTTCTCCCTGCCAGTCATCCAAGTCATAGTGCGGTCCGCATCATCATGGAAGAAGACAGTGCAATGGAACTGACGGACTAGAAGGGGACAATAGGTGGGATCTTCTTGGTCATCATCGGGCTTTAGGCACACAAGGTCATATAGTCCCATACCCTTCAAGGTTTGAACCACAAAGCGGTACTTTGTGGCTTCATGCAAGGCAAGCTCTTCAGGATTGATGGCCTTGGGCTTCACAACAGCACCATTCTTCATACACTCGTGAGTGTTATCATAGTAACCAACCCATAGGGCTGCTTGTGTCTTGGTCCAGAAGAACCTGTCCCCACCAGTGTAAGTCCGTTGCTCATAGCGATAAGGATTCACTGTCCTCAAGTCCTGCCAATCAAGACGATTTGCATCCGCAACATTGAAATCCGGTACAATTTCATCATCTTCTTGGGCTGCTTGTTTGTCTTTCCTTTTATTTGCATTTGACTTGTTTCTTCCCCTAGCTGAGCTGCCAATGTCAGTAGGCTGAGGTGCTTTAGTAGGCTTGCGGTTGCTAGTACGGCAGCCAGGAGGCCTTGGCGCAGTCCTACCTCGCTTGGCAAGGCCACCACGATCATGGAACGGTATACCTTTATATCCACATCCTTCTCACCGTCACATGAGCCAAGTTGCCCCTTTACGGGCATGGGTGTCTTCATTGGACTTGCATTGGTCATGTTGAATTTCTTGAGCATGTCCTTCACATACTTTTCTTGAGAGATGAAGGTGCCTTTTGCAAGTTGCCTCACTTGGAAGCCTAGGAAAAACTTCAACTCCCCCATCATGGACATCTCAAATTTCCTAGTCATCAATAGCTCAAAAGCTTTGTTATGATTGGGGTTAGTTCCACCAAATATAATATCATCAACATATATTTGACATATAAACAAGCCACCCCCTTTAACCCGTTTGGTGAAAAGGGTGGAATCGACCGTACCCATGCAAAACCCATCTTGTAGTAGGAAATCCCTAAGGAACTCATACCAAGCACGTGGAGCTTGCTTGAGACCGTAGAGTGCCTTATGGAGTAAATACACATGGTTGGGTCGGCATGGGTCTTCGAAACCCGGGGGTTGAGCTACATATGCGGTTTCTTTTAGAGGACCATTCAAAAATGCACTTTTCACATCCATTTGGTATAGTTTGAAATTGTGGAAAGATGCAAATGCAAGCAAAAGACGAATAGCTTCAAGACGGGCTACCGGCGCAAAGGTATCCTCAAAATCCATACCTTCTATTTGGGCAAACCCTTGCGCCACTAACCTTGCTTTATTTCTAATGACAATGCCATTCTCATCTTGCTTGTTCTTGAATACCCATTTGGTCCCAATAACATTGATGCGATGATCCTTGGGTCTCTCAACTAGAGACCATACTTCATTACGAGTGAAACACTCCAATTCTTCTTGCATGGCAATAACCCAATCCGGATCAACCAAGGCTTCATGTACCTTGAGTGGTTCAAAACTAGACACAAAAGCATGATGTTGACAATAAGTGATAAGTAATGCATGGTGTCTACGAGTTACCACTCCTTTTGAGATGCTACCAAGGACTTGATCTACTTTCATGTCACTTGCCCTTGTAGCAGCCTTGATCTTCCGAATGGTTCCTTCATGATCAATGAATTCATCTCTTGCTAATACTTGATCATGAGGGACAACTTGAGCTTGAACATGAGTTGAGGATGTTTCTTGATCATCATCATGGTCTTGCTCAGTGGGTTGAGGGCTTTCTTCTTGTTCTTCGGGATGTGGCTCATCTTGAGTGGAGGATACATCTTGGGTTGCACTTGATGGTTCAACTTGAGTTGAGCTAGGCTCAACTTGAGGTGAGCTTGATACTTCTATTCCATCACCTTGATCATCACTATGAACTTCCATGGGCCGGATGTGTCCAATGCCCATATGCTTGATGGCACTAGATGGATCATCATCATTACCTGCAACACATGGAACAACTTGCTCCACTTGGGAGCCATTATCCTCCAAGAACACCACGTCACAAGATACTTCAATAGTCCCAGTGGACCGGTTGTAGTATCTATAGGCGTGGGAGTTCTCCGCATATCCAACAAAAATGCCCTCTATAGTTCTAGTTTCAAATTTACCAAGCTTCCCTTTATTGTTCTTAACAAGACATTTGCATCCAAAGACACGAATGTACATGACATTAGGCTTGTTACCTGTGAGAAGCTCATATGGAGTTTTGTTGTGGAGGGGGCGGAGGAAGAGCCGGTTGGAGTAGTGGACAGCTGTAGAGATGGCTTCTCCCCAAAAGTTGTGGGGTGAGTTGAATTCACTCAACATGGTTCTTGCCATCTCAATGATAGTCCGGTTCTTCCTTTCAACAACACCATTTTGTTGAGGGGTATATGGAGCTGAAAACTCATGCTTGATGCCCTCATCATCAACAAACTCTTGCATAGTGTAGTTCTTGAACTCGGTGCCATTGTCGGTCCTAATCGCCTTGATCTCGGATTCATATGTACGTTGAGCTTTCTTGGCGAAGGTGATGAACTCTCTATGGGTCTCATCCTTAGACTTAAGGAGAAAGACCCAAGAGTATCTTGAGTAATCATCAACAATGACAAGTCCATACTTGCTCCCACCAAGAGTATCATAATGTGATGGCCCAAAGAGATCCAAATGAAGGAGCTCCAAAGGCCTAGATGTGGTGACGATACTCTTGATAGGATGTTTCTTCTTGAGTTGTTTTCCGGCTACACATGCACTGCATACACGATCTTTCTCAAAAGAAATGCCGGTTAGTCCAACAATGTGCTCACCCTTTAGGAGTTGTTTAAGATTCCTCATGTTAACATGACCAAGGCGGCGATGCCACAACCAACCTTCGTCATGCTTGGCCGCCATTAGACATGTGGAGGGAGAGGGGCTCTCTTTCGAGAGGTCAACCACGTAAAGGTTGTTCTCCACATATCCAACAAGGACCAATTTGAGATTGTCACTCCTAAAGACTTGCACATAATACTTAGTAAAATATGAATTGTAACCGGCATCGGCAAGATGATATATAGAAAGCAAGTTATAACCAAGGTGTTCAACAAGCATGACCGTCTCAAGGCACAAGTCCTTAGAGATTGCCACCTTGCCATACCCAAGTACCTTTCCCTTTGAGTTGTCACCAAAGGTAATGCTTGACTTCTTGTTAATATCTTCAATGAATTGGTCAAGCACACCTCTTCCTCCGGTCATATGATTGGTGCATCCACCCTCCAACACCCACCGACGGGCAATGGCTGAGCAACACGAAGAGCCGGGAAGCTCCCAGGGCCGCTTAGTGGACCCTGGCACCTCGCGTCGTCCCGCAAATCTTCTAGCCACGTCCTGGCGGTTGCTAGGGCGTGCCACCTGACCTAGACCCGATCAGGAAGGTGTTAGAGTGCTTCGATTGTTCCTGCATGGTAGACACGTAAACATTAAATACGAGCCCTATCGGCTCTCAGGTTTCCCTGTGGATCGGCTCAAGGAGCCGATCGCCCCATGTTTCACGTTGGATTTACAATGGCATGGGGATCCTGCTTGATCAGGACAAAGCTAAAACGATCCACGACAGTTTAGGGTTTTCACCGCATAACCGGAACGTCCTACGTGTGATCGGGCCTAGCAGCTACGGAAGATGATGCAAACCACCCCTACGAGAGGCCTAAAAACCAACATAACGTCGATTCCCGGAACATCCCTCGCAGGGACGGTGAACAACATCTAACGCACTACCGGATCCTCCGACCCCAGCGTAAGGCCTAACTATGCAGATATTAAACTAATCCCTGCGGAGCAAGGAGCAACTATAACGGATCGGATCTACTAAGTAACGAACAAGCAAGATGCTGCCCTTACGTCTGGATAGACGTAAGGGCAGCTAGGTGTCGAGGGACGGCATCGCCACGCAGATATGCACGTGAAAGCATTAATGCAAGCCCCTAAACACCTAAGGATAAATAGTACTGCTCGCCATCAACAAGGCTTCAACACGAGCAGTACAAGGTTGACGTATACTGCCTAGATCGCTAGATGCGATCTAGGCAGCATGGTGCTTACCCGGGAGAAACCCTCGAAGAAAGGGGTGGCGATGCGCCTGATTTGTGTTGGTTGAACGATGATTGTCCTCCTTTTCCGATAACCCTAGATACATATTTATAGTCCAAGGGACTTTCTAATTGAAGCGTGCACCTAACCGTGCACGGGCCAGACTCTATCTTTTGATCTAAATTACATTGCGATCTACTATATTACAGATACACGGGCGGTTTAGCCCAAACTCTTAACGCAAGTCCGCTTTGAAGATGCTCCACGTGTACGTCCTTCAAGCCCATCTTCACTTACGGCCCATCTCCTGATTTGGCCAAAATTGGGTGGTAACACATGCCCCCCTGGTTTTGATAATGATAATTGCAAAACCATCTGTCTCCTTCGAAGGGTCATGTCATGGCAGAACCGTCGCAGTTTTCTTCATGATGACGTCTTGCCTTCTCGCCTTCTCTGCACGATTTGACGGTTCTGCACCACGTCCTCGGGAACTGCTTAGGCATTAAATCGCTATATCCCCTTTTTATTTGGCCGCATCGAACAGTTCTCCCCTTCATCCTTCTGCATCAGCACTTCCAAAAACCCTCCTCCGCCGCCATGTCTTCTTCTTCTTCTTCCTCCACTTCATCGGGTCTTTCCTACGTGTCCTCTCCCATCCGGGAGTCAACACCAGAGTGGGGTACGCAGGCGGCGTACGATATCCTTGCCCCAACAGCGTGGGACAAGGAGGACCATGACTTCTCCGTCTGGTCCGAGGATGACAGGTCCTCAACTGACGGGGAGAGTGACCTCCGCTTCCTCGCCAATGAGGAAGCGGTGGAGGCAAGCGACGACGACCGCTTTTCCTGGGACGGGGTCACCTCTTCCGAGGAGGTGAAGAGGAGGAGGAGGACGACGGCTCCTCCGACGAGCCGCCGGCCAAACGCCTTGCCTCTGGCCCGGCACCTCAGCGATTTCGACAGCGAGGACGACGATGCTGACGAGGAGGATGAGGACAACGAAGGTCCTGCCGGCGGCCGCTACAGCAGCGACGACGAGCCGGCCGGGAGCAGCGCCGACGACGGCGATGATGACGACGACGACGACGAGGGCAGCGGGCCCCTAGATAGGGCTTAGCTTAAGACCAGCAGTAGTAGATAGGGCCATGCACCCCCAATTCTTCCTTTTGGAGCAATCAGCTCTTTATGTAAGAAATCTATTTATCAATGAAGAATTTCCCCAACTTGATTTTGCCGATTTCTTGCCCGAGTGATTTAGCCGATTCTCCCTCAACCAATGCTTAATAAGCCGATGTCAACGCATCGGTCCTACGTAATCCATCCTTCCATTCCTCAACTGACGACTTTGAGACCTGGTAATC
The DNA here is from genome assembly GCA_030979885.1 of Lolium multiflorum. Lineage (NCBI taxonomy): Eukaryota > Viridiplantae > Streptophyta > Magnoliopsida > Poales > Poaceae > Lolium > Lolium multiflorum. The sequence continues at coordinate 210,915,049 of CM061753.1, read as the reverse complement.
TTCAAGAATTCATCATTTGTTGAAGAAAGTTGCGGCGAAGGATCAGCCGATGATATCCCAATCGGCTTCTACCACAGAATATCCGCCAGACCATCTGCCCCCCGAGCCTCAGTCAAGGCGAGATTAGTGGTGAGGATGCGCAGATCGAACAAAGGGCTTTGTAGGTAATTTGAGGCAGGCACTATGAGCCAGCCAAACTTGCCCCCATTGATTACCTTCCCTCCGCTGAAAGCCGATGTTGTAGATGAATCACCAACAGCTCAACTGATGCTCCTGGCAGTACTACCGCATTCGTATCTTGAACATGCAGCTGGTAGCTCTGGCGTAATTGTACTAGCGTCGACGTCTAAGCATCGGCTATAGCTGAGATCCTTCGTACTTCCTCGATTTTTACCGGCCGACTAATTCTGAATCGGCTCACCTGGGTACATTTTCTGTACATGCCCCGAGCTTCTTCCGCTCAAGTCTTGCGCCTTGCTGATCAGATTGGCTCGCGTCTTTGGCAGACTAATGCAGCTCCTGGTGAGGATGTTTCCTGATGCTCTTCCCCACTTTGGTCACAACAACCTTTGACAGTAACGCCGACCAAGTCACCACCCTAGCCAAACCTTAAGCAAAGAATGTCATAGCCGATTGCTTCGTCATCGACTATCCTTCTAGTCTTAGAACAGACATGCCCCTTCGTCGGGCTCACCCTTAACCTGAACTGCATGTTTGTGCTGCTCCTGTTGTTGATCAGGGTCGCGATCCTCAAACTTGCCGGCAAATATCAGCAAAAAATGGCCGTCTTGGACGCGCCTGATGCTTCTCTGCTTTGCTGCTAGCTTGCCAGGAGTTGGAAGTCCTTGAAGAGAGGGCCTGAGTCGCCAAGCAATTCAATGAGGGGTTCCTCCAGTAGATGCTTCCTGCTTAGGCTTGCTTGTAGTTGTATCCCTTGAGTCGATGGCCGTGCATCGGCTTTGAATCCTTAAGTCGATGTCTACGCATCGGCTGTGCTCAAAAATTTCTGTATTTTCGATTTTTTGCGGCCGATTTGTTTATGTATCGGCCCCCATCTTTGAGCTGTTCTGCTGGGCGTTTGGCATGCATTCTCAGCTTCGTATCCTCGTGTCTTATCCATCTATGTGCCCCCCGAGCCGATTCTGTCAAGTCATTGATGGTATCGGCTCTTCAGGCATCTGTTGGATCAATGCTGAACACAGACAAAAGGATGTTGAGGATAATTTTGGCCGATTGCGGGAATCGGCCTCCTTTTCCGTTGCAATGCTTTGGCGATGGTTTGCAACTTCTTGGATTTCCACTGTAGCTACGTGGCATGCTGGAGATAAGATCCTTTGCTTTTCATTTTTTGAGGGCCGATCTCAGGGATCGGCCTTGCCACGTACGTCCAATGTCTTGGACCTGCTACTCCGTCCGGGTCACGGATACCATGTTTGTATCAGCCGATGCCTCTGCATCGGCATCAGCCGATGCCTGTGCATCGGCTTTCGCCTGTTTTGGGCGCCATACTTTCTTTGGCGGGCGCGCCTTCGTCTCCAATGTTTGCTGAATTTTCACGGCCAGATCGGGCCGTGCTCTTCTCAACGTGTACAGGTACTGTGCCTCGTTCCGCAGCCGCTGCACTCTACGCTTCTGAGAATGGCTGAGTCCATCAGGGCACCACCTTGGCCGGTGATACCTATCTTCTTCTCCATCTGACTCCTCGAAGTCTTCTTCTTGAGAGGACTCAGCTCGTTTGTTATGTGGTGGGAGAGGTCCTAGACGCTCGAACACTGAAACTTCGTTTGTCCTTCTCCTTTGCTGTTTGCATTCTGGGCAATTCTCGATTGTTGGCAATCGGCTCATTCCTGAGTCCCAGCAATGTTTGAAGAAGGGACAGTTCCAGTGCTTATCCACGTCGTCTTGCTCCCTTGACCTCCCTCTAGCGCGACGTTCGTACCCGTCGTTGTTCCTGTCATGCTGACGATACCTCCTGTTTTCCGCATCAGACCGACGATATTTTTCATCGTCTTCGTCGTAGCGCCGACGTCGGTCATACTGCTGTTCATATTTGTTGAGGAGATGCACGGAGAGTGGGCGCTGATACCGTATGCTTCTCACCTCCTCCTCGGTTAGGTACCGTCTATCATCATCTTGGGGCCGGTCGCGTGGAACGGCCTCCTCTTTATCCTTGCCACGAGAGTGGCTGCTCTCTGCTTTGTCCGCGCTATGGCAGTTCACCAGCCTGGCCATATTGACACTAAAGGAGAACCCTGGCTCCCTTATAGAGTGGCTGAGATCTACCGTATTGACGCCATGCGACGGACACGTGTTTCCTTTGAGCTTGATGTTGTGAGAACGGGTTGTCTCAAAGGAGCCGATGAGCTCGGCTTCACAGATGGCCTTCAGCTCATCGTATTTCTTCTTGTGCTCCGCAGGGAGATCCTTGTAGGTGATTTGCTCCTCTGCCATCTCGGATGTCGATGTTGACGTGGATGTTGCAGAAGATTGTCCCACCGGGCGTGCCAGAATGTGTTACCCTCCAAAACCCACCGACGGGCAATGGCTGAGCAACACGAAGAGCCGGGAAGCTCCCAGGGCCGCTTAGTGGACCCTGGCACCTCGCGTCGTCCCGCAAATCTTCTAGCCACGTCCTGGCGGTTGCTAGGGCGTGCCACCTGACCTAGACCCGATCAGGAAGGTGTTAGAGTGCTTCGATTGTTCCTGCATGGTAGACACGTAAACATTAAATACGAGCCCTATCGGCTCTCAGGTTTCCCTGTGGATCGGCTCAAGGAGCCGATCGCCCCATGTTTCACGTTGGATTTACAATGGCATGGGGATCCTGCTTGATCAGGACAAAGCTAAAACGATCCACGACAGTTTAGGGTTTTCACCGCATAACCGGAACGTCCTACGTGTGATCGGGCCTAGCAGCTACGGAAGATGATGCAAACCACCCCTACGAGAGGCCTAAAAACCAACATAACGTCGATTCCCGGAACATCCCTCGCAGGGACGGTGAACAACATCTAACGCACTACCGGATCCTCCGACCCCAGCGTAAGGCCTAACTATGCAGATATTAAACTAATCCTTGCGGAGCAAGGAGCAACTATAACGGATCGGATCTACTAAGTAACGAACAAGCAAGATGCTGCCCTTACGTCTGGATAGACGTAAGGGCAGCTAGGTGTCGAGGGACGGCATCGCCACGCAGATATGCACGTGAAAGCATCAATGCAAGCCCCTAAACACCTAAGGATAAATAGTACTGCTCGCCATCAACAAGGCTTCAGCACGAGCAGTACAAGGTTGACGAATAAACGTATACTGCCTAGATCGCTAGATGCGATCTAGGCAGCATGGTGCTTACCCGGGAGAAACCCTCGAAGAAAGGGGTGGCGATGCGCCTGATTTGTGTTGGTTGAACGATGATTGTCCTCCTTTTCCGATAACCCTAGATACATATTTATAGTCCAAGGGACTTTCTAATTGAGGCGTGCACCTAACCGTGCACGGGCCATCTATCTTTTAATCTAAATTACAATGCGATCTACTATATTACAGATACACGGGCGGTTTAGCCCAAACTCTTAGCGCAAGTCCGCTTTGAAGATGCTCCACGTGTACGTCCTTCAAGCCCATCTCTTCCTCCGGTCATATGATTGGTGCATCCACTATCAAACACCCATTTTGGACCACCGGAGGAATACCCCTACAAAATCAAGTAGAGGATTTAGGAACCCATTGATTAATGGGTTCCCTAGTCATGGCAACAAGATCTTTTGGTACCCAAATCGAGTACCCTCTATAAGCATAGCCATTACGAGGACCAACATAGTTAGCATAAACATCACCATAATAATCAACAAATAAAGCATAGTGATTGTTTGGCCCCGTGCGGTCACCACTAGTGGCTTTGCCCTTTGGGGCTTTGCCATCATTAGTGACCTTCTTGTTCTTTTCTTGAGCGGGCTTCTCTTTCTTGTAGTTGTTCTTCTTGTAGGGCTTGGGATCATACCCAAGTCCATACTTTTGATTGTTTGACCTTTGCTTACTCAAGAGGTCTGATACGCGCGAAGCACACGTCCGTTGGGAACCCCAAGTGGAAGGTATGATGCGTATAGAAGCAAGTTTCCCTCAGTATGAAACCAAGGTTATCGAACCAGTAGGAGCCAAGAAGCACGTGAAGGTTGTTGGTGGAGGAGTGTAGTGCGGCGCAACACCAGTGAAACCGGCGCCAACGTGGAACCTGCACAACACAATGAAAGTACTTTGCCCCAACGTAACAGTGAGGTTGTCAATCTCACCGGCTTGCTAAAAACAAAGGATTAAACGTATCTGATACGTCTCCAACGTATCGATAATTTCTTATGTTCCATGCTACTTTATTGATGATATCTACATGTTTTATGCACATTATATGTCGTATTTACGCATTTTCTGGAACTAACCTATTAACAAGATGCCGAAGAGCCAGTTGCTGTTTTCTGCTGTTTTTGGTTTCATAAATCCTAGTAAGGAAATATTCTCGGAATTGGACGAAATCAACGCCCAGGGTCCTATTTTTGCACGAAGCTTCTAGAAGACCGAAGAGGAGTCGAAGTGGGGCCACGAGGCGCCGCCACCATAGGGCGGCGCGGCCCAGGCCCTGGCCGCGCCGACCTGTGGTGTGGGGCCCTCGTGTGGCCCCCCATGTTGCCCTTCCGCCTACTTAAAGCCTTCGTCGCGAAACCCCCAGTACCGAGAGCCACGATACGGAAAACCTTCCAGAGACGCCGCCGCCGCGAATCCCATCTCGGGGGATTCAAGAGATCGCCTCCGGCACCGGAGAGGGGATCATCTCCCGGAGGACTCTACACCGCCATGGTCGCCTCCGGAGTGATGAGTGAGTAGTTCACCCCTGGACTATGGGTCCATAGCAGTAGCTAGATGGTCGTCTTCTCCTAATTGTGCTTCATTGTTGGATCTTGTGAGCTGCCTAACATGATCAAGATCATCTATCTGTAATACTATATGTTGTGTTTGTCGGGATCCGATGGATAGAGAATACTATGTTATGGTGATTATCAATCTATTGTTTATGTGTTGTTTATGATCTTGCATGCTCTCCGTTATTAGTAGAGGCTCTGGCCAAGTTTTTGCTCTTAACTCCAAGAGGGAGTATTTATGCTCGATAGTGGGTTCATGCCTTCATTGACACCTGGGATCGTGACAGAAGGTTCTAAGGTTGTGTTGTGCTGTTGCCACTAGGGATAAAACATTGATGCTATGTCTAAGGATGTAGTTGTTGATTACATTACGCACCATACTTAATGCAATTGTCTGTTGCTTTGCAACTTAATACTGAATGGGGTTCGGATGATAACCTGAAGGTGGATTTTTTAGGCATAGATGCAGTTGGATGGCGGTCTATGTACTTTGTCGTAATGCCCAATTAAATCTCACTATATTTATCATATCATGTATATGCATTGTTATGCCCTTCTCTATTTGTCAATTGCCCGACTGTAATTTGTTCACCCAACATGCTTTTATCTTATGGGAGAGACACCTCTAGTGAACTGTGGACCCCGGTCCTATTCTTTACATCGCATACAATCTACTGCAATACTTGTTTTACTGTTTTCTTGCAAACAATCATCTTCCACACAATACGGTTAATCCTTTGTTACAGCAAGCCGGTGAGATTGACAACCTCACTGTTTCGTTGGGGCAAAGTACTTTGGTTGTGTTGTGCAGGTTCCACGTTGGCGCCGGAATCCCTGTTGTTGCGCCGCATCACATTTCGCCACCATCAACCTTCAACGTGCTTCTTGACTCCTACTGGTCCGATTAAACCTTGGTTTCTTACTGAGGGAAACTTGCCACTGTGCGCATCCCCAAGCTTAGACACTTGAGTCTTCTTAAAATATGCAGGGATGAACCACGGGGGCATCCCCAATCTTAGAGCTTTCACTCCTCTTGATCATAGTATATCATACTCCTCTCTTGACCCTTGAAAACTTCCTTCACACCAAACTTCAAGCAAACTCATTAGAGGGTTAGTGCACAATAAAAATTTACATGTTCAGAGGTGACACAATCATTCTTTACACTTCTGGACATTGCATAAAACTACTGGACATTAATGGATCAAAGAAATTCATCCAACATAGCAAAAGAGGCAATGCAAAATAAAAGGCAGAATCTGTCAAAAACAGAACAGTTCGTAAAGACGAATTTTAAAGTGGCACCAGACTTGCTCAAATGGAAAAACTCAAAACTAATGAAACTTGCGTACATATCTGGGGATCACGCTCGTAAATTGGCAGATTTTTTCAAATTTTCTACAGAGACTTGTGCCCAGATTCGTGACAGACAGCAATGCTGTTTCTGCGCAGCGATCCCAAATATAACATCAACTATAACATAGAAACTTTACTTGGCACAAAAACATGATAAGGAGAGGTTGCTACAGTAGTAAACAACTTCCAAGACTCAAATATAAAACAAAGTACTGTAGTAAAAAACACATGGGTTATCTCCCAAGAAGTTCTTTCTTTATAGCCATTAAGATGGGCTCAGCAGTTTTAATGATGCACTCGCAAGAAATAGAAGTTAAAGCAAAAGAGAGCATCAAGAGGCAAATTCAAAACACATTTAAGTCTAACATGCTTCCTATTCATAGGAATCTTGCAAATAAACAAGTTCATGAAGAGCAAAGTAACAAGCATAGGAAGATAAAACAAGTGTAGCTTCAAAAATTCAGCACATAGAGAGGTGTTTTAGTAACATGAAAATTTTTACAACCATATTTTCCTCTCTCATAATAACTTTCAGTAGCAACATGAGCAAACTCAACAATATAACTATCACATAAAGCATTCTTATCATGAGTCTCATGCATAAAATTATTACTCTCCACATAGGCATAATCAATTTTATTAGTTGTAGTGGGAGCAAATTCAACAAAGTAGCTATCATTATTATTCTCATCATCAAATATAGGAGGCATAGTATCATCAAAGTAAATTTTCTCCTCAATGCTTGGGGGACTAAAAATATCATGCTCATCAAAGCCAGCTTCCCCAAGCTTAGAATTTTCCATAGCATTAGCAACAATAGTGTTCAAAGCATTCATATTAATATGTTCCATGGGTTTTTTAATTTTCGCATCAAACCATCCATGTCTTAAATCAGGAAATAGAATAAGAAGGTCATTGTTGTCCATTATGCCTAACTAGTGTAAACAAGAAACCAAATGTCGCAATTGCAGAGTCTAAAGGAAATAGCTTCGAGTACTTACAACGGCGCCGGAAAATAGCTTAGTAGCCGAGATCCGGAGTGTGAGTACCTTTTACCTTTCCTCCCCGGCAACGGCGCCAGAAAAGTGCTTGATGTCTACGGGTGCTTCTATTCTTGTAGACAGTGTTGGGCCTCCAAGAGCAGAGGTTTGTAGGACAGCAGCAAGTTTCCCTTAAGTGGATTACCCAAGGTTTATCGAACTCAGGGAGGAAGAGGTCAAAGATATCCCTCTCAAGCAACCCTGCAACCACAAAGCAAGAAGTCTCTTGTGTCCCCAACACACCTAATAGGTGCACTAGTTCGGCGAAGAGATAGTGAAATACAAGTGGTATGAATGAATATGAGCAGTAGTACGGCGCCAGAAAATAGCTCGCTGGCGTGCAGTTGATGGTAGTAATATTGCAGGAAGTAAACATGCAGTAGAACAGTAGTAATTCAAAAACAGAACAAGCAGTGATAGCAGTATTTAGGAACAAGGCCTAGGGATTAGACTTTCACTAGTGGACACTCTCAACATTGATCACATAACAGAATAGATAAATGCATACTCTACACTCTCTTGTTGGATGATGAACACATTGCGTAGGATTACACGAACCCTCAATGCCGGAGTTAACAAGCTCCACAATTCAATGTTCATATTTAAATAACCTTAGAGTGCAAGAAAGATCGACATGACTAAACCAAGTACTAACTTAGCATGCACACTGTCACCTTCATGCTTATGTAGGAGGAATAATACACATCAATACTATCATAGCAATAGTTAACTTCGCAATCTACAAGAGATCATGATCATAACATAAACCAAGTACTAACACGGATGCACACACTGTCACCATTACATCGTGCAGGAGGAATAAAACTACTTTAATAACATTGCTAGAGTAGCACATAGATAAATTGTGATACAAAACACATTGCAATCATAAAGAGATATAAATAAGCACTTCACTATGCCATTCATAACAGTGAATAAGTATTCTGTGAAATATAGCCTAAGAGACCCACACGGTGCACACACTGTCACCTTTACACACGTGGGACAAGGAGTCTCCGGAGATCACATAAGTAAAACTCACTTGACTAGCACAATGACATCTAGATTACAAGCATCATCATATGAATCTCAATCATGTAAGGCAGCTCATGAGATTATTGTATTGAAGCACATAGGAGAGAGATGAGCCACATAGCTACCGGTACAGCCCCGAGCCTCGATGGAGAACTACTCCCTCTTCATGGGAGCAGCAGCGTTGATGAAGATGGCGGTGGAGATGGCAGCGGTGTCGATGGAGAAGCCTTCCGGGGCACTTCCCGTCCGGCAGGGTGCCGGAACAGAGACTCCTGTCCCCCAGATCTTGGCTTCGCGATGGCGGCGGCTCTGGAAGGTTTTGCGTACCGTGGCTTCTTCCGTAAGGGTTTTCGACGCAGGGGCTTTATATAGGCGAAAGGGCAGCGTCAGAAGGTCGAAGGGGCGACGACACCATAGGGCCGCGCGGCCAGGGGGTGGGTGCGCCGCCTATCATCTGGGGCCTGGTGGCCCCCCCTGGCGACTCTCGGGTGTTCTGGATGCTTCCGGGCAAAATAGGAACCTGGGCGTTGATTTCGTCCAATTCCGAGAATATTTCGTTACTAGGATTTCTGAAACCAAAAACAGCAGAAAACAGGAACTGCACTTCGGCATCTTGTCAATAGGTTAGTTCCGGAAAACGCATAAATATGACATAAAGTATGCATAAAACATGTAGATATCATCAATAAAGTGGCATGGAACATAAGAAATTATCGATACGTCGGAGACGTATCAGCATCCCCAAGCTTAGTTCTGCTCGTCCCGAGCAGGTAAAACGATAACAAAGATAATTTCTGAAGTGACATGCCATCATAATCTTGATCATACTATTTGTAAACATATGTAATGAATGCAGCGATCAAAACAATGGTAATGACATGAGTAAACAAGTGAATCATAAAGCAAAGACTTTTCATGAATAGTACTTCAAGACAAGCATCAATAAGTCTTGCATAAGAGTTAACTCATAAAGCAATAAATCAAAGTAAAGGTGTTGAAGCAACACAAAGGAAGATTAAGTTTCAGCGGTTGCTTTCAACTTATAACATGTATATCTCATGGATATTGTCAACATAAAGTAATATAACAAGTGCAATATGCAAGTATGTAGGAATCAATGCATAGTTCACACAAGTGTTTGCTTCTTAAGGTGGAGAGAGATAGGTAAACTGACTCAACAATAAAAGTAAAAGAAAGGTCCTTCAAAGAGGAAAGCATCGATTGCTATATTTGTGCTAGAGCTTTTATTTTGAAAACATGAAACAATTTTGTCAACGGTAGTAATAAAGCATATGAGTTATGTAAATTATATCTTACAAGTTGCAAGCCTCATGCATAGTGTACTAATAGTGCCCGCACCTTGTCCTACTTAGCTTGGACTACCGGATCTTTGCAATGCCATGTTTCAACCAAGTGTCACAAAGGGGTACCTCCATGCCGCCTGTACAAAGGTCTAAGGAGAAAGCTCGCATTTTGGATTTCTCGCTTTTGATTATTCTCAACTTAGACATCCATACCGGGACAACATGGACAACAGATAATGGACTCCTCTTTAATGCATAAGCATGTAGCAACAATTATTATTCTCATATGAGATTGAGGATATATGTCCAAAACTGAAACTTCAACCATGATTCATGGCTTTAGTTAGCGGCCCAATGTTCTTCTCTAACAATTTGCATGCTCCAATCATTAAGGTGATAGATCCTTCAGACAAGACGGACATGCATAGCAACTCACATGATATTCAACAAAGAATAGTTGATGGCGTTCCCCAGAAGCATGGTTATCGCACAACAAGCAACTTAATAAAAGATAAAGTGCATAAGTACATATTCAATACTACGATAGTTTTTAAGGCTATTTTGTCCCATGAGCTATATATTGCAAAGGTAAATGATGGAATTTTAAAGGTAGCACTCAAGCAATTTACTTTGGAATGGCGGAGAAATACCATGTAGTAGGTAGGTATGGTGGACACAAATGGCATGAATATTGGCTCAAGTATTTGGATGCATGAGAAGTATTCCCTCTCGATACAAGGTTTAGGCTAGCAAAGTTATTTGAAACAAACACAAGGATGAACCGGTGCAGCAAAACTCACATAAAAGACATATTGTAAACATTATAAGACTCTACACCGTCTTCCTTGTTGTTCAAACTCAATACTAGAAATTATCTAGACCTTAGAGAGACCAATTATGCAAACCAAATTTTAGCAAGCTCTATGTATTTCTTCATTAATAGGTGCAAAGTATATGATGCAAGAGCTTAAACATGAGCACAACAATTGCCAAGTATCAAATTATTCAAGACATTCTACCAATTACTACATGTAGCATTTCCCGTTTCCAACCATATAACAATTAACGAAGCAGTTTCAACCTTCACCATGAACATTAAAAGCTAAGAACACATGTGTTCATATGAACCAGCGGAGCGTGTCTCTCTCCCACACAAGGATGAACTTATTCAAACAAAACAAAAATAAAAACAAACAGACGCTCCAAGTAAAGTACATAAGATGTGATGGAATAAAAATATAGTTTCACTAGAAGAAACCTGATAAGTTGTCGATGAAGAAGGGGATGCCTTGGGCATCCCCAAGCTTAGACGCTTGAGTCTTCTTAAAATATGCAGGGATGAACCACGGGGCATCCCCAAGCTTAGAGCTTTTACTCCTCTTGATCATAGTATATCATACTCCTCTCTTGACCCTTGAAAACTTCCTTCACACCAAACTTCAAGCAAACTCATTAGAGGGTTAGTGCACAATAAAAATTTACATGTTCAGAGGTGACACAATCATTCTTTACACTTCTGGACATTGCATAAAGCTACTGGACATTAATGGATCAAAGAAATTCATCCAACATAGCAAAAGAGGCAATGCGAAATAAAAGGCAGAATCTGTCAAAAACAGAACAGTTCGTAAAGACGAATTTTAAAGTGGCACCAGACTTGCTCAAATGGAAAAACTCAAAACTAATGAAAGTTGCGTACATATCTGAGGATCACGCTCGTAAATTGGCAGATTTTTTCGAATTTTCTACAGAGACTTGTGCCCAGATTCGTGACAGACAGCAATGCTGTTTCTGCGCAGCGATCCCAAATATAACATCAACTATAACATAGAAACTTTACTTGGCACAAAAACATGATAAGGAGAGGTTGCTACAGTAGTAAACAACTTCCAAGACTCAAATATAAAACAAAGTACTGTAGTAAAAAACACATGGGTTATCTCCCAAGAAGTTCTTTCTTTATAGCCATTAAGATGGGCTCAGCAGTTTTAATGATGCACTCGCAAGAAATAGAAGTTAAAGCAAAAGAGAGCATCAAGAGGCAAATTCAAAACACATTTAAGTCTAACATGCTTCCTATGCATAGGAATCTTGTAAATAAACAAGTTCATGAAGAGCAAAGTAACAAGCATAGGAAGATAAAACAAGTGTAGCTTCAAAAATTTTGTTTTAGTAACATGAAAATTTTTATAACCATATTTTCCTCTCTCATAATAACTTTCAGTAGCAACATGAGCAAACTCAACAATATAACTATCACATAAAGCATTCTTATCATGAGTCTCATGCATAAAATTATTACTCTCCACATAGGCATAATCAATTTTATTAGTTGTAGTGGGAGCAAATTCAACAAAGTAGCTATCATTATTATTCTCATCATCAAATATAGGAGGCATAGTATCATCAAAGTAAATTTTCTCCTCAATGCTTGGGGGACTAAAAATATCATGCTCATCAAAGCCAGCTTCCCCAAGCTTAGAATTTTCCATAGCATTAGCAACAATAGTGTTCAAAGCATTCATATTAATATGTTCCATGGGTTTTTTAATTTTCGCATCAAACCATCCATGTCTTAAATCAGGAAATAGAATAAGAAGGTCATTGTTGTCCATTATGCCTAACTAGTGTAAACAAGAAACCAAATGTCGCAATTGCAGAGTCTAAAGGAAATAGCTTCGAGTACTTACAACGGCGCCAAAAATAGCTTAGTAGCCGAGATCCGGAGTGTGAGTACCTTTTACCTTTCCTCCCGGCAACGGCACCAGAAAAGTGCTTGATGTCTACGGGTGCTTCTATTCTTGTAGACAGTGTTGGGCCTCCAAGAGCAGAGGTTTGTAGGACAGCAGCAAGTTTCCCTTAAGTGGATTACCCAAGGTTTATCGAACTCGGGGAGGAAGAGGTCAAAGATATCCCTCTCAAGCAACCCTGCAACCACAAAGCAAGAAGTCTCTTGTGTCCCCAACACACCTAATAGGTGCACTAGTTCGGCGAAGAGATAGTGAAATACAAGTGGTATGAATGAATATGAGCAGTAGTACGGCGCCAGAAAATAGCTCGCTGGCGTGCAGTTGATGGTAGTAATATTGCAGGAAGTAAACATGCAGTAGTAACGCAGCAGTAGTAATTCAGTAAAACAGTAACAAGCAGTGATAGCAGTATTTAGGAACAAGGCCTAGGGATTAGACTTTCACTAGTGGACACTCTCAACATTGATCACATAACAGAATAGATAAATGCATACTCTACACTCTCTTGTTGGATGATGAACACATTGCGTAGGATTACACGAACCCTCAATGCCGGAGTTAACAAGCTCCACAATTCAATGTTCATATTTAAATAACCTTAGAGTGCAAGAAAGATCGACATGACTAAACCAAGTACTAACATAGCATGCACACTGTCACCTTCATGCTTATGTAGGAGGAATAATACACATCAATACTATCATAGCAATAGTTAACTTCGCAATCTACAAGAGATCATGATCATAGCATAAACCAAGTACTAACACGGATGCACACACTGTCACCATTACATCGTGCAGGAGGAATAAAACTACTTTAATAACATTGCTAGAGTAGCACATAGATAAATTGTGATACAAAACACATTGCAATCATAAAGAGATATAAATAAGCACTTCACTATGCCATTCATAACAGTGAATAAGTATTCTGTGAAATATAGCCTAAGAGACCCACACGGTGCACACACTGTCACCTTTACACACGTGGGACAAGGAGTCTCCGGAGATCACATAAGTAAAACTCACTTGACTAGCACAATGACATCTAGATTACAAGCATCATCATATGAATCTCAATCATGTAAGGCAGCTCATGAGATTATTGTATTGAAGCACATAGGAGAGAGATGAGCCACATAGCTACCGGTACAGCCCCGAGCCTCGATGGAGAACTACTCCCTCTTCATGGGAGCAGCAGCGTTGATGAAGATGGCGGTGGAGATGGCAGCGGTGTCGATGGAGAAGCCTTCCGGGGCACTTCCCCGCTCCGGCAGGGTGCCGGAACAGAGACTCCTGTCCCCCAGATCTTGGCTTCGCGATGGCGGCGGCTCTGGAAGGTTTTGCGTATCGTGGCTTCTTCCGTAAGGGTTTTCGACGCAGGGGCTTTATATAGGCGAAAGGGCAGCGTCAGAAGGTCGAAGGGGCGACGACACCATAGGGCCGCGCGGCCAGGGGTGGGCCGCGCCGGCCTATCATCTGGGGCCTGTGTGGCCCCTCTCGACTCTCGGGTGTTCTGAATGCTTCCGGCAAAATAGGAACCTGGGCGTTGATTTCGTCCAATTCCGAGAATATTTCGTTACTAGGATTTCTGAAACCAAAAACAGCAGAAAACAGGAACTTGCACTTCGGCATCTTGTCAATAGGTAGTTCCGGAAAACGCATAAATATGACATAAAGTATGCATAAAACCTGTAGATATCATCAATAAAGTGGCATGGAACATAAGAAATTATCGATACGTCGGAGACGTATCACGTGTACATCTACGCGCATCAGTATCGAGTGGAAGATGGTGTTTGTTTGCAAAGAACAGTAAAAGCAGTAGAATGTATTCAGATGTAAAAGAATGGACCGGGGTCCACAGTTCACTAGAGGTGTCTCTCCAATAAGATAACTAACATGCTGGGTGAACAAATTACAGGAGCAATTGACAAATAAAGATTCAATACATATCAACGATGATTACTATGTGAAGTACATAGACCGCTATCCAGCATGCATCTATGCCTAAATAATCCACCTTCAGGTTATCATCCGAACCCCTTCCAGTATTAAGTTGCGAACAACAGATAATTGCATTAAGTATGGCGCGTAATGTAATCAACACAAATATCCTTAGACAAAGCATCAATGTTTTATCCCTAGTAGCAACAGCACATCCACAACCTTAGAACCTACTGTCACGATCCCAGATTCAATGGAGGCATGAACCCACTATCGAGCATAATTACTCCCTCTTGGAGTTACAAGTATCAACTTGGCCAGAGCCTCTACTAGCAACGGAGAGCATGCAAGAACATAAACAACACATATATGATAGATTGATAATCAACTTAACATAGTATTCTATATTCATCGGATCTCGCCAAACACAACATGTAGCATTACAAATAGATGATCTTGATCATGTTAGGCAGCTCACAAGATCTAATACAATGAAAGCACAAGCGGAGAAGACAACCATCTAGCTACTGCTATGGACCCATAGTCCAAGGATGAACTACTCACGCATCAATCCGGAGGCGGGCATGATGATGTAGAGCCCCTCCGGTGATGATTCCCCTCTCCGGTGCCGGAGGCGATCTCCTGAATCCCCGAGATGGGATTGGCGGCGGCGGCCTCTCGAATGTTTTCCGTATCGTGGCTCTCGGTACAGGGGGTTTCGCGACGGAGGCATTAAGTAGGCGGAAGGGTAGGTCGGGGGCGACGCGAGGCGCCGACACAACAGGCCGCGCGCTGGGCCCGGCCGTGCCGCCTGGTGTCTGGCCGCCTCGTGGCCCCACTTCGTTTCCTCTTCGGACTTCTGGAAGCTTCGTGCAAAAATAGGCCCCTGGGCGTTGATTTCGTCCAATTCCGAGAATATTTCCTTACTAGGATTTCTGAAACCAAAAACAGCAGAAAACAGCAACTGGCACTTCGGCATCTTGTTAATAGGTTAGTGCCGGAAAATGTAAAATAACGCTGTAAAGTATGTGTAAAACACTCAAGTATTGTAATAAAAGTAGCATGGAACATAAGAAATTATAGATACGTTTGAGACGTATCAAGCATCCCCAAGCTTAGTTCCTACTCGTCCTCGAGTAGGTAAACGATAACACAAATAATTTCTGAAGTGACATGCTACCAACATAATCTTGATCAACATTATTGTAAAGCATATGAGATGAATGGAGTGATCTGAACAAAAGATTGCTAACAAAGATAATGACTAAACAAATGAATCATATAGCAAAACTTTTCATGAATAATACTTTCAAGACAAGTATCAATAAGACTTGCATAAGAGATAACTCATAAGCAATAAATTCTAAGTAAAATGCATTGAAGCAACACAAAGGATGATTAAGTTTCAGCAATTGCTTTCAACTTGTAACATGTATATCTCATGGATATTTGTCAACATAGAGTAATATAACAGGTGCAATAAGTAAACATGTAAGAATCAATGCACACAGTTAACACAAGTGTTTGCTTCTAAGATAGAAGGAAATGGGTAAACTGACTCAACAATAAAGTAAAAGATTGGCCCTTCGCAGAGGGAAGCATTGATTACTATTTTTGTGCTAGAGATTTTGTTTTGAAAACATAGAAACAATTTTGTCAATGGTAGTAATAATTCATATGTGCTATGCATAATACTTCCTACAAGTTGCATGTCTCATGCATAGAGTACTAATAGTGCTCGCACCTTGTCCTACTATCTCGGAAACACGGATTCTCATCGCATAACATATGCTTCAACCAAGTGTCACAAAGGGGTACCTCTATGCCGCCTGTACAAGTGTCTAAGGAGAAAGCACGCATTGGATTTCTCGCTTTTGATTATTCTCAACTTAGACATCCATACCGGGACAACATAGACAACAGATAATGGACTCCTCTTTTAATGCTTAAGCATTCAACAACAGTTAATATTCTCATAAGAGATTGAGGTTGTATGTCCAAACTGAAACTTCCACCATGATACATGGCTTTAGTTAGCGGCCCAATGTTCTTCTCTAACATATGCATACTCAAACCATTTGATCGCGAAGTCCACTACTTCAGACAAGACGAACATGCATAGCATCTCACATGATATCCAACAAAGATAAAGTTGATGGCGTCCCTAGAAAACATGGTTACCGCTCAACAAGCAACTTATAAGAATTAAGACACATAACTACATATTCATTACCACAATAGTTTTTAAGCTATTTGTCCCATGAGCTATATATTGTAAAGGTAGAGGAATGAAATTTAAAGGTAGCACTCAAGTAATTTACTTTGGAATGGCAGAAAAATACCACATAGTAGGTAGATATGGTGGACACAAATGGCATGGATTTTGGCTCAAGGTGTTTGGATGCACGAGAAGCATTTCCTCTCAGTACAAGGTTTGGGCTAGCAAGGTTGTTTGAAGAAAACACAAGTATGAACAGGTACAGCAAAACTCACACAAGAACATATTGCAAGCATTATAAGGCTCTACACTGTCTTCCTCGTTGTTCAAACACTTTACCCAAAAATATCTAGACTTAGAGAGATCAATCATGCAAACCAAATTAAACAAGCTCTACAGTAGTTCTTCATTAATAGATTAAACTACATGATGCAAGAGCTTAAACATGATCTATGAGAGCTCAAACAATTGCCAAATTGCCAAACCATATGCAGCATTTTCCAATTCCAACCAAATAACAATTTAACGAAGCAATAAGCTTTCGCCATGAACATTAAAGCACAATTAAGAACACAAGTGTTCCATAAGAAAAAGCGGAGCGTAATATCTCCAATATAAGAATGGCGGGATCCAACTTTATTCAAAACAAAACAAAAATAAAAACAAACCGACGCTCCAAGTAAAGAACATAAGAATGTGACGGAATAAAAATATAGTTTCACTAGAAGTGACCTGATAATGTTGTCGATGAAGAAGGGGATGCCTTGGGCATCCCCAAGCTTAGATGCTTGAGTCTTCTTAAAATATGCAGGGATGAACCACCGGGGCATCCCCAAGCTTAGACCTTTCACTCTTCTTGATCATAGTATATCATCCTCTTCTCTTGACCCTTGAAAACTTCCTTCACACAAACTTCAAGCAAACTCATGAGAGGGTTAGTGCATAACCACAAATTCATATATTCAGAGGTGACACAATCATTCTTAACACTTCTGGACATTGCACAAAGCTTCTGAAAGTTAATGGAACAAAGAAACTCATTCAACATAGCAAAAGCGACAATGCGAAATAAAAGACAGAATCTGTCAAAAACAGAACAGTCCGTAAAGATGCATCTGGACTGGGCACTTAACTTGCTCAAATGGAAAAACTCAAAACTAATGAAAGTTGCGTACATATCTGAGGATCACGCTCGTAAATTTGCAGATTTTTTCGAATTTTTACAGAGACTTATGCCAGAATTCGTGACAGACAGCAATGCTGTTTCTGCGCAGCGATCCCAAATATAACATCAACTTTAGCATAGAAACTTTACTTGGCACAAAAACATGATAAGGAGAGGTTGCTACAGTAGTAAACAACTTCCAAGACTCAACAAAACAAAAATTGCTGTAGTAAAATAAACACATGGGTTATCTCCCAAGAAGTGCTTTTCTTTAACGCCTTTCAGCTAGGCGCAGAAAGTGCAAATCAAGTAACATCAAGAGACGAAGCATCAACATCATAGCTTGTTCTAATAATAGAATCAAAAGGCAACTTCATTCTCTTTCTAGGGAAGTGTTCCATACCTTTCTTGAGAGGAAATTGATATCTAATATTACCTTCCTTCATATCAATAACAGCACCAACGGTTCGAAGAAAAGGTCTTCCCAACACAATAGGACAAGATGCATTGCATTCGATATCCAAGACAACAAAATCAACGGGGACAAGGTTATTGTTAACCGTAATGCACACATTATCAATCCTCCCCAAAGGTTTCTTTTTAACATTATCGGCAAGATTAACATCCAAATAACAATTCTTCAATGGTGGCAAGTCAAGCATATCATAAATCTTTTTAGGCATAACAGAAATACTTGCACCAAGATCACATAAAGCATTACACTCAAAGTCATTGAATTTCATTTTAATGATGGGCTCCCAACCATCTTCTAACTTCCTAGGAATAGAAGCTTCAAGTTTTAATTTCTCTTCCCTAGCTTTAATGAGAGCATTTGTAATATGTTTTGTAAAGGCTAAATTTATAGCACTAGCATTGGGACTGATGACCCACAAGTATAGGGGGTGTATCGTATTACTTTCGATAAATAAGAGTGTCGAACCCAACGAGGAGCAGAAGGTGTTGACAAGCAGTTTCAATGAAGGATTCACTGTAAATGCTCACAGACAAGTATTCAGGGGGTTTTGATATTGCAGATAAATAAAGTACAAGTAAATAAAATGCGAGAGAAATAATTGCAGCGAGTGGCCCAATCCTTTTTAGCACAAAGGACAAGCCGGTTTGTTTACTTATAATGACCAAACGTTCTCGAGGACACACGGGATTTTAGTCTAGTGCTTTCGCTTCATACGGCTGATTAATCTTCATTGTTTTGATAAGTGTTGTGTGGGTGAACCTATGCTAATGCACCGCCCTTCCTAGGACTAATACATACTTGTGATTATACCCCTTGCAAGCATCCGCAAATACAAGAAAGTAATTAAGATAAATCTAACCACAGCCTTAAACTCTGAGATCCTGCTATCCCTCCTGCACCGATATACTAACGGGGGTTTAGGTTTCTGTCACTCCGGCAACCCCACAATTAGCAAACGAATACAAGATGCACTCCCCTAGGCCCATAAAGGTGAAGTATCATGTAGTCGACGTTCACATGACACCACTAGAAGAGTAACACCACAACTTAAATATCATAACATTGAATACTACTCAACAATAATTCACTACTAACATTTAGACTTCACCCATGTCCTCAAGAACTAAACGAACTACTCATGAGACATCATATGGAACATGATCAGAGGTGATATGATGATGGATAACAATCTGAACATAAACCTTGGTTCAATGGTTTCACTCAATAGCATCAATAACAAGTAGTAATCAACACCGGGAGAGTTTCCCCTATCAAACAATCAAGATCCAACCCAAATCGTTACAGCGGTGACGAGATGCAGCGGTGGTGATGGCGGTGTAGATGGTGAAGATGATGACGATGATGATGGAGATGATGTCCAGCTCGATGACGATGGCGATGGCGTCGATTTCCCCCTCCGGGAGGGAATTTCCCCGGCGGATTCCTGCCCGCCGGAGAGCTCTTTTCTCTCTGGTGTTTCCGCCCCGCAGAGGCGGCTCTGTCTATTCTCCGTAACTCCCCAGTCTTAGGTTTTCGGGAAGAAGTACGCGAAGGAGAGGCGGCCAGAGGGGGCTGTGGGCCCCCTCCCCACAAGGCGGCGCGGCCAGGCCTGGGCCCGCGCCGGCCTATGGGGGGCCCATGGTGGCTCCTCCCGGCTCCTCCTTTTGGCTCCCTTCGTCTTCTGGAAAAATAGGATTTTCCGTATAAATTCCGTCAATTGTTGATCTTCAGAAATATGGTGTCCTGACGGTGCTTTTTCCAGCAGAATCCTGACTCCGGTGAATAATTCTCCAATGATCACGAAACATGCAAAATAGATGAAATAACATAAGTATCATCTCTAAATATGAAATATATCAATGAATAACAGCAAATTATGATATAAAATAGTGATGCAAAATGGACGTATCAACTCCCCCAAGCTTAGACCTCGCTTGTCCCCAAGCGAAACTGAGCTCGATAAACAAGACCACATGTTTATGGAGTGAAGAGTCGATAAATAAAATACGGACAAGAAGCATCATATTGATTCACACAAGATATTCTAATACACATTCTCTTCATATAACTCAACTTGAAATAAGTAAAGAGAAATCACAAGTAAAGGTGCATAGGAAATCATAAATGGTTATGGCAAACTTTGTTCTTGGTCAGAGAACTACTAACGGATTGCTCTTATTTTATAAGCAAGGCTTTCATATTAGAATTTATATAGCAGGGCTTTCATTCTCAATCATAACAATCTCCTCATAATCATTGATAACTTTCAAAGTCATATTCATTCAGATAAAATTTGTACTAAACAAGAAAGTATAAAAGACATGATTAACTGAATCATAGCATAAATGGTTGGTTCACAACAACTCAATTGCTTGCTTGAGATAGAGGGAAATAGGTTTACTGACTCAACATAAAAGTAAAAGATAGGCCCTTCGCAGAGGGAAGCAGGGATTAAATCATGTGCTAGAGCTTTTCAAGTTTTGAAATCATATAAAGAGCATAAAAGTAAGATTTTGGGTGGTGTTTGTTGTTGTCAACGAATGGTAGCGGGCACTCTAACCCCCTTGCCAAACGACCTTCCAAGAGCGGCTCCCATGGAGGACGGCATCTCTACCAGCAAGGTAGATCATCCCCCTTCTCTTTTGTTTACACATGTATTTTAGTTTTATTATGGATGACACTCCCCCAACCTTTGCTTTCACAAGCCATGGCTAACCGAATCCTCGGGTGCCTTCCAACATTCACATACCATGGAGGAGTGTCTATTGCAAAATTAAGTTGCTTACTGATAAATCAGGGCAAAACATGTGAAGAGAATTATTAATGAAAATTATTAATTGGGGCTGGGAACCCCGTTGCCAGCTCTTATTGCAAAATTATTGGATAAGCGGATGTGCCGCTAGTCCATTGGTGAAAGTCCGCCCAACAAGATTGAAAGATAAAACACCACATACTTCCTCATGAGCTATAAAACATTGACACAAATAAAGAGTAATATAGTTTGAATTATTTAAAGGTAGCACATGAAGTATTTACTTGGAGTGGCGCAAAATACCACATAGTAGGTAGATATGGTGGACACAAATGGCATGGGTTTGGTCTAAGGTTATGGATGTATGAGAAGCATTCCCTCTCAATACAGGTCTTTGGCTAGCAAGGTTTGATAGCAAGCATAAAGGTTGAAGGAAACAAACAAATATACATGTGATAGAAACAATCATGCATCTTTCTCATAAGCACAAGAAATTTTAACTTCAGAATACTAAACTCATTAGCATAAAGATAATAGAGTAATATATCTACATGTATTTCTCTCTTCTATTTAAACATCAAGATGTTGTTGCTATTGACCAATGCTAAGTTTGCCAAAACCAAATAGATTTACTTGATGCTCCCAAAGTGATATCAATACTAATGTCAAGAGTGATCATATAATAGAGATTGCAAACTAAAATAAGGTGTGCAAAAAGTAAATGACAAGACTTCTCATTAATATTCCATAACGATACCTCACACCAACGGATACATAGATAACCAACTAAGAGAGATACTTCCATATTGCAAACTACTCCATATGATAACTTCCCTACTCATGATATGACACTACTTGATAGTAAAAGATAAAGGTAGTGATGATGTGATACCGCGGCACTCCCCCAAGCTTGGAACAAACCAAGGGGATGCCAATACCGATGATGAATTACTCCTTCGGTGGTGATGGTGATGGATTCTTCTCGACAAGCTTCTTAACAAGTTCCTTTAAATCCTCAATCTCATAGGTGAGGTTGCGAATCAGCTCCGAGTTGTGCTCAACGCGGCTCATAATCATGTCAGGTGGCGAGTCCCAACTCCTAGAGTTGTTTCCCCATCCTTCAGCTTCAGATTTCATCTCTCCTGCAATGTTAGAACGATCTATATCCCAACCACTTGGCAACACTACCTTGGGGGTCCTTTCAGTTTGACGATTGTAGATTAGATTGCGGAAAGGGTGGTAATTGCCTGGAGAAGATGTCCTTGGAGCTAAGAAGCGACGTGGAACTGCTCCTCCGGTAGCGATTCGTGCACTTCTCTTGGTGTTGGATGGATTTGATATCACGCCAATGCTTGCAATGGTGGCACGCTGGTGTACTCGCGGAACCTCCTCCACTTCTTCCTCATCCTCGCTCTCGACTTCTTCCTTCAATTCAGGGTCTTGAATATCTTCCTCCAAAGGTCCCTTGTCTTTGTTGTTGGAGACCATGGTGCTTCTAAATCAAAACAGATCCTGGCAGAAAACAGCTCGAAACAAAACACGACGAGAAAACGATATACGGACCTCTGGAGATCCGGGGGATTATATAGCAAATATTTTTACAACAAAAGGAAGGTTCCAGGCCGAAAACGAGTGGAAACGGGACGCCGAGGGGCTGTCACCATAGGGCGGCGCGGCCAGGGTGGGGCCCGCGCCGGCCTATGGTGACGGGCCCTCGCGCGTCTCTTCCACTCCGTTTCGATCCCGTAATTTTTCATATTTTCCAAAAACAGCAGAAATATTGTTCGGAAAGCTAAACGCGGACTTTTTATTACTAAAACTGTTACCTATTCAAAGTCGGACTCTGCAGAACTGTCAATTTGATCTTTGATGAAAGCTTCCGGAGTTATCACTTGGATAATATCAATATCTTCATTATAAGAATCTCCAGAAATATAATGCTTGAGTCTTTGCCCATTCACTACTTGTGTGGCGTTACCTTCCAAAGAGCTAATTTTTATTGCTCCTGAACGGTATACTTCCTCAATAACATATGGTCCTTCCCATTTTGAGAGTAATTTCCCTGCAAAAAATCTGAGACGAGACCGATACAATAGGACTTTATCTCCAACATTAAATTCTCTTTTAATAATTCTTCTATCATGCCACTTCTTAACTTTCTCCTTAAAAAGTTTAGCATTTTCATAAGCTTCATTTCTCCATTCATCTAAAGAACTCAATTGTAGCAACCTCTTCTTACCGGCAAGTTTAAAATCTTTATTAAGTTCTCTTACAGCCCAATAAGCTTTGTGCTCTAGTTCTAAAGGTAAATGACAAGCTTTTCCATAAACCATTTTATAAGGAGACATTCCCATAGGATTTTTATAAGCAGTTCTATAAGCCCACAGTGCTTCCTTTAACTTACTAGCCCAATTCTTTCTAGATTTATTAACAGTCTTTCCCAAGATAGCTTTAATTTCTCTATTTGATAATTCTACTTGCCCACTAGTTTGAGGATGATAAGCTGAAGCAATTCTATGATTAATACCATATTTGGCAAGAGTTTTTCTAAAACCACCATGAATAAAATGAGAACCTCCATCAGTCATAATATATCTAGGTACTCCAAATCTAGGAAATATAATATCTACAAGCATTTTTATAGAGGTCTCACCATCAACACTTTTTGTAGGTATAGCTTCTACCCATTTAGTAACATAATCAACAGCGACAAGTATATGAGTGTTACCTTCTGAAGAAGGGAAAGGACCCATGAAGTCAAATCCCCAACAATCAAATGGTTCAATAACAAGAGTATAATTCATAGGCATTTCATTGCGTCTAGAGATATTACCAACTCTTTGACATTCATCACAAGATAAGATAAACTTCCTTGCATCTTTGAAAAGTGTTGGCCAATAAAAACCTGATTGTAGAACCTTTTGTGCGGTTCTATCTCCAGCGTGATGTCCTCCATAAACACTACCATGGCATTTACTCAATATCTCTTGTTGTTCATATTCTGGAACACATCTTCGCATAATACCATCCACTCCTTCTTTATATAAGTGTGGGTCATCCCAGAAATAATGCCTCAAATCATAAAAGAATTTCCTCCTTTGCTGAGCTGAAAAGGTTGGAGGCAAATACTTCGAAACAATAAAGTTAGCATAATCAGCATACCAAGGGCTCTCTCGCGAGCTCACCTTTATTACAGCCAATTGTTCATTTGGAAAACTATCATTAACAGGAACAGGATCATAAGTAATATTTTCCAATCTAGACAAATTATCAGCAACAGGATTATCAGCACCTTTCCTATCTACAATATGTAAATCAAATTCTTGCAAAAGAAGCACCCATCTAATAAGCCTTGGCTTAGCATCTTTCTTTTCCATAAGGTACCTAATTGCAGCATGATCAGTATGAATTGTGACTTTTGAATCAACAATATAGGGTCTAAACTTGTCACATGCAAAAACTACGGCTAATAATTCTTTCTCAGTTGTAGCATAATTTCTTTGAGCAGCATCTAGAGTTTTACTAGCATAATGAATAACATTTAATTTTTTATCTACTCGCTGTCCAAGGACAGCACCTACAGCAAAATCACTAGCATCACACATAATTTCAAAAGGTAAGTTCCAATCAGGAGGTTCAACTATAGGAGCAGTTGTTAAGGCTTTCTTTAGAGTTTCAAAAGCTTCCTTACAATCATCATCAAAAATGAAAGGTACATCTTTTTGAAGAAGATTAGTAAGAGGCTTTGAAATTTTAGAGAAATCTTTAATAAACCTCCTATAAAAACCAGCATGACCAAGAATACTATGAATACCTTTAACATCCCTAGGATAGGGCATCTTCTCAATTGCTTCAACTTTAGCTCTATCAACTTCAATACCTCTTTCAGAAATTTTATGTCCCAATACAATTCCTTCATTAACCATAAAGTGACATTTCTCCCAATTAAGAACAAGGTTAGTTTCTTCACATCTCTGCAAAACTTTATCAAGGTTTCGCAAGCAATTATCAAATGAATTCCCATAGACAGAAAAATCATCCATGAATACCTCAACAATCTTTTCACAAAAGCCATGAAAAATAGCAGACATGCATCTTTGAAAAGTAGCAGGAGCATTACATAAACCAAAAGGCATACGCCTATAAGCATAAGTTCCATAGGGACAAGTGAAAGTGGTTTTCTCTTGATCTTTAGCTCTAACAGCAATTTGTGAAAACCCAGAATATCCATCAAGAAAACAGAAATGTGTATTTTTAGACAACCTCTCTAACATTTGATCAATAAAAGGTAAAGGGTAATGATCTTTCTTAGTAACTTTATTAACTTTTCTAAAATCAATGCACATTCTATACCCTACAACTACTCTTTGAGGAATAAGCTCATCATTATCATTAGGCACAACAATTATACCTCCTTTCTTAGGAACACAATGCACAGGACTAACCCATCTACTATCAGCAATAGGATATATAATACCTGCTTCAAGGAGTTTTAATACCTCATTTCTTACCACATCCTTCATCTTGGGAATTAGACGACGCTGATGTTCAACAACAGGTTTTGCACCATCTTCTATATTAATAGCATGTTGGCAAATAGCAGGAGAAATCCCCTTCAAATCATCAAGAGTATAGCCAATAGCTCCTCGGTGCTTCTTCAATATTTCCAATAACCTTTCTTCCTCGATATCTGAAAGCTTAGCACTAATAATAACAGGATATGTTTTCTTCTCATCAATATAAGCATACTTAAGATTATCAGGTAATGGTTTCAAATCAAATACATGATCTTCCTTTGGTGGTGGTGTTACACCTAAATCTTCAACCGGTAAGTCATGTTTAAGAATAGGTTGACGAAGGAAAATTTCATCAAGCTCATCCCTTTCTTCCCTAAAAACTTCACTCTCACTATTCTCCAAATGTTGCTGCAAAGGATTACTAGGAGCAAGAGCAATAGATGCACACTGTTCAACTCTAAAATCTTCATTAGGCAAATCAGCTTTATAAGGAGTTTTGGCAAATTTAGAGAAGTTAAACTCATAAGATTCACCAGCAAATTTAGTAACAATTTTCTCTTTCTTGCAATCTATAATAGCTCCACATGTATTTAGAAAAGGTCTACCAAAAATAATAGGACAAAACTTACTAGCAGCAGAACCAAGTACCAAAAAGTCAGCAGGATATTTAATCTTACCACATAGAACTTCAACATCTCGAACAATACCAATGGGAGAGATAGTTTCTCTATTAGCTAGCCGAATAACCACATCAATATCTTCAAGTTCACAAGAACCAATTTCATGCATAATTTCCGTGTAGAGCTCATAAGGAATGGCACTAATACTTGCACCAATATCGCATAAACCATAATAGCAATGATCACCAATTCGAACAGAGAGCACAGGAACACTGGCTTTCATAGACTTATTAGGATGCGAAACAATATTAGAAGCATCTTCACAAAAAATAATATGACCATCTTCCACATTTTCAGTAACAAGATCTTTAACTATTGCAACAGCAGGTTCAACTTTTATTTGTTCTTCAGGTTCTATGGGTTTCTTTGCACTTTTATTAACTACACTAGTTATAACAGAATACTCCTTCATTTTAGCAGGGAAAGGAGTTTTTTCAATATAAGCTTCAGGAAGAACATGATCAACAGTTTTAATTTCAATACATTTACCTTTAGGTGAATCAACTTTATCTTTATATGGTTCATGATACTTATCAAAATTCTTCCTAGGAAATTCAAAATGAGAGGCAAAGGCTTTATAAATATTTGCAACAACTTGAGAGTCAAGACCATATGTAGCACTCATATTACGATATTCATCAGTATCCATAAAAGTTTCAATGCATTCATAATTATAATTTATACCTGACACTCTACCTTTGTCGTTCTCCCATCCTTCAGTATTTTCTTGGATTCGATCAAGAAGGTCCCATTTAAACTCTTCTTTATTGCGCGTGAATGATCCAGAACAAGAAGTATCCAGCAAGGTTTTATCTTGAAAAGACAATCTTGCATAGAAATTATCAATAATAATATTACCAGGAAGCTCATGAATGGGGCATTTGAGCATTAAAGACTTCAATCTCCCCCACGCTTGGGCAATACTCTCTCCATCATGAGGCCAAAAATTATATATACGGTTGCGGTCTTTGTGAATTTCACTTGGAGGATAGAATTTAGAGTAAAATACAGGCACAATATCCTTCCAATCAAGAGAACGCCCATCCTTCAGCAGTTTATACCAATGCGCCGCTTTACCAGATAGCGACATAACAAATAATTTCTTCCTAACTTCATCCATTGAAATACCTGCACATTTGAATAACCCGCATAATTCATGTAAAAACAGTAAATGATCTCCAGGATGCACAGTTCCATCCCCTTCATAGCGGTTATCCACAACACGTTCAATAATTTTCATAGGTATTTTATATGGTATTACTTCCTCACCTGGCGCCTCATCCACTACCGTTGCAGTAGTAGTAGATTTCCCAAATAGAAATTCAAGGGAGGATCTCTCCATAATGACTTATAGTAGCAAGCAGAAACAAAATCAGCACGTACAGTAAAAGTTTCCTTACCAATTCCACTTACCAATAGCGCTTCACTCCCCGGCAACGGCGCCAGAAAATAGTCTTGATGACCCACAAGTATAGGGGGTGTATCGTAGTACTTTCGATAAATAAGAGTGTCGAACCCAACGAGGAGCAGAAGGTGTTGACAAGCAGTTTCGATGAAGGATTCACTGTAAATGCTCACAGACAAGTATTCAGGGGGTTTTGATATTGCAGATAAATAAAGTACAAGTAAATAAAATGCGAGAGAAATAATTGCAGCGAGTGGCCCAATCCTTTTTAGCACAAAGGACAAGCCGGTTTGTTTACTTATAATGACCAAACGTTCTCGAGGACACACGGGATTTTAGTCTAGTGCTTTCGCTTCATACGGCTGATTAATCTTCATTGTTTTGATAAGTGTTGTGTGGGTGAACCTATGCTAATGCACCGCCCTTCCTAGGACTAATACATACTTGTGATTATACCCCTTGCAAGCATCCGCAAATACAAGAAAGTAATTAAGATAAATCTAACCACAGCCTTAAACTCTGAGATCCTGCTATCCCTCCTGCACCGATATACTAACGGGGGTTTAGGTTTCTGTCACTCCGGCAACCCCACAATTAGCAAACGAATACAAGATGCACTCCCCTAGGCCCATAAAGGTGAAGTATCATGTAGTCGACGTTCACATGACACCACTAGAAGAGTAACACCACAACTTAAATATCATAACATTGAATACTACTCAACAATAATTCACTACTAACATTTAGACTTCACCCATGTCCTCAAGAACTAAACGAACTACTCACGAGACATCATATGGAACATGATCAGAGGTGATATGATGATGGATAACAATCTGAACATAAACCTTGGTTCAATGGTTTCACTCAATAGCATCAATAACAAGTAGTAATCAACACCGGGAGAGTTTCCCCTATCAAACAATCAAGATCCAACCCAAATCGTTACAGCGGTGACGAGATGCAGCGGTGGTGATGGCGGTGTAGATGGTGAAGATGATGACGATGATGATGAAGATGATGTCCAACTCGATGACGATGGCGATGGCGTCGATTTCCCCCTCCGGGAGGGAATTTCCCCGGCGGATTCCCGCCGGAGAGCTCTTTTCTCTCTGGTGTTTTTCCGCCCCGCAGAGGCGGCTCTGTCTATTCTCCGTAACTCCCCGTGCCTTAGGTTTTCTGGGCGAAGAAGTACGCGAAGGAGAGGCGGCCAGAGGGGGCTGTGGGCCCCCTCCCCACAAGGCGGCGCGGCCAGGCCTGGGCCCGCGCCGGCCTATGGGGGGGCCCATGGTGGCTCCTCCCGGCTCCTCCTTTTGGCTCCCTTCGTCTTCTGGAAAAATAGGATTTTCCGTATAAATTCCGTCAATTGTTGATCTTCAGAAATATGGTGTCCTGACGGTGCTTTTTCCAGCAGAATCCTGACTCCGGTGAATAATTCTCCAATGATCACGAAACATGCAAAATAGATGAAATAACATAAGTATCATCTCTAAATATGAAATATATCAATGAATAACAGCAAATTATGATATAAAATAGTGATGCAAAATGGACGTATCAGGGACTTCTAGCAAGTTTTTGTAAGAACTTTATAACTTCAGTAATATGACAATCATCAAAATCTAAACCATTATGTTCTATAGCAATGGAATCATTGTCACCAATATTTTGAAAAATTTCAGCAGTTTTATCACAAACAGCAGTTTCAGCAATTTTGTGCGCTTTGTACTAGGAGTAGAAACATTGCCAACACCAATTATTTTACCATTGATAGTAGGAGGTGCAGCAACATGTGAAGAATCAACATTACTAGTGGTGGTAATAGTCCATACTTTAGCTACATTATTTTCTTTAGCAAGTTTCTCTTTTTCTTCTCTATCCCACCTAGCATGCAATTCAGCCAACAATCTAATATTATCATTAATTCTAACTTGGATGGCATTTGTTTTAGCAAACCTAGCATCTTCAACTTTCTCAGGCATAACTTTCAATTTTAAAAGATCAACATCAAGAGCAAGACTATCAACCTTAGAAGCAAGAATATCAATTTTACTAAGCTTTTCTTCAACAGTTTTATTGAAAGCAGTTTGTGTACTAATAAATTCTTTAAGCATTACTTCAAGACCAGAGGGTACACTCTTATTATTGTTGTAAGAATTACCATAACCATTACCATTATTAGAAGGATATGGCCTATAGTTGTTGTTACCATAATTATTCCTATAAGCATTGTTGTTGAAATTATTGTTCTTAATGAAATTCACATCAACATTTTCTTCTTGAGCAACTAATGAAGCTAAAGGAACATTATTAGGATCAATATGAGATCTACCATTTGCAAGCATAGACATAATAGCATCAATCTTATCACCCAAAGAAGAGGTTTCTTCAACAGAATTTACCTTCTTACCTTGAGGAGTTCTTTCAGTGTGCCATTCAGAGTAATTGATCATCATATCATCAAGTAATTTAGTTGCGGCGCCTAGAGTGATGGACATAAAAGTACCTCCAGCAGCTGAATCCAATAGGTTCCTTGAGGAAAAATTCAATCCTGCATAAAAGGTTTGGATGATCATCCAAGTAGTCAGTCCATGGGTTGGGCAATTCTTTACCAAAGATTTCATTCTCTCCCATGCTTGAGCAACATGTTCATTATCAAATTGTTTAAAATTCATTATGCTACTTCTCAAAGATATAATCTTAGCAGGAGGATAATATTTACTAATAAAAGCATCTTTACACTTAGTCCATGAATCAATACTATTTTTAGGCAAAGATAGCAACCAATCTTTAGCTCTTCCTCTTAATGAGAAAGGAAACAATTTCAGTTTTATAATATCACCATGTATATCCTTATACTTTTGCATTTCACAAAGTTCAACAAAATTATTAAGATGGGCAGCAGCATCATCAGTACTAACACCAGAAAATTGCTCTCTCATAACAAGATTCAGTAAAGCAGGTTTAATTTCATAGAATTCTGCTGTAGTAGCAGGTGGAGCAATAGGAGTACATATAAAATCATTATTATTTGTGCTAGTGAAGTCACACAACTTAGTATTTTCAGGAGTACCCATTATAGCAACAAAGTAAACTAAGCAAATAAAGTAAAGACAAGTAACTAATTTTTTTGTGTTTTTGATATAGAGAACAAGACAGTAAATAAAGTAAAGCTAGCAACTAATTTTTTTGTGTTTTGTTTAAGTGCAGCAAACAAAGTAGTAAATAAAATAAAGCAAGACAAAAACAAAGTAAAGATATTGGAAGTGGAGACTCCCCTTGCAGTGTGTCTTGATCTCCCCGGCAACGGCGCTAGAAATTTAGCTTGATACACGCGAAGCACACGTCCGTTGGGAACCCCAAGTGGAAGGTATGATGCGTATAGAAGCAAGTTTCCCTCAGTATGAAACCAAGGTTATCGAACCAGTAGGAGCCAAGAAGCACGTGAAGGTTGTTGGTGGAGGAGTGTAGTGCGGCGCAACACCAGGAAACCGGCGCCAACGTGGAACCTGCACAACACAATCAAAGTACTTTGCCCCAACGTAACAGTGAGGTTGTCAATCTCACCGGCTTGCTGAAAACAAAGGATTAAACGTATCGAGTGGAAGATGGTGTTTGTTTGCAAAGAACAGTAAAATAGAATGTATTCAGATGTAAAAGAATGGAACGGGGTCCATAGTTCACTAGAGGTGTCTCTCCAATAAGATAACTAACATGCTGGGTGAACAAATTACAGGCGAGCAATTGACAAATAAAGATTCAATACATATCAACGATGATTACTATGTGATTTAATCAGGGCATTACGACAAAGTACATAGACCGCTATCCAGCATGCATCTATGCCTAAATAATCCACCTTCAGGTTATCATCCGAACCCCTTCCAGTATTAAGTTGCGAACAACAGATAATTGCATTAAGTATGGCGCGTAATGTAATCAACACAAATATCCTTAGACAAAGCATCAATGTTTTATCCCTAGTAGCAACAGCACATCCACAACCTTAGAACCTTCTGTCACGATCCCAGATTCAATGGAGGCATGAACCCACTATCGAGCATAATTACTCCCTCTTGGAGTTACAAGTATCAACTTGGCCAGAGCCTCTACTAGCAACGGAGAGCATGCAAGAACATAAACAACACATATATGATAGATTGATAATCAACTTAACATAGTATTCTATATTCATCGGATCTCGCCAAACACAACATGTAGCATTACAAATAGATGATCTTGATCATGTTAGGCAGCTCACAAGATCTAATACAATGAAAGCACAAGCGGAGAAGACAACCATCTAGCTACTGCTATGGACCCATAGTCCAAGGATGAACTACTCACGCATCAATCCGGAGGCGGGCATGATGATGTAGAGCCCTCCGGTGATGATTCCTCCGGCAGGGTGCCGAGGCGATCTCCGAATCCCGAGATGGGATTGCGGCGGCGGCCTCTCAGTAATGTTTTCCGTATCGTGGCTCTTGGTACAGGGGGTTTCGCGACGGAGGCTTTAAGTAGGCGGAAGGGTAGGTCTAATGAGTGACCTCTGAATGATATACTATGATTGTGTCACCTCTGAATGAGTGAATTATTAATTGTGCACTAACCCTCTAATGAGTTTGCTTGAAGTTTGGTGTGAAGGAAGTTTTCAAGGGTCAAGAGAGGAGAATGATATACTATGATCAAGAGGAGTGAAAGATCTAAGCTTGGGGATGCCCCGTGGTTCACCCCTGCATATTCTAAGAAGACTCAAGCGTCTAAGCTTGGGGATGCCCAAGGCATCCCCTTCTTCATCGACAACATCATCAGGTTCCTCCCCTGAAAACAGGAACTGGCACTTCGGCATCTTGTTAATAGGTTAGTGCCGGAAAATGTAAAATAACGCTGTAAAGTATGTGTAAAACACTCAAGTATTGTAATAAAAGTAGCATGGAACATAAGAAATTATAGATACGTTTGAGACGTATCAGGGTCATCCAATCCCATCTTACTCTTGGTTGTGGTGAACTTGGCAAGTTCTTTCTTCAACCTAACATTCTCCTCAAGAGTAGTTGCTTGCTCACAAGCCGATTCATTAGGATAATAGTTGAGACCATATTTGGTTACCAAAGATTCAAGATATGTGTTGGTCTCAACATGCAAAGATAGTTCCTCTTGTAAACGAACATGTTCCGCAACAAGCTTAGCATGCTCACTAGTAAAGGTGGTGGAGGAACTAGCAACATCTTTATCAACAATAGAATCATTCATTGATTCAAGAGCTTTAGAGTAGGTTTCTTGAAGTAGGTCATGGTTCTTTCCAAGTTTCTTGAGCTCATCCTTGACAAGCTTGTTAGCTCTTTCAAGGTGGTCAAGATCCCTAGTGAGAGAAGCATGAGCAACTTCAAGCTCCTCCTTTGAGGCATTAAGCTCTTGGGTCAATGATTGAGCCCTTTCAATAGTTTCAAGATCCTTAACTTTATCTAGTTCATAAGTTTCAATTTGTTGCTTAAGACCTTGAGATATGCACCTTTCGGTTTTTAGCTCTTGTCTTAGGAGATTGAATCTCCTTTCCTTATCATTCAAATGATATTCTAATTCCTCAATGGACTCATCCTTTTCTTTGAGAGAGTCCATCAAGAAATCAAATTTGACAAGAGCTTCACCACGAAGGGTGCATCTAACATTGTAAAGTTCCTTAAGCACAGTTAATTCTTCTTGATTTTCAGTTTCATCATCAAGGACACTAGATAAAGAAGGTGGGGGTTCCATTACCTTGGTTTCTCTTGCCATAAGACAAGAGCCAACGATTGTAGATGAGGTAGAGTCATCGGAGTCATCATCTTGAGTTGTTCTTGCCATGAAGGAAGAACCAACATCATTCTCCGTGGAGTAATCCTTGGAGTAGTCATATGTGAAGAGTGACCCGGGCTTAGAGAAAGCCAAGCCGGCCACTCCGGCCTCCTTCTCCTCATCTTCCTCTTCTTCATCGGACAAGTACTCGGCCCCAACAAAGGCTCTTCCCTTGTTCCTCTTGTATCGATCGTTGATTGGGTTTGGCTTCAATCTTGGCTTGACCCCTTTGATGAACTTTGGCTTGTCAACCCTTTTCTCATAAGGGCACTCATTTGCAAAGTGGCTCTCTTCATCACAATTGTAGCAAGTTCTCTTCTTCTTCTTGTCATTGAGGAGCATAGGCAACTTTCCCTTGTACTTCTTGGCAAAGAAGGCAAAGTCGGTGGCGATGTCACTAGTTGAAGTCATCTCCTCATCTTCTTCAATTTCATATTCTTCTTCTCCTCCATGGTCAGCTCTAGCCTTGAGAGCAAGGTTGTGTGACGCTTCATGGTTGTGTGAGGCTTCATCAACACGGTTCATTGCCATGAGCATTTTTCCTGCCTTGGCCATGTTTTCATTGGCGGCCACATAGGAGACTAGATCATCGGAGTTCAGATCGGCACTCTTGGTCATGATTTGCAAGTTGAGTGCAAGGTTGGTATCTTCTTGCTTGACAGCAATCATAGCAATGACCTTGGACTTTATGAATCCTTCATTCATCTCAAAGCCGTCATCATACTTCTCAGCACCAAGTCCCTTGATCCTTACTCTAAGAGCACCAAGCCTTGCATAGGCATCGGCCACGGATTCTCCTTCTCGAATCATGAACCGGTGAGCTTCTTGCTTTGCGGTCTCATAAAGAGCTGATTGGATCAAATCGGTTCCCTCTTGGAGTACTACGATTCGATCCCACAACTCTTTAGCGGAGCCGATGTCATTGACTTGATCAAGGAGCTTGCGATTGATGCCACTTCTAATCTTGTCACGTGCGGAGGCATTGAGTTGACGGTTGTAGAACTCGGTGGAGGTCAATCGAATGGGATCTTGTGGCTCCCGGTATCCATGAAGAATGATCTCCCATAGCTCCACACTGCAGCTGCGAATATGAGATTCCATAGAAGATTTCCAATGTGGAAAGTGAGTTCCATCAAAATGGGGAACGGTCCCACTATGGTTTATATGAGGCATGGGTGAAGTGTTTCTGGGATAGTCATGGTTAACTTCATTGTAAGTTTCCTTAGAGCCCGAAGTCCCACTAGGAGCTCCACTAGCAGTTAGGTTCTTAAGCATGACAGACATTTCTGCCATTTGGCTTTGTAGTTCATCCTCCTTTTTCTTCTTCTCGGCATCATATGCCAAGAATCTAGATTTCATTTCTTTAACCGAAAGGTTAGAGTCATCATCTAGACCCTCGAATAGTTTTTCCATCTCACTCTTAAGGCGGTGAAGCCCTTAAAAAGAGTCCAGGCTCTGATACCAATTGAAAGTATAGAGATGGTAAACCTAGAGGGGGGTGAATAGGTTTCTACAGATTTTAATTCTTTCTTTGCAATATTAGGCTTTGCGGAATATAAAGGTGAGCCTAATGCAAACTAGGTGAAGCAACCTATATGAGGATACAACTAACTCGAGCACGAAGGCTCTCACAGGCAGTTAAATCACAAGTAAGGAGTTCGGTTAGAGATAACCGATAGCACGCGGAGACGAGGATGTATTCCCGTGTTCCCTTGCTTTGCAACAAGGTACGTCACGTTTGGAGGAGTGGAGGTCCCACGAAGGATTCCCCGCGCCACGAAGGCTCACCCTATTCTCCGGAGCCTATCCCACGAAGGAATAGCTCTCTCACTTGTGGTAGACTTTGAGGTAGCCTCCAAACCTTCACAATCTTGCCCGGAGCAGATCCACAACCCGGATGCTTCCGGACTCCTCTTGCCCACCTAGGGTTTCCAAGGAACCCTAGGAAGCAAGCTTCTTGATGAATACAAGGGGGAATGAGATTTGGCTTGGTAGAACGGTAGATCGGGTCCTCCTCTATCGTTTCCCCGGAGGGATTTGAGTTTGGGTGGAGGAGGAGGGAGATCTGAGGCTTTTGGTGTTTCTAACAATGGAGTATGAGAGAAGGAGCTCAAGAACAGCTTGTAGTGTAGTGCCTAACTGTCTAGAGGTAGGAGAAGGGCTATTTATAGTGTTCTTCGAAATATGGCCGTTGGCCACTTGCCACCTCAGCTTTTCTTCGACAAACCCGGTCAACCGGACCAGGGACCGGACTGCCCGGTGCAGAGGCCGGTCGGACCGGACCAGTGACCGGAGCTTCTTTTCGTCGTCTGGGGCTCCTCCGGTTGGCGCCGGTTGGCGACCGGCCGACGGACGTGCGCCGGACCCGCCTCTGTAGGCCGGCTGACCGGGCGAGGCCGGACCGGTCGTCCGGAGTCGGTTGCGCCGGTTGGCGGCCGGTTGGCGACCGGTTGACCGGCTGCGCGCCGGACGGCCGGTTGCTGGGCCGGTTGGACCGGGCTGCAGACCGGATTTCTGCTGTAGACCCCTTTTTGATTGTTGTTGAAGTGGGGGGTCTCCTTTAGCCTTCTTGTTCCTTTGATACACCATTTATGCCTCTTTGCCTAATACCTGAGATTATCCTTATAAACATATTAGGCCAAATACTCTAGCACGGTGTCATTGTTACCAAAATAATGGATAAGGGTAAAATACCCTTACAATGCTTGATACGTCTCCAACGTATCTATAATTTCTTATGTTCCATGCTAGTTTTATGACAATACCTACATGTTTTGTTCACACTTTATGATGTTTTGATGCATTTTCCGGCACTAACCTATTAACAAGATGCCGAAGCGCCAGTTCCTCCGCTGTTTTTGGTTTCTAAATCCTACACAGAAATATTCTCGGAATGGACGAAACAAAAGCCCACGGTCTTATTTTCCGCGGAAGGTTCCAGAGCACCGAAGGAGAGAGAGAGGGGCCAAGGGGGCCCCACCCCACAAGGCGGCGCGACCAAGGGGCAGGGCGCGCCCCCCTATGGGGTGGGCCCGACTCTGCCCTTTCGCCTATATAATCTCTCCGTCGCGAAAACCCTAGTACCGAGAGCCACGATACGGAAAAAGTTCCAGAGACGCCGCCACCGCCAATCCCATCTCGGGGGATTCAGGAGATCGCCTCCGGCACCCTGCCGGAGAGGGGAATCATCACCGGAGGGCTCTACATCACCATGCCCGCCTCCGGACTGATGCGTGAGTAGTTCATCCTTGGACTATGGGTCCATAGCATAGCTAGATGGTTGTCTTCTCCTCTTGTGCTATCATGTTTAGATCTTGTGAGCTGCCTATCATGATCAGGATCATCTATTTGTAATGCTACATGTTGTTTTTGGTGGGATCCGATGAATATGGAATACTATGTCAAGTTGATTATTGATCTATCATATATGTGTTGTTTATGTTCTTGCATGCTCTCCATTGCTAGTAGAGGCTCTTGCCAAGTTGATACTTCTAACTCCAAGAGGGAGTATTTATGCTCGATAGTGGGTTCATACCTCCATTGAATCTGAGACAATGACAGAAAGTTCTTAGGTTGTGGATGTGATGTTGCCACTAGGGATAAAACATCAATGCTTTGTCTAAGGATATTTGTGTTGATTACATTACGCACCATACTTAATGCAATTGTCTATTGTTTGCAACTTAATACTGGAGGGGTGTGGATGCTAACCTGAAGGTGGACTTTTTAGGCATAGATGCATGCTGGATGGCGGTCTATGTTCTTTGTCGTAATGCCCTGATTAAATCTCATAGTGATCATCATGATATGTATATGAATCTTTATTTGTCAATTGCCCACCTGTAATTTGTTCACCCAGCATGCTATTTATCTTATTGGAGAGACACCACTAGTGAACTGTGGACCCCGGTCCATTCTTTTACATCTGAAATACAATCTACTGCAATCTCTGTTCTTTGTTGTTCTTCGCAAGCAAACATCATTATCCACACCATACGTTTAATCCTTTGTTTTCAGCAAGCCGGTGAGATTGACAACCTCACTATTAAGTTGGGGCAAAGTATTTTGGTTGTGTTGTGCAGGTTCCACGTTGGCGCTGGAATCACTGGTGTTGCGCCGCACTACACTCCTCCACCAACAACCTTCACGTGGCCTTCATCTCCTACTAGTTCGATAACCTTGGTTTCTTACGAGGGAAAACTTACTGCTGTGCTCATCATACCTTCTTCTTGGGGTTCCCAACGGACGTGTGCTGTACCGTCACAAAGAAGCTTCTACACGCTAGCAATGATCTGGGAATTCTTTTTGCTTTGAATGCTTCTTGCCGTTTCGGTAAAATTCGTATCCATGTGGACAGGGGCCAGGCATCATCTGGTGTTGGGGCATCATCAGGTGGTCGGGCATCATGTCTCTCTACTGCTGCTGCCTCTGCTAATAGTGTGCGCCGCGGCGCTCCTTGTAGGTCCACAGCAGCACCATCTGTCCCCAGTGCTAGTGGTAGCCAGATCGTTCGTACGGTCGATGTGGAGGACGATGCAGACATTGAGGATCAGTCTCCTCAAGATGATGAGGATGAGTTGATGTTTCCTGAATTGGTAGATCGATGCAGTAAGCAGGCAATGGAGGATCAATACATGGAAGATATTGCTTTTGGTGCCAGATTTGATGACACTGATGATGAAGAGAAGAATGAGAACAATGACAGCCTCGTTTTAGCCGATTACGAAGGTGATGACTTGCCAACAATTGAGTGGAACAGGGAGGATCCTCAGCTTGCAGAAGGCACCGTGTTTCAAACGATGATGGACTGCCGTAATGCAATTACTACATATTGCATTCTCTCTAAGAATAATTATGAGGTTATTAAAAGTGAGCCAGGTAGGTTCACAATTAAATGCCCATACAAGAGGTGTAGGTGGAGGCTGCATGCATCCACAATGCGCAGAAGCACCTTGGTTCAGGTACTACGCCAACCAGTTGTGTATTTTAGATCACGGTGTAAAATTTGTTAACTGTTACTGACATCCCTTATCATTATGTTTCAGATAAAGAAGAATGAGGAGATCCATAGGTGTCCACCTCTAGGGGGAGAGCCAGAGCTGAAAACAAAGCTAGCGAAGACTAGGTGGTTGGCAGATATAATCCTAGATTGGCTGAGAGAAACTCCTTCACTTGGTCCAACAGCACTCAAGAAAAAGGTGGTTGAGAAGTATAAAATGAAAGTACCTTACATGAGGATGTTCTATGCAAAGGAAATGGCTCTTGACAGGATCAATGGTCCATGGAATGAAAGCTTTCAGTTGCTTTACACTTTCAAAGCTGAAGTGGAGATGGCTAGTCCAGGCAGTGTTGTAGCGATAGACAAGCATACAGTTCCCTACAAATTGAAAAGCGGGAAGGTAATGCACAAGGAATGTTTTAGAAGGGCTTTTGTTTGTTTCAAAGCTTGCTGGAAAGGCTTTCTGGACGGTTGCAGGCCTTATTTGGCCGTGGATGCAACAGCTCTTCATGGCAGGTTTAAAGGACAGCTAGTTGCTGCTACTGCAGTTGATGGACACAATTGGATGTTCCCTGTTGCTTATGGAGTTTTGGAGGTTGAGTCAGAGGAAAGTTGGACTTGGTTTCTGCAGAATTTGCGCGACCTTATAGGTCATCCACCAGGACTTGTTATCCACACAGACGCTTGCAAAGGTTTGGAGAGTGCGGTAGAAGCAGTATTCCCTGGAGTGGAGCATAGGGAATGTATGCGACACTTGGTACAAAATTTTACAAAGAAATTCAAGGGTAAAGTTTTTACTGACAACCTATGGCCAGCTTCATACACATGCAGCTCTAGGAAGCATCTGTTTCATTTGGATGTGTTGTATAAACAAAAACCTGGGGTGAAGGAGTACTTGGATGAACATCATGGTAGGGTGTGGTCAAGAAGCCAATTCAATGAAATTTGCAAGATAGACTATGTAACAAGTAACCTTGCGGAGAGTTTCAATTCAAAGGTCAAGTCATTGAAAGGGCTTATGCTGTGGCAAATATTTGATAAGATTAGGCAGATGATCATGATAAAGATCGATCTGCATCAAAGAATTGCATCCACAAAATATGCTGGCCATCTCATGCTCCCATCTTTGATTAAGTCTTTGCATGCCAGGGCAAAACAATTGAAGATGCAATGCGTCAGAAAAGGAATGGAGGCTGAGGTAACCTACACTGACAGTAAAAACAGGCAGTGGAGGTATCCAGTGAGTTTGGTTGATAGGACATGCCATTGTAGGGGATGGCAGATCCGTGGGATACCCTGCATACACGCATTGTTTTTCATGAGTGTTATAGGGGGTGAAGAAGGTGAAGTTGATCAGTATGTGTCAGAGTATTTCTCTGTTGCCAAATTTAGGGCTGCATATGCTATGAATGTTCCTACCTTGTTGGGAAAAGACCAATGGATGAAAGTCGATCCAGGCTTCAAACTGTACTCTCCAGTTTTGACTAGACCGGCAGGTAGGCCGAGGAAGAATAGGATCAGAGCTAGTGCAGAGGGTGGTGCACCGATTCGAAAACGTAAGTGCAAACATTGTGGAATCCCTGGACACATTGCTAGGCTTTGTAAAAATCCAGTTGACCCAGCTTTTGGAATGGAAGATCAGGCGGGAGCAGCAAATGCAGAGGAGAATGAAGCAGCAATTCAACATGAGGAGATTGAAGCAGCAATTCAACATGAGGAGATTGAAGCAGCAATTCAACATGAGGAGATTGAAGCAGCAATTCAACATGAGGAGATTGAAGCAGCAATTCAACATGAGGAGATTGAAGCAGCAATCGAGAGCTGCTTGAACCGATGGATCGAGAGCAGAGGGAACAGATGGATGAGAGCTGCTTGAACCGATGGATCGAGAGCAGAGGGAACAGATGGATGTAGAGATGGCTTGAACCGATGAGTCCAGAGGAGAGTCAACAGATGGACATTGCCTCGATAGTTGAAGGCCAATGCACACTTCGAAGAGCTCATGGCAAAAGGCACAAGCTTCGCAGAAGAAGAAGAACAAGAAAGAGGGCAAAAGGAAGGTAGACACCGGTAATATCCCTGGTAGGGTTACCCGGAGTAAGGTGGTGGCCCCAGCGAGTCACACCAGGAGCAAGAGAAAGATTTTATTCTGAACAACTAATTTGAATTTGTATGAACAATTTGTATTGTATGTTCCCTTTGTATTGGGGATCCCTTTGTATTAAACAATTTGAATTTGTATGAACAATTTGTATTAGGGATCCCTTTGTATTGAACAATTTGAATGTATGTGTTAAGCCACATTTAAGCCACATTTATCATTTTCTCTAGGGTTTAGGGTTTTAGGGTTTAGGGTTTAATTCAAAATAATTCAAAACATGGTGGAACCTTCCCATGGAGTCTTGTTATGTTACCTACAACCTAGAGAAATAATAATGGAAAAGGAAATATAGAGATATGAAGTTTTTATGCCAAAAGCTTCAAAACCACTTCCTAGTCCATGAGCTACTAGCTATGAAGATGCAGGGCTTTCTACTCAACACACCTCCCAAATACCCACTATGCTTACAAACTTTGTCCAAATGAGTCCAAATTCGTCACACTTGTGTATCTTTGAATTGCAAACAATATCACGTCGGCCAAAATGTACTATATTATTCAAATAACACAATTTTACAATTTTTATGCCAAAAGCTTCAATTTCCCTTAGTCCCTTTATTATTTGGGTGCCCCTGTTTTACTTAGTGTTACTCAGTTTTCCCCTCCGGGCCCACTTGTTTTACTCAGTCCTACTCAGTTTTGCCCTTCCGATAAACATTTCCTCACTTTTCCCCCTCTTAGTTCTACTCAGTTTTCCTCACTTGTACTCACTGGCTGATCTCTGATTGGTCGAGATGTATGTCACATGGATCTTGGTTGGTTGAAAGCTCAACGAACGCTTGCACCGTTCGATCATTTATGATCGGACGGCCTGTATATCTCTCTCTACCACGATGGACGCATACGGAGAGAAGAGCAGAGCACATACCTACCAACCCTGGCAGTCGCATATTCCAGTCGCATCTTCCTCTCTCCTATTTCCTCTCTTACTCCGGCGGTCGCGGCGGCGCGGATCTAACCGTGCGTGCGGCGGCGTGCGGATCTAACCGTGCGGCGGCGTGGATCTAAGAGTGCCGGTGAGGATCTAACCCTCAGAAATAGTTGAAATGTCTCTCTCTGTCTCACTTTCGTTTCTCTTCTCAGATCTGTTGATGATGAAGAACACCAAGACGGCGGCCGTGCCGACAGTGGTCATCGATGCCAAGATCATTGAAGCCATCGCCTACAACATCGCTTCGACGGCGCAGATCCAGCCTTCAATGTCGGAGCCTGTTGATGTCTCACTTCCGTTGCCCTCCTCAGATCCGTTGCTGATGAAGGACACCAAGACGGCGGCCGTGCCGACAGTGGTCATCGATGCCACGAACATTGAAGCCATCGCCTACAACATCGCTTCGACGGCGCAGATCCAGCCTTCAATGTCGGAGCCTGTTGATGTCTCACTTCCGGTGCCGAGAGTGCGAATCGATGCCAAGATGATTGAAGCCATCGTCTACAACCGCGCTGCAAAGCCGCCGATCCAGCCCTCCGCAGATCTGTCGCTGATGAAGTACACCAAGACAGCGGCGGTGCCAAAAGTGGTTGCGAAGCTTCAGATCCAGCCCTCCTCCATGTCTGAGTTTGCGGATGGCGATGACCACCCCTCAGCCGCCCGTCGTCCCGGCCTTTCTTGCCCATCGCTGCGCGGCCGTGTTCGACGCCGCAAATTGGGATAAATTATGATAAATTTGTATTTTTCAATTTCAAATTGGGATAAAATTGTTCGAACTACTACCTCCGTCTCAAAAAAAGCTTCTCCACGTTCTTGATGTGTCCATGTACATCCATATGTATGATTTGAATTCTATCCCAACTTGATTGGGAAGATTGATATGTATTTGATCCGAGAGGCTGGTACATGCTTTCACTTTTGGGATCCCTTCACTTTTATAAGATGTTCATGCATGCTAAAACTATTGCGCGCATTACTTAGCACAACTAGGAAATTATACGCCAAAATACAGTGGATTTGGTGACCAGGTGTATAGGTGAGCACGCACTGATCATCATTGGATTTGCTTTCAGATTCGTACTGCATGCGCGAAGATGCTCACAGCGACGGCGTGTATCTAATTTTTCTGGCTGATGTGATCCTTCTGGACCACGCGGGCCGAGTTGGTGGTTTGGAGTTTTGAAAGGACCGATAGCAACTACTCGCCGGACCCGCCCCCAACACCGTCGCCGCAGTCAACCTACGCTGCCGCGCCACCGTGTTTTGCCGCTGCGGCAAACCGCGCCATCAGCTGTTGTATCACGCCGTCCCAGGCCCAGCACCATCAGCTGCTCCATCCAAAGATTGGGTGGTTGGTGGCTGGAGCAGGTCCGTTCGAGCGAGCTCGACTCGACCGCGAGCCGACCTACATAGCCGATTCGGTTGACCCGGACTACCGCCGATCCCGGTTTGGAGGAGAACACATATGGCGCGTACCGCCAGCAATTCGTTGAAGGAAGCTCGGGGTCGTGGTCGGTCGAGGCAGCTCGAGCTGGGATGGAGAGGGCCAAAGAACAAGGGACGAGGTGGCGCAGGGTCGGGGTCGGTCGCTTGCTCGAGGCGGCGCACGGTCGGGGCTCACGGGCGCGCGTGCGGCAGGGGCCGCAATGTGCACGGGATTGCCCTGACCAGATTGGAGTAGATAAGATTTTTAGAGGGATTGCTACCCAGGGCCACCGCTTCATGGTTACCTCGCCCGCGGCGGAGAACGGGCAGGATAGGTGCTCATGCCATGCTCCATGACCGCTACCGGACCCTCAACTCCGCACCTCCTCTGCCAAATTTCTTTCTCTCTATAATTCCACTCGTGATAGAACTGCTCGATGGTGCCAAAGTGCCTGTTCGATTCTGTGCGGCAACTTGTTTCCGCTCGTAACGGAGATCTGGCTGGCATTCATGGTGACGTTGGGGAAGAAATTGGTGGAGGGGACGAGACGATGGGATTGGGGACCGGTAAAAGGAATCAGTAGAAATCGCTTTTA
This sequence comes from Lolium multiflorum, assembly GCA_030979885.1. Taxonomy (NCBI): domain Eukaryota; kingdom Viridiplantae; phylum Streptophyta; class Magnoliopsida; order Poales; family Poaceae; genus Lolium; species Lolium multiflorum. The sequence goes on along the minus strand of CM061753.1, from coordinate 210,871,547 downwards.
ATAGTTTATCACCTCACATACAAGAAACGCCCTGACCTCCACCAGAGGAGCTCGCGGACAGGAGATGGCGCTAGAGGCGGGGAAAAGGGGATCGACGGGCTGCATGGAGGCCAGGGACGACACGGTGGTCCGCGTCGAGGCTGAGCAGAGGACGGGTGCGATTTAGGCCGCCATGGCTGCCCCGAGGTCCCTCTTTGACTGGATTTAGGCGACCGTCCTCTTGGCACCCTGCATCTCTGGCCGTCTTTTCCGATGATCGATCTCCACCCTCGCATGGTCGACCGGCGCACCTCTGGCTGAGGGAGCCGCTCGTTCTCTAGGTCAACATCAAGCTCGCTGCTCGGCTGTGGCGGTTGGGCGAATGCGGTGAAGAGCAAGCTCATGATTACTGAAGAGAGAAGGAATAGATGCTCTGGGTTGGGCGGGTGCGTGTGGTTAGAGGAGGATTGAGTTATCATTTCACGAACAACAAACGCCGTTCGACACGTGTCAGTTAGTTACCGCGTGCTCACGTATACACCTGATCACCAGGCTTCATTCGAAATACAGTGCTTAGAGCCACACCAAAATACAGTGGCTAGAGCCATCTACTGAATAACAATTCTATACTATCTAAATCGTCTACCACAACCACATAACTGCTAGGACAGGGATGACACCTAATAAAACTGCCCAGATGAATCTACTTTTCTCCTCTCCCATCACTTGAAGTTCATGTTCTAGATTTTCTACCACTTGATCAAATACGGCAAGATCTGTCTCAACTCTCAACTTCTCCTTGCGAATAAGCTCCGAATTCTTCTTTTCTTCCTCCACAATACGCTTCAGCTCGAATATCATCAGGTTTTTACGGGCCAATTCATCACCTAAATTGGCCACCTTCTCCTCCAAATCCATCCTCTGGCTACACCACTGGGTTGATTCATCTTGGTATGCAATGTACCATGGATCATCGGCTTGCCTGGCTAACTGTAACAATAATGGAAAAAAGAACAACTGAAATCACTCCAACAGGCCATGGCGGCACTTCAAATTCAACGGTAGTACAGAGAGCTGAAGCTAGATACCTGCACTTCCGACGAGGTAGGAGAAGTAGAACGTGGCCACGACATGATCGAATCCCCACCCTCGCCGGTGTACCCGCTACGACCAGACATTGAGGACTATTTCGCACCTGCAAACTCCAATAAATTACGGGAACCGAATCGATTAGGGGGCGGGGGAGGCAGAAGCGGAGGTCTTACCAAGCTATACTACCAATTGGTGCGCGGAACAAATCCCGGTCGTCGTGGGCGGCGGATCTGCTTGCGGCGGACTTTCCTGCGGTGGGTACAATGCGTGCGGACGAAACAAGTGCTGGAGCCGTGGTTGACGTGCAGCGCCGCAGTCCGTCCGACGCCGCCGGGGGACAGAGCCGGCGGCGCGACGAGGCGCCGGCGATGGCTGCTCCGTCCGAGGGTGGGGAACGAGCTGCCAGCGGTTCTCCGGTGACTAATGAGATACACAACACTAGGTTCCAACCATGTTTAGCATAAAATTCACTTTAGATTAAGCTCGAAAATAGTCACCTGCTAGGTCAGCTTAAAATTAATTAGCAAACTTGTTGCTTCTCTCTAACTAAAAGCAGGGATATAACTAAGGGCACCTGCCATTGGCTGAGGCGGCCCCACAGAGCGGCTCTATATGATATTCTCTAAATAAATAGACGACCCCAGCGGTCATTGGCTGCGGAGGGCCCACAAAGCGGCAATATATGATTTTATTTAAATAAATAGACGACCCCACTGGTTATTGACTGCGGCCGCCCCACAAAGCGGCAATATATGGCTTTTGCTGAAAAATAGACGACCCCACTCGTCATTGGCTGCGGCAGCACTATAGAGCGGCCCCATTTGTCATTGGCAGCACCGCGTATAAAATCAGGAAATAAAACGGGCCACATGTCAGCGATAGATGGATGTCTGCTCCGACGTGTCTCCTGACCCTACCCATCAGCACGAGACGGTCAGGGAGGAGCTGCCCCTGTGCAGCCCCACCCGATCAGACTAACGGTCAAGGCCTCTGACCTAACGGCTACCGGCCGTTCTAACACTTGTGAGTGTTTTAAACTAAAGGGAGGGGAAAACTGAGGAAAAATTAAGCAGCTGGGGAAAACTGAGTACAACTAAAAACCCGAGGGCAGAAAAATAGAAATCCCAATTTTTAAATAAAAGGAGCACCGGTGCCGAGGAGGCCAATGCCACCTTGCGACTCTCAAGTCTCAGAGCATCTCCACTCGTTGGCGCTCCCCACGCCCAAATCCGGCGAAAGTTTCGTCCGGATTGGAGGAAAAATTGGCCTGGGGAGCGCCGAAGTTCCAGCCGTCCCCCCGGCAGGACACCCCCAACTTGGGGCATTTGACATATTTCAAACAAATTCGACATAAAATTTAACAAGTTCGGCAAACAAGATTCAGAAAATTGCTGAAACAAATTCGGCGAAAATCAGTACAATGTTTAACAAGTGCTGAAACAAATGAAGCACACAATTTCACAAGTTTTGAAACAAATAAATAAAGACAGACTAGTTGGCGTCGGCGTTGGCGTTGCCTCGGAGCGTCCATATGTGCTCCACCAGATCATCTTGCAGCTGTTGATGCATTGTAGAGTCTCGGATCTCCTGGCGCATAGCAATGAAGGCGGCCCATGATGTCGGCACCTGGTGATTAGGCTGTGCAAGAGGTCCCTCTCTCTCATATGGTGCTTGTTGCTCAGCCAGAGGAACCGGATGTTTTCGCTCATTTTCAATAATCATATTGTGTAGGCACACACAGCAGTTCATCACCTCCCACATCTGATCTTTGGACCAAGTCATAGCGGGGAACCGGACGACAGCAAATCTCTGCTGGAGGACACCAAATGCACGCTCGACGTCTTTTCGGCAAGCTTCTTGTTTCTTCACAAACTCGCAAAGTTTGGGGGTGCTAGGTTTCGAGATAGTCTTCACAAATGTTGCCCACTTTGGATAGATACCGTCTGCAAGGTAGTATCCTTTGTTGTAGTGCCGACCATTGATCACATAGTTCACCGGGGGAGCATGACCCTCAACAAGCTTGGAAAAGATCGGGGAGCAGTTTAGGACGTTGATGTCATTGTTGGATCCAGGCATACCAAAGAAAGAGTGCCAAATCCAGAGATCATGGGTAGCCACTGCTTCAAGTATCACAGTGCAGCCGTTTTTGTGACCCTTGTACATTCCCTGCCACGCAAACGGACAGTTCTTCCATTTCCAATGCATGCAGTCAATGCTTCCAAGCATCCCTGGAAAACCCCTAGCTTCATTTGTTGCAAGGATCCTCTGAGTGTCTTCGACAGTGGGTGATCTCAAGTAAAAGTCCCCGAACACTGCTATGACGGCCCTGCAGAACCGGTAGAAACAATCAAGGGCGGTGGACTCCGCCATCCGAAGATAGTCATCTGCACCATCACCGGGAGCTCCATACGCCAGCATCCTCATAGCCACTGTGCACTTCTGCAGTGACGAAAATCCAACCAAACCAGTGCAATCCGCCTTGCATCTGAAGTAGGGGTCAAAGTCTCGGATGGCATACACAATTTCCAGAAATAGCTTTCTGCTCATCCTGAAACGACGCCGGAAAACACTCTCACCGTGCAATGGATTGTCGGCGAAGTAGTCGGCGTACAACATGCAGTAGCCCTCCATTCGTTGTCTCGGCTTGCACTTCCGGCGACCTGGTGCCGACCCACCACGTCGACCAGTTGCCAGTCCGGCGTACATGCTTGACAAGCAACCGAGGATCATCATGTGCTCCTCGTCTTGGGCGGCGGCTGCCATCTCTTCTCGCATAAGCTCGACGAACATCTGCTCCTCCTCTTCGTCCGAGTCCATGGCCGGCGAGGCAAATTGACGAACACCTGACGGGCGTGGTCGAGGCAACCCGAGCCGCGAGCGACGAGGAGTAGGCCAAAGTCGGAAAACAGGCCGGCGGAGGAGCGCGATAGGCCTTCGTCGACGACGGCGGAATATAGGCAGGTGGAGAAGGAGGGACGGCGGAATCTGGGCAACAAGCCGGCGGGGTGGTGCCGCGGCGAGAGAGATACGAGGGGTGGGGGAGATTTTGAGCGAGGTGGCGGTGGGGTTCGTGTGTCGAGTCGCCGACGATCGGGCTCTTCCCCGCTTATCACTCGTCCGAGTCCCCGATAGATCCCCCGGGACCAGGGATGGCGTGGGCCGGATGGATGAAGGGCCAACCGACGAAAACGAGAACCGTCACTGGACCGAATAACGCCGTCCGGATGAAAAAAACATCGCTCGAGAGTCTTGTCGGGGAGACGAATGGGGATGCTCTCAGCGCTCTCATAGGTGCGATCGCCTTATTGGTCCCAAATCCTCACCTGCACCCTTCCCGACCAACGGCCAACCACAGGCGAGACCCAGGTACAGGTGGACCTCATAGGTGGATCGGGCCCACACGAGAGTCCGACCATACCCGTGATTGTAGCCCAAGCGAGTTACGCGTCCCTTGCGTTCTACGGATTGGGCACACGTGGCTATACAAGTCTGTCACCTTTTTTTTTTTGAAAGCATACAAGTCTGTCACCTTTACCATACCATCCTGGGCTAGTGTGGGTCGACGTCTCAGTGAGGGTGGGGGAGATACTCCAAACCGGTTTGCGTGCCACGGCGCCCAATGGCGTTGCGGCCTTTTCACGTGCTGCCGCCGCTCCCCGGCGGCCACGTGTTGTGGCCGGACCAATGATAGCCCAGCTCCGGCCCGCGACACCTGTGCTCCCCGACGCGTGTCCCTTCTGCCTCCTTGTTTTAAACCGCGACGTGGCCCTGTGCTCTACTCGCATCGGCACCAAGAAAGCAACGGAGACTAGTCGCTAGCTAGCTGCCCTTCTGCTGCTACCTGGGAACGTGCTGGGTTGTTCGACGATGGAGAGGAAGCAGGGAGGGTGCTGCTTGGCGCCCAGGTGCGGCGGAGATGGGGGCCAGGCGTGGCAGATGGGCAACATCTTGCTCAAGTTCAGGCCCATCGCGCCCAAGCCCGCCGCAATGGCGCCTGCGCCCGTGACGGCGCCGGCCTCGGCCGCGGGTGCTCGGAAGGGGAAGCGGAAGGCTGCTGCTGCTGGACGGAGGGGACGGAAGACCAAGAAGGCGGCAGCTGTGGCTGCGGTTAAGGCCGCGCCACCGCCGACGCCAAAGGCGGACGTCGGCAACGACAAGCCTCTGCCCTCGCCGTGCTCCTCCTCGTCGGGGACCACGTCGGTGGCGGACTCGTCGTCTCCTCCACCGCCACCGGCGACGCTCATGCACGCGCCCTCACCAGATAACGCCGCAGCAGATCTGGCGCCTGCGCACGTCGCGGCGCTGCGGCCGGTTGCGTCGTGCGTCACGGTGGAGGCCGTGACGGCGACGTGGCGCGACGGCGAGGCGCCCTCCGCCCCGGCCTGCGGCGGCGAGGACGAGGAGGCCCCGGCGTTCGTGTCCGACCGGTGGGGCCGCGTCACGTGGACGAACCTGGCTTTCAGCCGCGCGGCGTCCGCTTCGGACGCGGGGCCGGTGGTGCTCGCCGCCAGGGACGGCGCCGCCGTGCCGGCGTGGGGCGCCTGCGCCGGGTTCACCTGCCGCGTGCGCGTCGCCTGCGCGTCCCCTCGCCGCGGCTCGCTCGTGGCGCCCTGCGACGTCTGGCGGGTCGGCGACGGCGGGTACCTCTGGCGGCTCGACCTCCGGACCACCCTCACCCTCTCCCTCGGCGGCCTCGTGTAACCAACCACGTATGTTATGTGTGCGTGTGGACGAATCAAATCACCTGCTAGCTACTACGTCCGCGCTATGATTCTCTCATGGCCAGATTTGGAAATACTCTTACTACAAAATGGATTACTACTTACAGTAGTTTAGGATGAGATTGGGGTAGAGATGCAAGTGTAAGAATGAACGATGCTCTAATCTCTCTACTCCAGCATGCAACACGCATGCGTTTCTTTTGTTTCTTTTTATTATCTTTCCTTCCTCCTGATTGTTTGGAGGTTTTTCTTTTTCTATCGAGGCCTGAGAAATCATTCAACCACACTGTAATGGCTACTAATGCACTACGCCCTCCTTGCCAAATGTACTGTACATAAGATTCCTTTTACAAAAGTACAATCGTGCTAACTCTGAACAAGTGTGTCACCATATAAAATATCTAATGTATGCATATGATAAAATACATCACGATGACTATAGTGATTTGGTATTCTTTATGTTAATATTTTCATACATATCTATCATTCTTCAAAATCTTATATACACTGTATTGTGGCAAAGAGGAATCACAATTCATATTAACTTTATTATTTAATAGTAGGAATCTCTTCGACAATGCCCCCTCCCCCCTCCTCCCACGTCTTCGAAGAAAAGGTTTAGGGCCCTTTAATTCATACAATTTGTGTAGGAACATGTAGAGTTTGGATCTTATGAAAAATTCCTACATAAGCTGTTTGATTTATAGAGCATCTTACATAGAAGTTAATTCTATAGGAATCTTGTAGACTATAGGTAAAAAAAACATAGGCTCATATTTCATAGAAAATTTATTTGGTATAATCAAAGTCACTTCATCTTTCCATAAAATTTAAGTAGGCATGACATCTCAGTTCTATATCTTTTCTACTAAAAGCATAGAAGTATTTTGTAAAGAGTACGTCTGCAAAGTAAAAGTGTATCTGGTGGTTGGGGAGTCGTACGCTTTGGGATAGTCTACATGCTCTTTTGTTGTAACAATTTTCACTCGGTTATCTGTTAATTAAATGAGAAATTTTCTTTTCAATTAATAGGTTGGGGAAAACATTTTGCCTTCGTATCAGAAAAAAAGTTGGCCACTTTGGCTACATTGTCGTTGACGCTGAACTCTTGTTGAAGTCTTTTCCGCAAAAGTTTTTTCTTGTTCCAACTCTCACAATATTTTTCTGAAAACTTCAATAGGTTGTACATATACTAGTTATCCAGAGTCCAGGTATATATCTATAAATAAAAAAGAGCTTTAGACATTTGAAAACAAAGAAACCGAATTACTATAGGTCTGGCACCGCACTCTTCAGCATCGATCTTGGGTGATGGGGAGCAGAAGTTTCAACCACGAACAAACGTATTTCCAAGTCAAATCTTTGGTGGTGTACATGGTGTGCCCCGTGCTCGGGAACAAGCGCCACAACCACCCTATAAGAGCAAGTACAATAAGATACAGTCAGCTGGCTATAAGAGATAAAATATTATAAATTTGATTAGTTGGAGGAGAGAGATTAGGAGAGAGAAGAGGAGTGAGCTCTTATCTTATAGCCAGCTCTAGCACGTGCTTCCAGGCACTATGTGAGACTAAAAGGTGTGCCATGTATTGTAAAAGTACTACACTTTTATATCACTATTGTATGTTTTTAGTTAGCTATAGATGACATGACACTTAGCTTATAGCCGCAGCTACTCTATTGAATTGCTCTAAGAGCAAGTTTAATAGTATAGCTAACTATAAGTTATAATGCCATCTATAGCCAATATGTAGCTAACATGTACATAGTGGCTATAACAATGTACTACTTTATCTATACATACCACCTTACTCTCACAAGGTGCCTAAGGAAGACGTGAATTTCTCGATTGTGAGCCCACTTACCTTTTCTCTCCCCATCTCTCTCCTCTAACTAAGCAGAAATACTATATTTAAATTCTTATAGCCTGCTGACTCAGCCTTATTGTACTTGCTATAAGGCTATAACGTAGGGTCGAGCCCTACCACATGTACTTCCTCCGTTCTTAAGTAAATGTGTACTCCTAGCTTTTGTACTATTAAGTTAAATTTCATAAACTTCGATCAAACTTTTGAAAAAGATATCACATATATTACATGAAATTGATATTGTATGAAACTACATCTTAAGACAGATCTAGTGATACTAAACTAATCAAATATTAAGATATTTTAGTGCTCAAAACAAGAGCTAAAGTACGTTTGAGAATGTGAGTACCTATACACGTCCACCCGTTATTTTAAGGCGCTCCAATCAAATGGCACCAAGACGCCGTGCATGCACAGTATAGGTGGTACGACTGCACCCACCTCATCAGTCTAGGCCATGATCCATTCGATGCTACCGACGAATGCGACCAATCCCCACCCGTCTTAACCAATTATCACAGGCACCGATCGGTCGATTTCATTGGGCCAGGTGGATCGCTAGATGTTTCTGGTCAGGAAAAGGATCGTGGAGATCTCCTTTTAAGATCTTTGGCAGCCAGGTGGAGCGTGGACGGATGATTCCGGAGTGCCGCTTCACCGGAAGCATTTGTAAATGTCATCCTTCTCGACCTGCCTGTCTCCTGATGTACTGGTCGTTAAGTGGCCATTGGCGACTGGCTAAGGACGCAGGACGGGCCAGGTAGAGGCAAAGCAGGCGCGCTGCAGCCAATGTATTTGGGGAAGAAGATTTGTCACCCACATCACACTACGTTTTAAGCTTTTCTGGTATCAAAAACGATGTTTTTCTGCAGGCTGGACAATATCCTGTACACTTTGTCAGTGATTTGACAAATTAATACTCTCACTATCCATGAGAAAGCTCCATGATTCCACATACTCCCTCCCTTTCTTTCTATAAAGCATGACAGAGCCCAAATTTATAAGACATTAAATAATATATCTTAAATAAGTTGGAGGAGAGAGAAGGAGAGAGAGCAGAGAGGTGGGCTAGTATGCAATAGCCAGCTCTTGCACGTGCTCCTAGGCACTTTGTGAGAGTGAAAGGTGGGCCATGTGTTAGTAAAGTAGTTCATTCTTATAGCCAACTATTATACATGTTAGCTATATGGTGACTATAAATGATATGGCATCTTATTATAGCCAACAGTTGGCTATATTATTGGAATTGCTCTAAGATGTTTAAGGTTTGTCCCGACCAGGTGAAAAACAAGGAAAAACTACATCGCTAATTCGCTACCCTTCTGAATTCTATCGCTATCTTTCTCGATCCTAGCCGCGTCGACCTCGATCCTGATCCCGACAAGCACCTCCACCCCGAAAATTAGGTAACACAAATTTTTGATCGTGAAGCCTTCAACGTATTAAGTACTCCATATTAATTGACTTCAATATGGATGTATCTAGAACTAGAATGTGTCTATATACATACATATTAGAGTCAATTAATATGAACCGGAGGGAGTACATAATAAAAGCCTGGCATGCCCTATACAACGACAACCGTCCTCCTAGGCTAATTGAGAGCCTGGAGTTTGCGCAATCTTATACGCCAAGAGAGCATGCTTTCGTACTACTCCCTCGTTCCTGAAATAGGATGAACATAGTTTTTAGTCAAAATCAGAAAAATTAAAGTTTGACTGGGAAAAACATAAATATCTACAATACCAAATACAGGCAATATGAAAGTATATTTTACAGCGGTTATAACAATATCAATTTGAGATTACAAATTAATGTTATCACTTTTTTCTATATAGTTGATTAAATTTCATTTTTTTGACTTTGTCCAAAAACTATACACGTCCTATATTAGGAAGGAGGGAGTACTTTAGTTCCGGTACGCTGCGTACCGCGTTTTAAGTATTTCAGTGTAATCGGAGATAGGAGTACATAATTATTTTACAAAAAGTCAGATAAACATGTTTTCGATCAAAAATATCAAATATAAATAAGCAACTGCTATAATCATATTATCCCTTTGAATGTTTTGACAATGCTAAGTTAGAATGTACTCTTAAACTGGCGCAATGCATTAGCTAGCTACTCTTCTCCCAACATCAGAAGGGACGAAAAGTAAAACGATGAATGACGAACCTAGACAGATTTAGACATTTAGTAAGTGGTAGCATCTTTGCCCTAAATCCACGACAATTAATTTCGATCGGAGGTTGTAAAAAAGATGCCACGGTTTTAGCCAACCGTCTCGTATCTAGCACATTTTGGATTTGCCTCGTGTCTTTCACGTTCCGAGTATCCCTCTAACGTGTAAATACAATATGTGCAATCTAACAATCACAATCCCACTGGGATTCCACCTTGACACGCTAGTCGTTGAGCATATGCAAGTGAATGAGATGAGCCACTACAACAAGCAGCTACAGGGCCGCATCCATTCAGCCATTCTCCTGCAGGTTTGGAAGGCCAAGGCCACGCCTGAATGCAGGCTGCATACCTGGCTGCTGATGCAAGATAAATGCCTCACCGCGGATAATTTGGCTAAGAGAGGCTGGCCTCATCGCCCAACCTGCAAGTTGTGCTTCTTGCACCCTGAAACTGGCCTTCATCTGTCGGCTATGTAGGTCTTGTAAGTGAACTGTAGAGTCACCATCGTTGATCACCAACATATTCTTAATCCAGTCAATTCGAGGATTATGCGTCTCAACCAATCTTTTCCCAGGATGGCGTCAAAAGCACCCAATGGCAGGATTCCAGGTATGTAGGTCTTGCATCTGTGATGTGTGCCGTCAGCAACTTTCACAATTCACACAACAAGGTCTCGTCAGCTGTTTCTGCAATCTGCAAGAGTGCTGTTCATGAAAGATGCGGAGCTGCCAGAGTCCACAAGAATCAAAGCTTCGCGTCCTCCAATGAAAGCGTGCAGCTGGATAACTGACGAATTCCCAGTTGGCGTGCACTGCTTAGTAACCCCGCAAAAAAAAAGGAAAAAGAAATGGTGCTTAGTGTTTCAGTTTCGTCAGACAGTGGAAAAACAGTTTCAGCACTTGTAAGTTCCTCAACAGTTCCAGTAGTTCCTCGGCGATATGCAGCTGGACAGTATGTGGGCAAGCGTGCTCTTACCCCAACGCCCGACCCATTTGAAGCATAGGCCCTTGGATCGTCTGAATGTACTGAGAGCTACAATTTTGTCTTCTCCACTAGTTCTCCCAGCATCAATACATCTGTTATAGCATGATGAACATGAGTGGTTGGCCTTGTGTACTGTACCCTTTTTTTTTTTTGAGAACTCAACATTTTATTGATCAAAGGATATCATTACAAAGTATATACCGGATACATTCCGGAGCAACATAAAGTCTAACAAAACCAGTGAGTTCAGAACGCTTTGCTAACACATGTGCTGATTCATTTAGCTTACGAGGAACATGCAAGAAAGAACATGAATTAAAGAGAGTAGCTTCCTTCTTGATATCCTGGATGACCGCTCCCAGGATAGAGCGATCTTGGGACGGGTTGTTGATGCGCTGCACCACAGAAAGGCAATCCGAGGCTAAGATGATCTTGCTAAAACCTTCCTCCCGAGTGAAAGACAATGCACGCCTGACGGCCAGTGCTTCTGCTAGTTCTGGCGACGTGACCTCAGAAATCTGCTCGCTGCAAGCAAACAAGCAATTACCGTTGTGGTTTCTGATCACGACGCCAACTCCCATTCGGTTGGAGGCTTTAAACATAGCTGCATCAACGTTGATCCAAACCGTTCCTATTGGCGGTGGAGTCCATTTGACCATAGAAGAGCTGGACTCACATCTGTGGTTAGGAACAGGTTTACGGAGATGCAGATCGATCATATCAACATATACCTTAATTTGTTCAGCAAGAGAACGTGGGTGCTTCATAGCCTCTCCATTACGCACACCATTTCTTGCTTCCCATAAGTGCCAGAAGGCAACTGCTAGCACAGTCAGTTGCTGAGATGAAGATCTCGACATGAAATCAAATAGCCATCCCTTTTGGCTTAAGAGGTTACTTCTGCCCAGCTTGAATGTATAGTGACTTTTCAGGACAGACCAAACCTCGCATGCAAACTGACAGAACAACATCGTGTGGGTAGCATCCTCATCCCGATGACAGTATACACAAACTGACAGAACAACATCGTGTACTGTACCCTTGGGAACACTCTTAAAGGTATCTTGAAATATCTGCGCTCAACCTGACGAGGGGAGATATATCCTCGCCTTCAGCCACTTCTTCCTGAAGCAGAGCGAGTGAACATGCAGTTTCCAAGTCTGATTTTTCGATAAAGAGTTTCCAAGTCTGATGACCTCTGAACAATGAAGACAGACCTGATATCTAGCCACAGTCCCTCGATGAAGCAAGTAAGAAAAAAAATGGATGAGTATGTAACAGTATGAAACCAAATGATTCATCAAAATATCAAATCTTTCAATGTAATATGCTACTGTGGTGGTTTGTTTGATACTCTAAAGTTGCCTGATTAGTAATTTTTTTATAAAGAGCGCTTTATTACTTAAAATGTTAAAGTATTATACCCGGCTTCCACATAAATGAGAGCACATAGCTGATCCAATCCACGAAATACAATAAAAGAAAATAACTTAACACTCTCTACAAGTAATCATGGCCGAACTATGAAAACGCCTATAGAGATGGAAGATCAATTCTTAGATTATGCTGCCATCCATGTAGGGTAAAAATATCTTTGCCGCATCCTCTAACCGTGTAGACGTACAACTCCAAAAAAAAGTCGCAATGCTCCACACGCCGTAGAGACGAACATAAACAAAGCGTATATGTGCACCCGTATATGACATGCATACGAAAAACATCTTTTATGGCTAACCTTATCATTTCTACATAGTCAAAGCGACCAAATAACCACAATCGCTTCCAACCTAATAAGTATCTTAAACTAAGGATTCACAACATTGAGCCAATTGCCGAATATATTCGCAACACTTTGTAGTGGGTATAAGGTAGAACCTGTCTGAATTTTTGCCATATACATCTATCAAATTTACACTGGAAGAATAAGTGCTTTATAGTCTTATTCTGGTGACAAAAGACATACGTTTTACTTTCATGCCAATTGCGTTTTGTAAGGTTATCTTTGGTAAGAATTACCCCTCGACAAAAGACATCAAGCAAACACTTTTGTTTTAAGCACGATCTCCATCTTCCAATTTTTATTATTATTATTATCAACTATTACATCAGGTTGAATTAAAGCCTTGTATATAGAAACCACCGAGAATTTGCCACTTTCATTGAGATTCCATCGAAATTCATCAGATCCATGCGTCAAATGGACCAAATCCAGACGTTGTAATAAAGCATTCCAAGATGCTTATCTATTACCAATGAGACTTCTTCTAAACGGCACATCTGGTGGGAAAGTTTCCATCACATTAGCGAGCGCATCGCTTTTATTGCTCACAATACTGTACAGTGCTGAATACTGTTCTAAGAGTGTGGCATTGCCTAGCCATTTATCCTCCTAGAACCTAAGGTCGAAGGTGGTTGTGGCGGTCACGTAGGGAGGGGCGCCCACTTCATCTTTGTACCTCCCTGGGAGCAGGCCGGCGCGACAACTTCAGACCATGATGGTGCCTTCAAGGTGTAGTGCGCGCCATGAGACAACTGAGGATGGTTTGATAGCAACGGATGAAGATTCTATGGCCTAGGCGATGCGGCGTAAAGCTCGTGCCAACCTCGACCTGATAGGTATACAAAAGACTTAAAAATCTTTTCTATCTTTTACTATTCCACATATTTCTCCAAATCTGAATAGTGGTGGCGATTTGTTGGATAGAAGTGAGAAAGAATTTTCTATGTCGATTAAAGCTTTGAAGCATATGGAGTTTGACCGTTTAAAAGTCATTCCAAAAGTCTCGAGTAAGTCGAATACACTTGATTGTCAGTTTCTTTCACTTCTTGTTGGTGAGGTATGTGAGGTTGACTTGGATGAAGAAATGTTCAAAAAAGACACCATGGATGTTTTTGCTAATTCGGATGGAGATTTTCATATAAAACTCCATATCCATAACAAGGCTGACAATTTCACATGAAGTTTGGCCGCTGTGGACGGAGCAGCCCAGGGTGAATTTAAGCCTGCCTTTCTTCACGAGTTAGTGAATTTAGCGAACGACAATCCGTACCCTATTTTTATAGGCATGGATTTTAATTTGCTAATATTTTCTCACGAGAATAGTAAAGGTAGATTTGATAATCAATGACCTTTCTTATTCAATATTGTTATAGACAATTTAGATTTCAGAGAGATTTCAATGGTTGGGAGACATTTCATTTGGGCGAATAACTTCCTAGAGCCGACATATGAGAAGCTGGACTGTGTACTCATCTGCTTAGACTGGGAATCTAAGTTACCACTGGTCATTGTACGTGCTCTAGAGCGTATTGAGGCCTTGTCGGATCATGCTCCTATATTTATAACCACGGGAACACCTCGATCGCAAACGCAAATTCAAACTTGAATGGTTACAGCGTGAATGTTTCTCAAATATGGTTAAGAGGGTGTGGGAGAAATCTAGCGCTGGCACAGACCCCCCCCCATTGAATGGTGGAATACACGTAGACACCTTGGTGGATAGCAGGGACAATGCTAGAATACTTTTCCACTGGGGACAACTGTATGTTATGTATATTTTACTGGAGTCATTCTCTAGAATTAAACAACAATTAGTACTAATTTATAAAGGATTTCATAGATTTCACTGGGGTCAGCTGATCCCATCGCACACAAGGGAGCTCCGTCCCTGGTGGATAGGCTAGGCATACGACATGTCAGTTGAGGAATGAGAAGCTACACCTATCATCTTTGATTAATGAGCTTGAAGACATAGAAAAAGTACGATCTATGCAAGAGATTAAACTAAAAAAAGTCAATTCAGTGTTCAGATTGGCAATGTTTTGCGAGAGGAGGAATCCCAAATGGTACCAACGTTCAAGGCCCCAATTCATTTAAGAAGGAAATTCTAATACAAGGTACTTCCATAATGTCACAAATGGAAGACACTAGAAGAAACTTATTCATTCTCTTGTACAGGACAAAGGTACGATCGAAGGACATGAGCAACTCAAATGTTACAATAAGAATTATTATAAAGTTCTATTTGGGGATCCAGAAGAAGGTAACTTCTCGATGGATGAAACCCGAATAGAGGATATTCATCAAGTTTTTGATGAGGAAAATTCCCGCATTAATGCTCCTTATTCATAGGAGGAAGTTAGAAAGGCGGTTTTCCAAATTAAACACAATAAATCGTCACATTCAGATTATTTTCCATCAGAGTTCTATCAGAACTTTTGGGAAATAATCAAATCTGACTTGTTAGAGCTTTTTGTTGCTCTCAATGTCGTACATCTTGATTTGTTTCGCCTTAATTTTGGTGAGATCATCTTATTTTCAAAATTTAATGAAGCGAAAAGGATTTATCAGTACACGAGTTGATCTGTCTTCTTAATAGGTGCTTTAAGATTTTCATGAAAACTTCAACTATTAGATTAAATTCGGTAGCTGATCATGTGGCCCGTCCCACTCAGACTGCTTTTATGCTAGGAAGATATATCCTGAGTGCGGTAGTAACCTTGCATGAGACAATCCATGAGTTATCTTAAAGATTAACTTCGAAAAAGTTTATGATAAAGTTAAGTGGTCTTTTCTTCAGCAGACACTCAGGTTGAAAGATTTTTCTCACGAGTGGCACACTCTAGTCCATAAATTTGTTTAGGGAGGAAGTGTGGCCATCCATGTTAAATATGATGTTGGTCCATACTTCCAAACGAAAAAAGGAGTAAGGCAAGGCGATCTATTATTACCCATGCTATTTAATATAGTGATGATATGCTAACGATGACTATAGAGCGCGCGAAAGCTGAGGGGAAAATTGAAGGGGTGGTTCCTTGTCAACACCCGGATTTTTAAGTCCAGATGCCTACTATGCCCTTCCTCGCAATCCCAGGAATAGTGTTGTTGCGAGACATAATAGTTGAATATCATAGAGTCATCATTTATTACAACGCATAATTGTCTTACACACTTAGATCACATGATCCCATATTACAAATAGTAGTTGATCTATTGATCAACGAACCTCACAAATAGTGGAAGCGGAATAGTAGCAGATTTCCTAATCCCAAACACTTGACGCGAGCGGTCCTAGTTGTCGTAGACGTCCTGTTGTTCATCCTCTTCGACGCTGTTCTCCTTCATAGTCTGGCCATTTGAATAGCCAGGGACAAAGCCATGAGTACTTTAAAGTACTCGCAACTAAAATACTGGTGTAAGCACTATCAATTTTTATTAAGGGGATGCTAAGCTCTAGGTTTATTTGCATAAAGCCAAGTTTATTTCATAAACATTTAGTAAAGATGCTTGAATCGCTAGACTAACTCAAGTGCGAACATTAGTGTCATTCCCACAACTCTGTTGTGATTCAGTTCAAAGTCACCATTCATCTTTTCAATTTCAAGTCACCAGATGGCCACATTTTTAAAAGGGTCTGATGATGGAACAGTATGGTCTTTCCAACTGTCCTTAACCGTGGACGCGGCTATTCGAATAGTTCTACACTCTGCAGAGGTCGTACACTTGTGCCACAACATTTGCAATAATCCGTCAGGGTTAACTGGCCCTGATTTACCGCACTCCGTGCGCGGACTACCAACCATAACCTTTCACCTACATACCCTAGTATAGGCACCTCTCCCCATGAGCTTGGCCTCCCAGTGAAGACAATCCGTCAGCCTGGGTGGGCCGGACAATTCACCTCATTCACGTCATTTCATAATCAATTCACCTTTCAGCGGAGGCAGCCTCGGCATAACCCCTATGACGCTTGTTTAGAGGGAACCCATACTAAGACACGTAAATTTCTAGTTAAGCCCTTACCCATATTCAGGTATTGTGGGGGTACTTGCAAAATTGGAATGATATCGCATCCGAACTCAATCATCAGTTTAAAATTTCACCAAGTCATTCACAATCATCTTCATTCAAAAGTCTTTCAATAGAATGATCCATCATTCCAAGGTTTTCAAGTCATTTCATTTCACATTTGTTCCCATCTAGAGTAGTCAATTTTACTTAGTTAGCAATAGCAACTAATCATGAAGGGTGCTATCTAACTTTCATCTGCTTAGGCTAAATTTGGTGCTCTGAATCTAATCTAGACCAAGTGAATCATAAATCAAAAAGTAACTTTGATAAATCAATTTCAATAAGGCTTGTAAGGTAAAAACTTGGGATAGGACCATTCAGCGTAAAGTAAAATGTGGGGGTGCCTTGCTCTTGTAGAGCTTGCACTTAGCAAGAATATTAGTTCGCAACAATGTAAATCATATTAATCTAACTTGTATTGGTAAAAGTTTGCAATTATATAGCTTGCAACAGTGTAGCTTACCTTGATTGGTGAGGTGATCAAAGTTCTCTTCTTCTTCTTCTGGGTAGAAGAACTCTTCCTCTTGGCAGTCTCTGGTACTAGCGTCTATAAACGAACACAAGGATACAATCACCAAACAATACTTAAGTGCTAGACTAATCACACAAGTGGTTCACACAAAATATTCTAGCATCACCACATTATTCACTTGTTAGTGACTGGGTTTTCTTTTTAAAAAATAATTTCCTCTCATTACAGATATTAATTTAGGGTCCCATTTAATTCTTTGAGAAATAATTTCCTCTCATTGAGATATTTATTATTGTTTCTATTTATTTATTTCTTAGGAATTAATTTCCTCTTATTGAAATATTTACTTAGTGTTTCCATTTAGGAATAATGCCTTTCATTGAAATGTTTATTAGTGTTTTCTCTTTTTCTATTCTTGAGAAATAATTTCCTATTATTAAACCTTGCTAAGATTTAATCTCCTTAATTAACAAAGTAGGATCACCTGTTGACTAGGGTCAATACTTCACACTTATTTTTAACAAAAGATGACTTAAATAAGGGAAATACACCTCATGCAATTTAATAATGTCTTATTAGGAAGTTAATACCATTAATTTATACAACAGGAGGTTTATTAAATTAAGATCATTACCTTATGTTGACTTTACTTGAGACAAGATTTAAATGAGACCAATACATCTCATAAGACTTAACAAGTAGTTTGGAACAATTTAAATACTACTATACAAATGATTTAATAATCTTTAATTAGAACATATGGGTCTTGAAGACTAAGGTCCTTATCCCATGCATTTTAGATGCTACTTTGGTTTAAGATCCTTAAGTGGGCAAGTATGAGATTATGAAACAAAGGTCATTACATTACTTTATTAGCACTTGGGAAGTTGATTGAATTGAGTTGCTATACCTCATACCATTTAATCCTAACTTGAAAATGATTTAATATTATCGAAAAAATCACATGAGAACCTAAATTACCAGAGTCTCTACCTTAATTTGAATTGTTTGGAACAAGGTTTAAATGAGAGAAACACTCCCATATGATTTACTAATAGTTTTGGACATTATCTTTGACTAGAAATAGCCATATAGTCCTTTAATTAAACTAGGCCATGATCATTCAAAGTAAGCATGGCATATTTTTGCAGAAACAATTAATACAAGTGTAATGTGATTTATAGGAGTTGGAATTAACTAAAAAGCATTTGTGGTTGATTTTTAATAATTATTCTAAGGCAGAAAAGTCCCTGTCTTGTTTATTTTCCTACTTTAATTCTATAATGATCTAGGATTCAATCCAGTGGCATGTTGTAGATAAAATTCTAAGCTTTCCAAATATATAAAATTGGTAAAATTTGACCGAGTGGATTTGTAGTTATTTATTTTCTAGCAAAGCATCTGAGAGACATTTGAATTAATTGATTTAAATTGGATTTAAATATTTGGGCCAGCGCGGGAAACGAATTGGGCCAAAACGAGGGACATGAAGTGGCCAGACGCGGCGCCACGGGCCAACCGACGGGGGTCCCACTAGTCGGTGACTCAACGCACCCGAAGCGGTATGGGCTAACCGGTGCGTGCGATTAGATGCAGATCCAACGGTGGAGGTGTGTCGTCATCGTCGACGAGAAGCAGACGCAGGCACGGCGGAGGTAGGGGCTCGACGGCGAGCTGGGACTCCGGCGAGGGGCGGCGCTGGTGCTAGGCGGCGTTGTCGATGAAGAGGAGTCGCCTGGTACTAGTGGCGTCTCACTACAAGAAAAGTTCTGATAGACAACGTCCCAAAATCGTCAACTAAGGGGCATTTTTCGTCGCCTATGGGCCTAACCCGACGATATGGGTTCCGTTGTCAAACTGCGTCAGGCAAAGTCCTACGACGTTTTTCGTCGCGTTTGGGCGCCCTTCCGCCACGGAAAATCGGACCGTTGCGGAAGTGTTTTCGTGAGCCCGTTGACTGCCGATGTCATGCAACCGACACGTGGCGACGCCGTTAATCGGCAACGGCGTTAACCGGCTGAAACCCCGTGGTAGATGGTAGGCCCACACGAGGCCTGCCACGTCTTAAGCGGGCCGCCATGACATAGTTTGACCGGTCAAATATATAGCTGGGCTGGTCCATTAGTTACGTGGGCCGGGCCTAACCTCTAAGGTTGATCTGGTCAAAACTTAAAAGGGCCGGCCCATTTAACATGTGGGGTCCACATTACAGCAACTGGACCGGCCCAAGAAGCAAGTGGGTCGGGCCAAAACACAGTGGGTCCCACTTTCGTTAAAGGGCCCCCATTTAGTGTTTGGGGTCCACCGTAGCAAGTGGCCGCCCAACAAGCTAGTGGGCCGGCCAAAAACAGTGGGTCCCACTTTCCGCTTAAAGGGTCGGCCCATTTAGTATGTGGGGTCCACCATATAGCAGTGGGCCGGCCCAATAAAATAGTGGGCCGGCCAAAAACACAGGGGTCCCACTTTCCTGTTAAAGGGCCTAATTAGTATGTGGGGTCCACCATATAGCAAGTGGTGGCCCACCAAGATAGTGGGTCGGCCAAAACAGGTGGGTCCCACATTCCCGTTAATGGGCCGATCCATTTGACATGTGGGGTCCACCATATAGCAAGTGGGCCGGCCCAATAGTGGGCCGGGCCAAAAGCACATGTGGGCCCCACTTTCTGTTAAAGGGCCGGCCCAATTAGTATGTGGGGTCCGCCATATAGTGGGCCGGCCCAACAAGATAGTGGGCCCCAAAAACATAGGTGGGTCCCACTTTCCTCTTAAAGGGCCGACCCATTTAGTATGTGGGGTCCACCACAAAGCAAATGGGTGGCCAACCACTAGTGGGCCGCCCAGTAGTGTGTGGGGTCCACCTTAAAGCAAGTGGGCCAGCCCAATTATAGTGTGGGGTCCACCATAAATCAAATGGGCTGGCCCAACTAATTAGTGGGCCGGCCCAGTTGGGGGGTCCACCTTAAAGCAAGTGGCCAGCCCAATTAGAGTGTGGGGTCCACCTTAAATCAAATGGGCTGGCCCAAGAAGTAAGTGGGCCAGCCCGTTTAGTTGCTGTTTATATGCCGGCATAATATGCGCTTTAGGATTTTGCGGGCAGGCACATATGTGATTTCGCTTTAAGGGATGGGAATTCGTGATTTAGATACTGAGAATATTTACGCAGCATTGATTTCTGTCGGATAGCCTCACTTACCACAAGCACCAAAGAAAAAATGCGCGAAAGAACTATAAAAACTAACTAAATATTACATCAGCTGCAAGGCATTGAAAAAATATTACAGAACCCAGAGAAATTGAATGGTAATTAAACCTAGCAATACAATGAAGCGATCCGGCAATCTTTTAAGTTGTCCATGCAACACCTATATCTGAAACAAAGACATTACAAGTTAAGACAGCAACAATGGAAAGGCAAAGACACTCCAATATTGTTTGGCAAAGAATTTGGAACTCATCATTTCGTCGTTATAACAAGATCATTGTAATGCGCACAATAAGCAAACAAAGAGTGCATGCCGCATACCAACAGCCAATATAACAGAGCATGTTAGAATGAAACAACAGACTTACTACTGTCGAGTCCCATGCAAACCAACATGTTCAGGGAGTACAAAATTGGCATGAACAACATAGTAGCAGGCTATAAATTTTGTAACAACGACTGAGCAAGATGAAGTTATGATGGCTACATCTACAGAGCAGGGAATGTAAACCAAAAATAGAAGTTACGATGGCAAAAGCTAAAGAGGAGGGAATGTGAACCAACATGTGCCAAGTGCAATTACTTCATTTTGGCCGTGAACTAAATAATACTCCTGAACTTATAGTGAAGGGGATGCAAATCAAGATGTTTCGGGATATAAACTTGTAATGAGCAACACATAGAGGATAGTTAATGTTGGAGCTTAGGATGGACCAGATACAGAATATAGTGGGATCACCTGTGAACTTGTATAAGAGGGAATGCAAACCAATATGTTCAGCTTTCCATATGTGAGCGTCATGCCAAGTCAGAGAAACAAGTCAATAATGCAGCTTTTGAAGAACAAGATGGCACGCAAAATTATTATCTAGTAGTATGACAAGTTTATTTGTACTACAGGCTAGATAGCAGAGTGATAGCATGCCAAACTAAGTCCTTACTTTGTTAGCTTACAATGAACTAGATACAAAACAATGGCATCACCTGTAGTACAGGGAATGCAAGCCAACATGTTCATGGAGTAAAAAATTGGCACAAACAACATAGTAGCAGGCCATAATTTTTGTAACAACGACTGAGCAAGATAAAGTTATGATGGCTAGATCTACAGAGCAGGGAATGTAAACCAAATATAGAAGTTACGATGCCAAAAGCTATAGAGCAGGGAATGCGAACCAACATGTGCAATTACTTAAAATTGGCCATGAACTAAATAATAGCAGGATGTTACTATAATACCTATAATTTTTGTAACAACGACTGAGCAAGATAGAAGTTATGATGGATACATCTACAGAGCAGGGAATGCAAACCAAAATGTTCAATCGCTTAAAGTTAGCAATGAAGTAGAAAATAGCAAGGTGTTACGGTCATAGCTAGGAATGAACTAAAAGAGCTTCAGACAAACAAGCATCTGAACCCAGAACATGGCGCTAAAACAAGGGACTTACATTAGGAGAAGCACTCTGTGGGAGTCACAGCAGATCTTCCTGGGGTTGATAGATCCGGTGATGAAGTACGCTACATGTGCTACTTGGGGTTGGAGAGACGGCCATTACACTTCATGGTTACTCATCTCGTCTGCAAAAACGTAACGGCGCGTCGTTAGCACAAACAGGTTCCCCCAAGATTAAACAAGAACTTGCAGGCAAGCAATAGAAAAGCGACAGTAGAAGAGTTTAGATCATGCACGGCGCCGGTGCAGATCCGGTTCATGCACATGGTGTCGGTGAGCAAGATCCGATGCGGTGGACGACGGATCCGGCGAAGCGGCTCCGGTGGGGTGGACGATGCCGCAGCTGAAGCGACTGCGGTAGACTGCTGGATGAGCATATGGTTTCGAGGTTCGGCGGGGATGATCCGGTCCGGTTGATGACGGCGTCGATGAAGCGGCTCCGGCAGGCAGCCGGATGACGAGGATCGCGAGGCCTCGGGTAGGCCAGGGAAGTCCGGCGGGGATGTTCCGGTGCGGTGGTCGTGGAGGTGGGAGAGAGAGGGACTTGGGAAGTTCCGGTGGGTGGTCTCAGAGGAGAGAGTGAGGGAAATGAATTTTTTTTCGGGGAGTTTCCGGAGCTAGGGAGGTGGTGATCGAAAAAAAATGACGGGTAGACCCCCCACCAACCGACTTATACATGGACATTGTTGTCATCTTTACGAGGGTAGAATGGGAAGTTAGAAGCGTGTGAAATATTTGTATTTTTCGGGCGGGAAGTTTTGCCGCTGGAATGAGATTTCGAATTTGGCTACAGTCCAAGTAATACAAAAATATGAGACCGTACTAGTACGGCCAAATGTCACATCAATTCATCATCACGTTGAAAATCGGTTACGACGATCATAATTATTGGCCGTTGGCACATCAGTTCTCCAACGCTTGATCCAACGGTCAAAGTTCCTTTTTTTAAGAGAACGGTCAAAATTCATTGGATTCGCTCGGGAACTGCGCGCGCCAAAACGAGTCAGACGAAGATGTTTCTAGAGTTCTCACGGACGCGTCTTGGCGATACATTGAATGCAAATCTTGCAAGGTCAAAAAAATGCAAATCTTGCAGGATCGTATGTGGCTGCTATGAGCTGAAGTACTCCATGAAACCGTGAACATACATGTAGATGGGAATCCCATGTAGACGATCTGAAGAACGACCCGCTGCATCTTTCACAAATCCATCTACATGACATGATAAACTTTAATTAAGAAGCAGCCACGTAACAATTATTGCCCAAAATCTAACGGGTTCGACAATAAGCTGGTAATTCTCTATTATATATAAACACCAAAAAAATATAGCAAGTAAGAAAGGAGTGTCAATGCCACCAGGACTTACAAAAAAAGGGAATTAGCACTTCGTAATCTCTTTGTTTTTACACATACCTTCTGCTCAGGAATCCAGGGCCTAGGGTCACATCAAGTCATAATCAGAAACCAAAGTCGGTTCCCATGTTCTCCAATTCAAAACGCGTACAAAATATTTCAGTGTGTGAAATAATTGTATTCGATAGGCAGGAGGTATATGCTACAGTGTTGAGATTTTGAATTAGAGGGTTGTTAAGCTATTGATTATATGGAGTCGAAATTTGGTAGCATACATAAGTATCTCTGTTCACAACTCGCCTGTACAGAAGCAGGAACAGCTGTTGTGTTGCAGCACAACACAAAGGAGAAGCCACTGTTCCGTTCATTGCACTCAATACAGCGATGAATGAACCAGACCAGTTGACAAGCTTCTAGACCTGGGCTATATGTAGAAAGATGGAAATCAATGGATCACAGAAAATCATCAGTGTCAAGCTTTAATGCACTAGCCAACGCGACCAAAAGTCCGAACTGATGGAAAGGGCTAGGCAATCCACTTTATACATCGCAACATAGTCAAGGCAACAAAAAGTCCAAACTGACAGAAAAGGCTAGACCGGGAGAAGAGAAGAGAAGGTTTGTGAAAGCGATGACTCGAACTTGAGACTATGGGCTCTGATACCACGTCAAGCTTCATCCACGAGCCAACGGAACCACAAGTCAGAACTGATGGAAAGGGCTAGGCAATCCACTTATAATATTAACAATCAGCAGGGTTCCGGTTCAAAAAAATCCACATCACAACAAGGAAACGACCACCAAGATCATAGCAATTGCAGATAAATGCACCTACGAAATATGCTCAGACTAAGGAACCATTTTACAAGACCAAGGTAATGACCTGTCACTGTCCCCGTTCATCTCCAATTATCTAGCAGATACTCTTCTTACTACTTACTAGCATTCCTAACCTGCTCCAGTAGGGCCTCCTTCTGTGCTGCTATCGTTCTAAAATTGTCGACTTCTAGTCTTAGCGCAGCTGATGCAGCTCGTTCTACTTGGAGTTGCTCCTTTAGAACTTGAGCATGCAAATACTTTGACTTGGACATGGACTTGCACTTCAGCAGTCCAGCATTCCGTAAGAAAGTGTTTTTGGCAATGCCTTTCTTTTTTATTGCCATAGAAAATGCCTTCACACATTCTTCATCGGTTTTTTCCAGACCGTTTTTACCGGGTTTTGCCATCTCTAATTTCATATCTTCCTGCAAAAAATTCAGTTCGTACACATGTGTAAACATGATAGTTACTACAGAGAAACTTGCTGATAGTAGATTTATCATGTGTATGACCTACTTTTATTCCTACAGTTTGGCATGTCTGATTCACATCACATGAATTTTAATAAACATATATAATATCATATTGACATGTACTTTACTACTCCTACAAGTTGGGATGTGAGTCGTCACAAAATTTCAATCTTTGAGAAGACTTACAAGAACACTCTGTGCGACTTCTCCAATCACTTCAAGTTTGTTCTTCTGGCATGCTTCAAAAATCTCTGGCAGAGTCATCTCTTTGTTTGGTTCCCTTTTACTTGCATTATGTAACATCTGCATTTTAGTACTACCATTTATAAATCGAATAACGTGGTTGAAATGGAGGATCATAATATAAGCTGCACACTGGTGTATATACTCTGCATGATCTTTTACTAAAATATTTCTAAATAGCAGTATAAAACAACATGTCCTTACTTTTTGCCGAATGTGCACTATAAGGTTACGAGATCCCGTACGGCTAGGTAAAAGTAGTTTACCGCGGTTTTCCTGATTCTGTTTAGCCAAATTCTGCAAAAAGGAGACTAGTGAGACACTGCTATAAATAAGAATCCAAGATGTGATCTGGTCTCAGTCTTACAAATCATACCATATTCTTTGGATCAGACCAGTGCTTCACAAGATCTCCCCACTGTTTGTCAGTCATTTGCTTAAAAGGAGATATAGTTGGAACACTCCCAGTAATCTTTCCAGTGAAGTATTTCTTCTTTAGCCTGCTGCGATACTGGCGCAGACAGTCTGAGAATAGACTGTTGAGAACATGCTTTACTTCCTCTTGGTCCTCATCGAACTCGAACCTTAACTGTTCACAACAATATAAACCGTTGGTGTGATATACATAGATCCAACAACAAGCTAGAAGGAACGGGACGTGCCAATGTGGTATACTAGTATGAGTAACATTACCAAGAGAAAGATGACTTACGTGTAACCTGTGCACTAATTTTTCAAAATGCGCAGAGGTGTCTACGTGCTCTTTCCATGTTGGGAAGATAGGAATTTCATTCCTGACGAAAATTCCTACATCCGATGCTAATTTACAAGATTCTTCTGGGTCCAGTGGCCTTCTGCCACCTACGATAGATGAAAGGCGAAATCTTGATTCCATCCCAGCAAGCTTAGCTACGAACATTTTCCCTACTGTTGGGCCCCTCGTTTTTCTTGATCGTGGTGCAACTACAAAGTTAAGCATTACATCAAGCTATCAAGGTAGGTATATATATATATATATCTCTATAAAGTATAACTTTATAACGGAGAATGAAACTATAAGCATTGGAAAATGTACCTTCTTCGGTGTGGGGCTCATCCTCAGGGGAGTTGTCTATGGCAGGACTAATATGGGTCAGTGGGAGATCATCAACAGTTTGTTGATGTTGTGCTAGCAGTGTTTGGCCAGTTGTGGTTGTGTCAGCTGGGACTGGTACAGTGTGTCCTTGGGCAGTATTTCCTACCACAGCTACTGCTGATCCCAATTGTGGCTGAGAAGTTGCCGTGGAAACTTGTTCTGCTGCCAATTGTTGTTGAGAAGTTGCTGTGGAAACTGGTTCTGCTGCCAATTGTGGCTGAGAAGTTGCTGTGGAAACTGGTTCTGCTGCCGATTGTCGCTGGTTGACTGGATTGGTAACAGGTGGCTGATTCAACCGCTTGGGGTGTTCACCACGTTTTTTTATTTCAGTACTCTTAGAATTTTCGTTATTTTCTTCAACTGGTGCCATGAATCGCTGAGACTGTCTAGTAGCAGAAGCAGGTTTCTTTTTTGGTTGCAGCTGTTCTATCACCGATTCAGGTGCCTGTTGATTGGTCTTCCTCTCATTGGTGGTTCCTGCGAAATTCTTACTTGAAGCTGCAGATTCCTAGCACACATAAACGATATTTCAGTCTACATAAGTCCCATATATGATGATATGCAAATGGAATAGAATGAAGAACAGTAAAGGATGACGTGCATGCTGAAACATATATATGATGCATTAAGGAGACCTAGAGGTGGCATGTGAACATGTTTGGTGGGATTCAGGATACAAGTATACAACACATGGAAGTTGCAACAGATATCTCAAAGTAAAAACACAGAAATCACCTGGTGGGGTTGAGGAGAATGGTCAGGCAAGGCATCTTCCTGAGTCAGCTCTCCAAGAGGCTCAGCATGATCAAATTGTGAATCATAACATTGTTCTTTATCTTTGGGGAGGGGAAAGGGTTCTTCTCCGATTTTGTTCAGGTTTGCACTAGAGGCAATAGCGTTACACATGTTTGTGCCCACACGGCTTGCATATCTTATACATATATTCCGTATCCGTTTCTCTTTTAATTCATTCTTCTGTATTGCAATAATATCTAGCATGCATTACAAAAAAAATGCTAATGAGATGGCGGTGCAAGTAAGCAAAAAAATACTTTTCGAAATCACATGCATAACGAATGCGGCCATATCAACCTTCTTGGAAGTGGGCGCGTGTACGCTTTGGTTTCCAGCCGTGGAACATCATGGAGGCGCTTTCTGTACCCATCTCTCCAGTCCGGTGGACGGAAGGAGTCGGGGATTAAGATACGAGAACCCGGCGATGGTGACTGTCGCTGACAAGGCGGCGGTGGAAGTCGGCTACGGAGGAGCTCGTATGGTACAGTGGTCGTCGGTGGGGGTGGGGGAGGTGGAAGCTACTCCGGCTTGCTAAAAAGCAAGGGAGACGGCGGAACGTCGTCGGTCACTACGGTGGCCGATGAGAAGGCAGTAGTGCTGGTGTGGGAGTGGGACAGTGGGCCGGCGCCGGCGTGTGAGATGATCCGGTGGGTCATGCAGGGTGGAAGCGTGAGAGAGAGATGCGGGGTTCGGCGCCGCCGGTGATAGGTCTGAATTGAGCGGTCCGGGGGGATAAGATCGACACTGTACTTATTTCACATCGCTTTGAATTTTGGAAGCGGGGGGGGGGCGGGAATTTTGGGGCAGAGTTGAAATTATTACTGGTTGCTGGAAAACTGTGGAACCCTAGCCTACGAAATCCCAAGTCTGAAGCTGAGGGCCCTTTTGCTGTGGCTTTTTGGCTTTTGGATTTTGGAAGCCAAAAGAATATAATATTTGTTTTTGGCTTCCAAAATCCAAAAGCCAAAAAGGCAAAAAAAAAAGCCACAACAAAAGGGCCCTGAGTATGTTCGGGTTCAAGGGGATATGCTTGTTGGTTCTTGGGTGCATATGATCTCTTTATTTCGAAATTCATCTTCTATACATTTTGAAATGTCAAAAAAGAATAAAACGAAAAATGCATGTGTACTTCTTCGCTTGCTTTATACACATAAAATATTTCAATGGAAAATCGAATAGTAATTTGGGCTATGTAAAAAAGAGTTACTCCGTAAAAAAATTGTGCTAACCATAAGGCTTTTTATGAGACATGTTTTCTCTCTTTTTTTACATCGACCATGAAAAAAACTTGTTTTTTTACATCAACCATGAAAAATACTTTTTTTACATCGACCATGAAAAATACTAGGAATTTGCTAAGAGCATCCACAACGTGTAGCCAAAAGTGGTTCCATATTTGATTTTTGGCTTTTTGAACTAGTTCCATACATTGTAGAGGTAGTTCCAAAACCAGAAAAACAGGGAACCGGAGCAAATAGGTGCTCCGATGCCAAATTTCACTTTTGGCATTTGGAACTAGTTCCCTACATTGTGAGAGTAGTTCCATATTGGCTTTATGTGTTGTTTTAGCTTGATGGCGGGACCCACGTTATAAATATTTGGAACCACTACATTGTGGAGCTATTGCTATATTTCACACCAAAGCCAAATTCACCATCGTATCAGATTTGGCAATAGCAACATTGTGGATAGCCTAAAGTTATATTTTCCATCTTGTACACAATTAAAAATATCTTTAAAACAAACAAATCTCTAATGTCTAGGTGTACCATCTCTACTAGTACTAGTATATATACACGTGCCTTGCACGTGAGGGCTCTTTTTTTTAGTGAAACAACTTCGACGCAATAAGAATTCGATCTTTTTTTAACAAAGGAGGGGGGCCCAAGGGCTTGGATACCATTAAGTGCAACAGAGGGGTACATATTACAGATTGCAGTCAATAGTCACTTGGGTTGAAAGCCAATGCAAGCCCGCCTACATGATAGCAGGATTTTGTGAAGCTTTTTAACTTAATTGGTCAAACATGCGAAGCATGTGCCATTTACTTGTACAACTTTATCGGAAAAAAATACTTGTACAAGCTAGTTCCCCTAAGTACTACCAGCACATAAGTAAACAAAAGAACCAGGGACATCATCAACTGAAAACAACAATCTATTCATATAGCGGCTCTTGCATCACCCTTTGAAAATCATCTACCTGCAAAGATGAGTGCAGAGTTTCTGCTCGTGCTTTCACCTGTTCCAAGATCGTCCAGTTGATCTCATGGACATCTGCATCAGCCAAAGCGGTAACCAAGTTGCCAGCCACTAGCTTCTGCAGATCAGCAACAGCATGTAGGCCATCTTGAATTGTAGAATTCCATCCTCGGTTCATTTCTTTGTTCCGCCAAGTGGCCACATCCAAGTCCTTTTGAAGACGCCTAATCTTAGCTTCCCCAGTGCCACATCCTTCTGTTTTGTTCCTACAAACGTTTGCATCACTGGAACTCTGGACATCTGTGCTACAATGCTGCTTGGCAGGGACATGAGCAGTCACTTGCTTCTGCGATTTGCCATGCATAAAATCAATCAGCAGATTAAAAGGAAATATGTTGGTTGATTCATGTCACCACTTTCAGCAACCCATGAGTTTCTAAACCTTAAATGGAGTCTAAAACATTGCAATAAAAGGGTGGGTGCATCATTTGGATGCAGAGGCCGGGGCGACCCTATTTTCAAGAAAAAATTAGGAAATCTGAAATCTATATCTATATCTCTACCATCTATACCACTCCACTCCTGTTGACAGTTTGATCTCTTTCAGTACATTAGATTATGTCATGTTTAAAACACTATTATAAAATTACCTCCTTAATGTTGAGCTCAGGAGGATCCAGATGTGCTGATCCTAGGCGGCCCCTCAAATGATTGCTTGCTAGAACAATAGGACCAAATCCCGCCTCCTTTCTACCAATGTCTGCATCACTGGCGCGCTCACTGTCTTTGTTAGGAACATGAGCAGTGGCTAGCTGCTGCAAATCAAAGTTCATCAAATCAATCAGCAAACAACACATATGAAATTTGAGCAGTGCGGCTAAATACCTTCTTCAGCAGCTGCCCCACGGAATCGTCCTTTTGGCGGCACATCACACGTGTGAAAAATCTCGGCAACGACTTGGGGTGCGGTGATTTTGTCCCATTCCACAGTATGCCGAGCTTGGCTGCAATTATCATATTCTGCAAGATATTTTGCCTCCGAGATTCTTCGTAGGCATTCTCGAGGGGAATATCTAGCAGGCATTACAAAAAAAACAGATGCTAATAACAAGCAGTGGAAGCAAGCAATAAACTAGTCTCGGAAATCAAATACATAACAAAAGCTGCCGGACAAAGTGTTCAACCTTGGTCGACTGGGGAGGTGGCGCGTTGGCCGTTCGGTTTGGTTCGGTGGATCATGGTGGCGCTTTGTGTACCGATCTCGCCGGCCGGTAAGATGAACCAGTGAGTCGGGGAAGCAGATCCGACGAAGCGGACGGAGTGTGGTTGACGGCGTCGCTGAGCTGGCTCCGGCGCGGTGGATGTCGGCTACGGATGGAGGACTGAGAGGGAGCGAGACGGACTAGGTGCGAGGTAGGGAGAGAGGCCCTTGCTTGTCCGTGGGTGGGGCTGGATATAGGGGAAATGAAAGCCTTAGAAGATAGCATCCTGCTAATTTATGGTGCTGAACTAGAAAATCCCGCCAATATATGGTGCTGAATTGCGGGCGGCTCATAGCTTGTGCACAAATAAAATGGGAAAATCCAAAAAATGTAGTTCAACAAAAAAAACTCTAGTAGGCAAAGTCGCTAGCTCGCCATGAGAAGATGCACTCCGCCAAAAAAATGTCATGACAAGCTAGTTTGCTATGGATCTTGCATTAACCCTGCTCGATAAAATGGTGGGCAAAAAAAGACAAGCTAAATCAAAAATAATGGTGGTAGAAAGATGTAACTCTCAAATGTAAACTCTACTAAACAGGGCCAGCTCAAAAATATGCCTCATATTATTAGTACTTCCTCCGGTCCATATTAACTGCCACTAACATACATCGAGAAACAAAAAAGAGAAATCTGTCATGAATAGTTCCCGAATTCAAATCTGAGTTTCTCTGTAGACTATTCCCATCTGAGTTTCTCTTTTTTGTTTCTCGATGTATGTTTCGAATTTTGATCTGAAATTTTTAGGGGTTATCTTAATATGAGCTGTGAACGTGCATGATTTGTTTCAGATTTTTTCGCAATGTTTAAATTTGGATTTAGGCCGCATGTCACCTCGCTACCGCTCGAGAAATGGAGCCCCTCTCCGCTGGGCTCCATAAAAGCTTCACTGCTCGTGTCAGACTGTTGAAGACACTGGCAAGTGCATGTCAGGGGGACAGAGAATAAATTTCGTCCACGCGTCGGCGCGTGCTGTCTACCCCAAACCCTAAACTCTGTCTTTATGAAGTCAAGCATGCATGAAGAGAAGTGGTTTTTGGTTTCAAACATGGAAATTTCAAAAACCCTCTCAAGAGCTACATTTTGGAGTGACTAATTTTTCATATTCATGATTTAAACTTGTTTAAATGGGCATAAAAATAGGCATAAAATTCAAAATAAATCAAAATAAATGAAAAACCAAGGCACATAGTCTTCTTATGTCATATAGTAAGCATTCAATTAAGTTGATAAACAAGGTCTAGACATATTCAAACCAGAAAATCATGTATCTACCCCCTAACCCTAAACTCTGTCTTATGAAGTCAAGCATGAAGAGATGTGGTTTTTGGTTTCAAACATGGAAATTTCAAAACCCTCCCAAGAGCTTCATTTTGGAGTGACTAAGAAGCATACATGCTTACTTTTTTATATTCATGTTTTAAACTTGTTCAAATCTAGGTCAAACCTAGGATTTGACCAAGATTCAAATGGGCATAAAAATTCAAAAAAATGAAGAAAAAAATGAAAAACCAAGGTCTTCTTATGTCATATAGTAAGCATTCAATTAAGTTGATAAACAAGGTCTAGACGTTTTAAACCTGAAAAATCATGTATCTACCCCCTAACCCTAAACTCTGTCTTATGAAGTCAAGCATGCATGGTGAAGAGAAGTGGTTTTTGGTTTCAAACATGGAAATTTTAAAAACCCTCCCAAGAGCTTCATTTTGGGGTGACTAAGAAGGATACATGATTACTTTGTCATATTCATGTCTTAAACTTGTTTAAGTCATGGTCAAACCTAGGATTTGACCAAGATTCAAATGGGCATAAGAATTCAAAAAAACAAAGCACATAGTCTGTGTATGTCATATAGTAAGCATTCAAGTTGATAAACAAGGTCTAGACATATTCAAACCAGAAAAATCATGGAAATTTCAAAAACCTCCCACGAGCTTCATTTTGGAGTGACTAAGAAGGATCGATGCAGGTTACTTTTCATATTATTCATGTTTTAAACTTGTTTAAATCTTGGTCAAACCTAGGATTTGACCAAGATTCAACAAATGGGGATAAAAAAATGAAAACCCAATGCACATAGTCTTCTTATGTCATATAATAAGCATACAATTAAGTTGATAAACAAGGTCTAGACATATTCAAACCAGAAAAATCATGTATGTGGCTACCCCTAACCCTAAACTCTGTCTTATGAAGTCAAGCATGAAGAGATGTGGTTTTTGGTTTCAAACATGGAAATTTCAAAAACCCCTTCCAAGAGCTTCATTTTGGAGTGACTAAGAAGCATACATGCTTACCTTTTCATATTCATGTTTTAAACTTGTTCAAATCTTGGTCAAACCTAGGATTTGACAAAGATTCAAATGGGCATAAAAATTCAAATAAAATGAATACCAAGGTCTTCTTATGTCATATAGTATGTGCGCATTCACTTAAGTTGATAAACAAGGTCTAGACATATTAAACCTGAAAAATCATGCATGTATCTACCCCTAACCCTAAACTCTGTCTTATAAAGTCAAGCATGCATGGTGAAGATAAGTGGTTTTTGGTTTCAAACATGGAAATTTCAAAAACCCTCCTAATTAAGAGCTTCATTTTGGAGTGACTAAGAAGGATACATGCTTACTTTTACATATTCATGTTTTAAACTTGTTTAAGTCATGGTCAAACCTAGGATTTGACCAAGATTTAAATGGGCATAAAAATTCAAAAACAAAATCAAAAACCAAAGCAAGTCTTTGCATGTCATATAGTAAGCATTCAAGTTGATAAACAAGGTCTAGACATATTCAAACCAGAAAATCATGTATATATCTACCCCTAACCCTAAACTCTATCTTTATGAAGTCAAGCATGCATGAAGAGAAGTGGTTTTAGGTTTCAAACATGGAAATTTCAAAAACCATCCCAAGAGCTACATTTTGGAGTGACTAAGAAGGATAGATGCTTAATTTTGCATATTCATGATTTAAACTTGTTCAAATCTTGGTCAAACCTATGATTTGACCAAGATTCAAATGGGCATTAAAAAAATAGAAAAATGAAAAACCAAAGCACATAATCTTCTTATGTCATATAGTAAGCATTAAAGTTGATAAACACAAGGTCTAGACATATTCAAACCATACAAATCATGTATCTACCCCTAACCCTAAACTCTGTCTTATGAAGTCAAGCATGAAGAGATGTGGTTTTTGGTTTCAAACATGGAAATTTCAAATACCCTTCCAAGAGCTTCATTTTGGAGTGACTAAGAAGCATACATGCTTACCTTTTCATATTCATGTTTTAAACTTGTTCAAATCTTGGTCAAACCTAGGATTTGACCAAGATTCAAATGGGCATAAAAATTCAAAAAAATGAATACCAAGATCTTCTTATGTCATATAGTATGCGCGCAATCAATTAAGTTGATAAACAAGGTATAGACATATTAAACCTGAAAATCATGTATCTACCCCTAACCCTAAACTCTGTCTTATAAAGTCAAGCATGCATGGTGAAGATAAGTGGTTTTTGGTTTCAAACATGGAAATTTCAAAAACCCTCCTAATTAAGAGCTTCATTTTGGAGTGACTAAGAAGGATACATGCTTACTTTTTCATATTCATGTTTTAAACTTGTTTAAATCTTGGTCAAACCTAGGAAAATCATAAATATATCTACCCCTAACCCTAAACTCTATCTTATGAAGTCAATCATGAAGAGAAGTGGTTTTGGGTTTCCTACATGGAAATTTCAAAAACCTCCCAAAAACTTCATTTTAGAGTGACTAAGAACGATACATGCTTCCCTTTTCATTTTCATGTTTTAAACTTGTTTAAATTATCTTGGTCAAATCTAGGATTTGACAAGATTCAAATGGGCATCAAAATAAAAAAATCAGAAAAATGAAAAACCAAAGCACATAGTTTTCTTATGTCATATAGTAAGCATTAAAGTTGACAAACAAGGTCTAGACATATTCAAACCAGACAAATCATGTATCTATACCCCTAACCCCTAAACTATGTCTTATGAAGTCAAACATGAAGAGAAGTGGTTTTGGGTTTCAAACATGGAAATTTCAAATACCCTTCCAAGAGCTTCATTTTGGAGTGACTAAGAAGCATACATGCTTACCTTTTCATATTCATGTTTAAACTTGTTCAAATCTTGGTCAAACCTAGGATTTGACCAAGATTCAAATGGGCATCAAAAATAAAAATTAGAAAAATGAAAAACCAAAGCACACAGTTTTCTTATGTTATATAGTAAGCATTCAAGTTGATAAACAAGGTCTGGACATATTCAAACCAGAAAAATCATGTATGTGGCTACCCCTAACCCTAAACTCTGTCTTATGAAGTCAAGCATGAAGAGATGTGGTTTTTGGTTTCAAACATGGAAATTTCAAAAACCCTTCCAAGAGCTTCATTTTGGAGTGACTATTTAAGAAGCATACATGCTTACCTTTTCATATTCATGTTTTAAACTTGTTCAGATCTTGGTCAAACCTAGGATTTGACCAAGATTCAAATGGGCATAAAAATTCAAAAAAAGAATACCAAGATCTTCTTATGTCATATAGTATGTGCGCATTCAATTAAATTGATAAACAAGGTCTAGACATATTAAACCTGAAAAATCATGTATCTACCCCTAACCCTAAACTCTGTCTTATAAAATCAAGCATGCATGGTGAAGATAAGTGGTTTTTGGTTTCAAACATGGAACTTTCAAAAACCCTCCTAATTAAGAGCTTCATTTTGGAGTGACTAAGAAGGATACATGCTTACTTTTTCATATTCATGTTTTAAACTTGTTTAAATCTTGGTCAAACCTAGGAAAATCATGTATATATCTACCCCTAACCCTAAACTCTGTCTTATGAAGTCAATAATGAAGAGAAGTGGTTTTGGGTTTCCTACATGGAAATTTCAAAAACCTCCCAAAAACTTCATTTTAGAGTGACTAAGAACGATACATGCTTCCCTTTTCATTTTCATGTTTTAAACTTGTTTAAATTATGTTGGTCAAATCTAGGATTTGACAAGATTCAATGCAAATGGGGGCATCAAAATAAAAAAATCAGAAAAATGAAAAACCAAAGCACATAGTTTTCTTATGTCATATAGTAAGCATTAAAGTTGACAAACAAGGTCTAGACATATTCAAACCAGACAAATCATGTATCTATACTCCCTAACCCCTAAACTATGTCTTATGAAGTCAAGCATGAAGAGAAGTGGTTTTGGGTTTCAAACATGGAAATTTCAAAAATTAAGCATGTATCCTTCATAGTCACTCCAAAATGAAGCTCTTGAGAGGGTTTTTGAAATTTCCATGTTTGAAACCAAAAAACCGCGTACTTCTCTTCATGCTTGACTTCATAAGAGAGAGTTTGGGGATAGGGGTAGCTTGATACATGAATTTTCTGGTTTGAATATGTCTAGACCTTGTTTATCAACTTAATTGAATGCTTACTAGATGACATAAGATGACTATGTGCATTGGTTTTTCATTTTATTGTTTTTTTGAATTTTTATGCCCATTTGAATCTTGGTCAAATCCTAGGTTTGACCATGATTTAAACAAGTTTAAAACATGAATATGAAAAATTAAGCATCTATCCTTCTTAGTCACTCCAATATGTAGCTCTTGGGAGGGTTTTTGAAATTTCCATGCTTGAAACCAAAAACCACTTCTCTTCATGCATGCTTGACTTCATAAGACAGAGTTTAGGGTTAGGGGTAGATACATGATTTTCCTGGTTTGAATATGTGTAGACCTTGTTTATCAAATTAATTGAATGCTTACTATATAACATATAAGAAGACCTTGTTTTTTTTGAACTTTTATACCCATTTGAATCTTGGTCAAATCCTTGGTTCCACCAAGATTTGAATAAGTTAAAAACATGAATATGAAAAAGTAAGCATGTATGCTTCTTAGTCACTTCAAAATGAAGCTCTTGGGAGGGTTTTTGAATTTCCATGTTCGAAACCAAAAACCACAAATCTTCATGCTTGACTTCATGAAACAGAGTTTAGGGTTAGGGGTAGATACATGCTTGATTTAAACAAGTTTAAAACATGAATATGAATATGAAATTTTTTGCCCATTTGAATCTTGGCCAAATCCTAGGTTTGACCATGATTTAAACAAGTTTAAAACATGAATATGAAAAATTAAGCATGTATCATTCGTAGTCACTCCAAAATGAAGCTCTTGAGAGGGTTTTTGAAATTTCCATGTTTGAAACCAAATAACCACGTACTTCTCTTCATGCTTGACTTCATAAGACAGAGTTTGGGGTTAGGGTTAGCTTGATACATGAATTTTCTTGGTTTGAATATGTCTAGACATTGTTTATCAACTTAATTGAATGCTTACTAGATGACATAAGATGACTATGTGCATTGGTTTTTCATTTTTTTTGAATTTTTATGCCCATTTGAATCTTGGTCAAATTCTAGGTTTGACCATGATTTAATCAAGTTTAAAACATGAATATGAAAAATTAAGCATCTATCCTTCTTAGTCACTCCAATATGTAGCTCTTGGGAGGGTTTTTGAAATTTCCATGCTTGAAAACCAAAAACCACTTTTCTTCATGCATGCTTGACTTCATAAGACATAGTTTAGGGTTAGGGGGTAGATACATGATTTTCCTACTAGTTTGAATATGTCTAGACCTTGTTTATCAATTTAATTGAATGCTTACTATATGACATGAGCAGACCTTGGTTTTAATTTTTTATACCCATTTGAATCTTCGTCAAATCGTAGGTTTGTTGACCAAGATTTGAACAAGTTTAAAACATGAATATGAAAAAGTAAGCATGTATGCGTCTTAACTAGTCACTCCAAAATGAAGCTCTTGGGAGGGTTTTTGAAATTTCCATGTTTGAAACCAAAAACCACTTCTTCTCTTCATGCTTGACTTCATAAGTCAGGGTTTAGGGATATATAGGGGGTAGATACATGATTTTTCTGGTTTGATATGTCTAGACCTTGTTTATCAACTTAATTGAATGATTACTATATGACATAAGAAGACTACGTGACTTGTGCTCACTGAAGTGTGGGACCTCACGCATGGGAACCACACGTAAGTGACAGACTTGTTGCTCTAATAACTCGGGTGATCATTATACTGTATTAGTACATAGTTTCCTATGGATCCTTCTTAGTCACTCCAAAATGAAGCTCTTTGAGAGGGTTTTTGAAATTTCCATGTTTGAAACCCAAAACAACTT
This sequence comes from Lolium multiflorum, assembly GCA_030979885.1. Lineage (NCBI taxonomy): Eukaryota > Viridiplantae > Streptophyta > Magnoliopsida > Poales > Poaceae > Lolium > Lolium multiflorum. The sequence goes on along the minus strand of CM061753.1, from coordinate 210,834,213 downwards.
CTCTTCATGCTTGACTTCATAAGACAAAGTTTAGGGTTAGGGGTAGATACATGATTTGTCTGGTTTGAATACGTCTAGACCTTCTTTATCAACTTTAATGCTTACTATATGACATAAGAAGACTATGTGCTTTGGTTTTTCATTTTTCAGATTTTTTTATTTTTGATGCCCATTTGAATCTTGGTCAGATCCTAGGTTTTACCAAGATTTAAACAAGTTTAAAACATGAAAATGAAAAGGGAAGCATTTATCCTTCTTAGTCACTCTAAATGAAGTTTTTGGGAGGTTTTTGAAATTTCCATGTTTGAAACCCAAAACCACTTCTCTTCATGCTTGACTTCATAAGACATAGTTTAGGGTTAGGGGTACATACATGATTTGTATGTTTTGAATATGTCTAGACCTTGTTTATCAACTTGAATGCTTACTATATGACATAAGAAAACTACGTATGTGCTTTGGTTTTTCATTTTTCTGTTTTTTTTTGAATTTTCCGCCCATTTGAATCTCTGTCAAATCCTAGGTTTGACCAAGATTTAAACAAGTTTAACACGTGAAAACGAAAAGGTAAGCATGGATCCTTCTTAGTCACTCCAAAATGTACCAATTGATAGATGTGTTAACTTTGCTTCATGGAAAAAATAATGTCATGTAAATGAGTTAACTTGGATTTCCTACCCTTGAATCCATAGGAAACTTTGTTCTAATGCACTATAATAATCAACCGAGTTTTTACACCAACAGGTCTGTCACTTACGTGTGGTGCCCATGCGTGAGGTCCCACACTTCAGTGAGCACAAGTCACGTGCAATAGGTACGCAAACTCCCAGCCATTTTCTTTGTCAAGAGAAGACGCATCAGGATGCGTATTGGAAGTCTGTGGGTCCTTCTGGATCCTTCGGTTGTCCCTCTCACAAAAAATCTCTCTCATTCTCGGCCCTCGACTCGCTCGCTCGCTCGCACCTCCTGCTCACTGACAAACCCTGCACAAGAGTCAACATCATCACCCGAAAAAGGGGAGACACCATAATGCTCTCCCTCCTTCTTCTCTCCTTCCGAGTGATCCCTCTTCCTCCGAGTTTCACTCGACGGGCAAACACATATGTGCTGCATAGTAGAGTAATAATAAAAAGGTACGTAGAAAAATCGACCTACGAATCTATAATTAAATAGGTTAAACTAGGGTTTTGCCCAGTACTACAGATCAAGGTTCAAAAAAATCCAACTACGGGGTTCGAACAACCCCATTTCTAATCAAAGAATTTTTTCGACGTCATCCAAATGACCTCAAACTATAGCATGGGCGGATCCAGACTATAGCCAAGGGGGGCAGCCGCCCCCACTCAATTTTCTGAAACCTTGTACTTAGAAATATGTTAAGCTAAAGCTGGTTTGCCCGCACTTAGAAATGATATTTGCATCACTTATCATATGTTTGCCCATTTGAATCTTGTCAAATCCTAGATTTGACCAAGATAATTTAAACAAGTTTAAAACATGAAAATGAAAAGGGAAGCTTGTATCCTTCTTAGTCACTCTAAAATGAAGTTTGGGGAGGTTTTTGAAATTTCCATGCTTGAAACCAAAAACCACTTCTCTTCATGCTTGACTTCATAAGACAAAGTTTAGGGTTAGGGGTAGATACATGATTTTTCTGGTTTGAATATGTCTAGACCTTATTTATCAACTTAATTGAATGCTTACTATATAACATAAGAAGACCTTGTTTTTTTTATTTTGTTTTTTAATTTTTATACGGATTTGAATCTTGGTCAAATCCTAGGTTTCACCAAGATTTGAATAAGTTTAAAACATGAATATGAAAAAGTAAGCATGCATGTATGCTTCATAATTAATCACTTCAAAATGAAGCTCTTGGGAGGGTTTTTGAAATTTCCATGTTTGAAACCAAAAAACCACATATCATCATGCTTGACTTCATGAGACAGAGTTTAGGTTAGGGGGTAGGTACATGATTTCTCTGGTTTGAATATGTCTAGAGACCTTGTTTATCAACTTAATTGAATGCTTACAATATAACATAAGAAGACTATGTGCCTTGGTTTTTCATTTTTTGTTTTTTTTTAAATTATGCCCATTTGAATCTTTGTCAAATCCTAGGTTTGACCATGATTTAAACAAGTTTAAAACATGAATATGAAAAAGTAAGCATGTATCCTTCGTAGTCACTCCAAAATGAAGCTCGATCTTGAGAGGGTTTTTGAAATTTCCATGTTTGAAACCAAAAAACCACATACTTATCTTCATGCTTGACTTCATAAGACAGAGTTAATTAGGGGTTAGGGGTAGCTTGATACATGATATTTCTGGTTTGAATATGTCTAGACCTTATTTATCAACTTAATTGAATGCTTACTATATGACATAAGAAGACCTTGGTTTTCATTTTTTATACCCATTTGAATCTTGGTCAAATCATAGGTTTGACCAAGATTTGAACAAGTTTAAAACATGAATATGAAAAAGTAAGCACGTACGTATGCTTCTTAGTCACTCCAAAATGAAGCTCTTGGGAGGGTTTTTGAAATTTCCATGCTTGAAACCAAAAACCACTTCTCTTCATGCATGCTTGACTTCATAAGACAGAGTTTAGGGTTAGGGGTAGATACCTAATTTTGGTTTGAATATGTGTAGACCTTGTTTATCAAAATAATTGAATGCTTACTATATAACATAAGAAGACCTTGTTTTTTTTGAATTTTTATACCCATTTGAATCTTGGTCAAATCCTTGGTTCCACCAAGATTTGAATAAGTTAAAAACATGAATATGAGAAAGTAAGCATGTATGCTTCTTAGTCACTTCAAAATGAAGCTATTGGGAGGGTTTTTGAATTTCCATGTTCGAAACTAAAAACCACATATCTTCATGCATGCATGCTTGACTTCATGAAACAGAGTTTAGGGTTAAGGGTAGATACATGCATGATTTTTCTTGTTTGAATATGTCTAGACCTTGTTTATCAACTTAATTGAATGCCTACTATATAACATAAGAAGACCTTTTTTGTTTTTTTTTTAATTTTTATACCCATTTGAATCTTGGTCAAATCCTAGGTTTCACCAAGATTTGAATAAGTTTAAAACATGAATATGAAAAGGTAAGCATGCATGTATGCTTCTTAATTAATCGCTTCGAAATGAAGCTCTTGAGAGGGTTTTTGAAATTTCCATGTTTGAAACAAAAAAACCACGTACTTCTCTTCATGCTTGACTTCATAAGACAGAGTTTGGGGATAGGGGTAGCTTGATACATGATTTTTCTGGTTTGAATATGTCTAGACCTTGTTTATCAACTTAATTGAATGCTTACTAGATGACATAAGATGACTATGTGCATTGGTTTTTCATTTTATTGTTTTTTTTTGAATTTTTATGCCCATTTGAATCTTGGTCAAATCCTAGGTTTGACCATGATTTAAACAATTTAAAACATGAATATGAAAAATTAAGCATGTATCCTTCGTAGTCACTCCAAAATGAAGCTCGATCTTGAGAGGGTTTTTGAAATTTCCATGTTTGAAACCAAAAAACCACGTACTTCTCTTCATGCTAGACTTCATAAGACAAAGTTTGGGGTTAGGGGTAGCTTGATACATAAACTTTCTGGTTTGAATATGTCTAGACATTGTTTATCAACTTAATTGAATGCTTACTAGATGACATAAGAGTTTTTGAAATTTCCATGCTTGAAAACCAAAAACCACTTCTCTTCATGCATGCTTGACTTCATAAGTCAGGGTTTAGGGATATATAGGGGGTAGATACATGATTTTTCTGGTTTGAATATGTCTAGAGCTTGTTTTTCAACTTGAATGCTTACTATATGACATACGAAGACTGTTTGCTAACGGAGGGAGTAAGCACTCTAGCTATGAAAAGTACCAAACGATGCATACCAAAATGATTTTTTAGAGGAATACTAGTTCGGATTATATAATTTTATATTAGCAGGCCAAAATCGAACCCCGTAGTTGGATTTTCAGAAATTGATCCGTAGTACTGGGCAAAACCCTAGTTTAGCTTATTTAATAATAGATTCGTAGGTCGATTTTTTTACGTTATTATTATTATTACTAGGCAGCACATGTGTTTGCCCGTCCAGTGAAACTCTTTCATTTCATTTTTCTTTTCCGCAAGGTCGGGAGTCGGAGGAAGAGGGATCACACGGGAGGAGACGAAGGGAGAGCAGTCACGGGGCCCCACTTATTTATGGTGTCTATCCTTTTTCTGGTGATGTTGACTGTTGTGCAGGGTTGTCAGTGCGCAGGGGGGTGCGAGCGAGCGAGAAAGGCCGAGAATGAGAGAGATGTTTTTTTAGAGGGACAACCGAACGATCCTGAAGGACCCAGATTTCCAATACGCATCAGAGCGCAGTTTACAGCAGGACACAAAATAAACAGGAAATTACGTCTAAATCCCTAAGATTTACATGGTAGACCCCATGCTGAAAGCAAGAAATGCGATCGGGTCCTTAATAGGCACCGTCCGGATTGATCCTCGTCGGAGCCGGGGACGAACCACTTGGCGCGACCAAATCGCCATGGCTACAGAGCCTGCACACCATGGCCTACGAGCTGAGCTAGAAACGACCTGCCAAAACCGGCAGCCAACGGAGGTGGATAATTGGAGAGAGAGAGAGAGTGTGTTGATGCCTCTCTCTTGACAAAGAAGATGGCTGGGAGTTTGCTTACCTAGCGTACGTGACTTGTGCTCACTGAAGTGTGGGACCTCACGCATGGGAACCACACGTAAGTGACAGACTTGTTGCTCTAATAACTCGGGTGATCATTATACTGTATTAGTACATAGTTTCCTATGGATCCTTCTTAGTCACTCCAAAATGAAGCTCTTTGGGAGGGTTTTTGAAATTTCCATGTTTGAAACCAAAAATAAGAAGACTATGTGCCTTGATTTTTCATTTTTTTAAAATTTTGCCCATTTGAATCTTGGTCAAATCCTAGGTTTGACCATGATTTAAACAAGTTTAAAACATGAATATGAAAAATTAAGCATGTATCCTTCATAGTCACTCCAAAATGAAGCTCTTGAGAGGGTTTTTGAAATTTCCATGTTTGAAACCAAAAAACCGCGTACTTCTCTTCATGCTTGACTTCATAAGAGAGAGTTTGGGGATAGGGGTAGCTTGATACATGAATTTTCTGGTTTGAATATGTCTAGACCTTGTTTATCAACTTAATTGAATGCTTACTAGATGACATAAGATGACTATGTGCATTGGTTTTTCATTTTATTGTTTTTTTTGAATTTTTATGCCCATTTGAATCTTGGTCAAATCCTAGGTTTGACCATGATTTAAACAAGTTTAAAACATGAATATGAAAAATTAAGCATCTATCCTTCTTAGTCACTCCAATATGTAGCTCTTGGGAGGGTTTTTGAAATTTCCATGCTTGAAACCAAAAACCACTTCTCTTCATGCATGCTTGACTTCTTCATAAGACAGAGTTTAGGGTTAGGGGGTAGATACATGATTTTCCTGGTTTGAATATGTGTAGACCTTGTTTATCAAATTAATTGAATGCTTACTATATAACATATAAGAAGACCTTGTTTTTTTTGAACTTTTATACCCATTTGAATCTTGGTCAAATCCTTGGTTCCACCAAGATTTGAATAAGTTAAAAACATGAATATGAAAAAGTAAGCATGTATGCTTCTTAGTCACTTCAAAATGAAGCTCTTGGGAGGGTTTTTGAATTTCCATGTTCGAAACCAAAAACCACAAATCTTCATGCTTACTTCATGAAACATAGTTTATATTAGGGTTAGGGGTAGATACATGCTTGATTTTTCTTGTTTGAATATGTCTAGACCTTGTTTATCAACTTAATTGAATGCCTACTATATAACATAAGAAGACCTTTTTTGTTTTTTTTTAATTTTTATACCCATTTGAATCTTGGTCAAATCCTAGGTTTCACCAAGATTTGAATAAGTTTAAAACATGAATATGAAAAAGTAAGCATGCATGTATGCTTCTTAATTAATCACTTCGAAATGAAGCTCTTGGGAGGGTTTTTGAAATTTCCATGTTTGAAACCAAAAACCACATATCTTCATGCATGCGCTTGACTTCATGAGACAGAGTTTAGTGTTAGGGGGTAGATACATGATTTCTCTCGTTTGAATATGTCTAGACCTTGTTTATCAACTTAATTGAATGCTTACTATATGACATAAGAAGACTATGTGCCTTGATTTTTTTTAAATTTTGCCCATTTGAATCTTGGCCAAATCCTAGGTTTGACCATGATTTAAACAAGTTTAAAACATGAATATGAAAAATTAAGCATGTATCATTCGTAGTCACTCCAAAATGAAGCTCTTGAGAGGGTTTTTGAAATTTCCATGTTTGAAACCAAATAACCACGTACTTCTCTTCATGCTTGACTTCATAAGACAGAGTTTGGGGTTAGGGTTAGCTTGATACATGAATTTTCTGGTTTGAATATGTCTAGACATTGTTTATCAACTTAATTGAATGCTTACTAGATGACATAAGATGACTATGTGCATTGGTTTTTCATTTTTTTTGAATTTTTATGCCCATTTGAATCTTGGTCAAATTCTAGGTTTGACCATGATTTAATCAAGTTTAAAACATGAATATGAAAAATTAAGCATCTATCCTTCTTAGTCACTCCAATATGTAGCTCTTGGGAGGGTTTTTGAAATTTCCATGCTTGAAAACCAAAAACCACTTTTCTTCATGCATGCTTGACTTCATAAGACATAGTTTAGGGTTAGGGGGTAGATACATGATTTTCCTACTAGTTTGAATATGTCTAGACCTTGTTTATCAATTTAATTGAATGCTTACTATATGACATGAGCAGACCTTGGTTTTAATTTTTTTATACCCATTTGAATCTTCGTCAAATCGTAGGTTTGTTGACCAAGATTTGAACAAGTTTAAAACATGAATATGAAAAAGTAAGCATGTATGCGTCTTAACTAGTCACTCCAAAATGAAGCTCTTGGGAGGGTTTTTGAAATTTCCATGTTTGAAACCAAAAACCACTTCTTCTCTTCATGCTTGACTTCATAAGTCAGGGTTTAGGGATATATAGGGGGTAGATACATGATTTTTCTGGTTTGATATGTCTAGACCTTGTTTATCAACTTAATTGAATGCTTACTATATGACATAAGAAGACTACGTGACTTGTGCTCACTGAAGTGTGGGACCTCACGCATGGGAACCACACGTAAGTGACAGACTTGTTGCTCTAATAACTCGGGTGATCATTATACTGTATTAGTACATAGTTTCCTATGGATCCTTCTTAGTCACTCCAAAATGAAGCTCTTTGAGAGGGTTTTTGAAATTTCCATGTTTGAAACCCAAAACAACTTCTCTTCATGCTTGACTTCATAAGACAGAGTTTAGGGTTAGGGGTAGATACATGATTTGTCTGGTTTGAATACGTCTAGACCTTGTTTATCAACTTTAATGCTTACTATATGACATAAGAAGACTATGTGCTTTGGTTTTTCATTTTTCTGATTTTTTCTATTTTTGATGCCCATTTGAATCTTGGTCAGATCCTAGGTTTTACCAAGATTTAAACAAGTTTAGAACATGAAAATGAAAAGGGAAGCATTTATCCTTCTTAGTCACTCTAAATGAAGTTTTTGGGAGGTTTTTGAAATTTCCATGTTTGAAACCCAAAACCACTTCTCTTCATGCTTGACTTCATAAGACATAGTTTAGGGTTAGGGGTACATACATGATTTGTATGTTTTGAATATGTTTAGACCTTGTTTATCAACTTGAATGCTTACTATATGACATAAGAAAACTACGTATGTGCTTTGGTTTTTCATTTTTCTGTTTTTTTTTGAATTTTCCGCCCATTTGAATCTCTGTCAAATCCTAGGTTTGACCAAGATTTAAACAAGTTTAACACGTGAAAACGAAAAGGTAAGCATGGATCCTTCTTAGTCACTCCAAAATGTACCAATTGATAGATGTGTTAACTTTGCTTCATGGAAAAAATAATGTCATGTAAATGAGTTAACTTGGATTTCCTACCCTTGAATCCATAGGAAACTTTGTTCTAATGCACTATAATAATCAACCGAGTTTTTACACCAACAGGTCTGTCACTTACGTGTGGTGCCCATGCGTGAGGTCCCACACTTCAGTGAGCACAAGTCACGTGCAATAGGTACGCAAACTCCCAGCCATTTTCTTTGTCAAGAGAAGACGCATCAGGATGTCTGTGGGTCCTTCTGGATCCTTCGGTTGTCCCTCTCACAAAAAAAAACTCTCATTCTTCGCCGACTCGCTCGCTCGCTCGCTCGCACCTCGCTCACTGACAAACCCTGCACAACAGTCAACATCATCACCCGAAAAAGGGGAGACACCATAATGCTCTCCCTCCTTCTTCTCTCCTTCCGAGTGATCCCTCTTCCTCCGAGTTTCACTCGACGGGCAAACACATATGTGCTGCATAGTAGAGTAATAATAAAAAGGTACGTAGAAAAATCGACCTACGAATCTATAATTAAATAGGTTAAACTAGGGTTTTGCCCAGTACTACAGATCAAGGTTCAAAAAATCCAACTACGGGGTTCGAACAACCCCATTTCTAATCAAAGAATTTTTTCGACGTCATCCAAATGACCTCAAACTATAGCATGGGCGGATCCAGACTATAGCCAAGGGGGGCAGCCGCCCCCACTCAATTTTCTGAAACCTTGTACTTAGAAATATGTTAAGCTAAAGCTGGTTTGCCCGCACTTAGAAATGATATTTGCATCACTTATCATATGTTTTCCCATTTGAATCTTGTCAAATCCTAGATTTGACCAAGATAATTTAAACAAGTTTAAAACATGAAAATGAAAAGGGAAGCTTGTATCCTTCTTAGTCACTCTAAAATGAAGTTTGGGGAGGTTTTTGAAATTTCCATGCTTGAAACCAAAAACCACTTCTCTTCATGCTTGACTTCATAAGACAAAGTTTAGGGTTAGGGGTAGATACATGATTTTTCTGGTTTGAATATGTCTAGACCTTATTTATCAACTTAATTGAATGCTTACTATATAACATAAGAAGACCTTGTTTTTTTTATTTTGTTTTTTAATTTTTATACGGATTTGAATCTTGGTCAAATCCTTGGTTTCACCAAGATTTGAATAAGTTTAAAACATGAATATGAAAAGGTAAGCATGCATGTATGCTTCATAATTAATCACTTCAAAATGAAGCTCTTGGGAGGGTTTTTGAAATTTCCATGTTTGAAACCAAAAAACCACATATCATCATGCTTGACTTCATGAGACAGAGTTTAGGTTAGGGGGTAGGTACATGATTTCTCTGGTTTGAATATGTCTAGAGACCTTGTTTATCAACTTAATTGAATGCTTACAATATAACATAAGAAGACTATGTGCCTTGGTTTTTCATTTTTTGTTTTTTTTTAAATTATGCCCATTTGAATCTTTGTCAAATCCTAGGTTTGACCATGATTTAAACAAGTTTAAAACATGAATATGAAAAAGTAAGCATGTATCCTTCGTAGTCACTCCAAAATGAAGCTCGATCTTGAGAGGGTTTTTGAAATTTCCATGTTTGAAACCAAAAAACCACATACCTATCTTCATGCTTGACTTCATAAGACAGAGTTAATTAGGGGTTAGGGGTAGCTTGATACATGATATTTCTGGTTTGAATATGTCTAGACCTTATTTATCAACTTAATTGAATGCTTACTATATGACATAAGAAGACCTTGGTTTTCATTTTTTATACCCATTTGAATCTTGGTCAAATCATAGGTTTGACCAAGATTTGAACAAGTTTAAAACATGAATATGAAAAAGTAAGCACGTACGTATGCTTCTTAGTCACTCCAAAATGAAGCTCTTGGGAGGGTTTTTGAAATTTCCATGCTTGAAACCAAAAACCACTTCTCTTCATGCATGCTTGACTTCATAAGACAGAGTTTAGGGTTAGGGGGTAGATACCTAATTTCCTGGTTTGAATATGTGTAGACCTTGTTTATCAAAATAATTGAATGCTTACTATATAACATAAGAAGACCTTGTTTTTTTTTTGAATTTTTATACCCATTTGAATCTTGGTCAAATCCTTGGTTCCACCAAGATTTGAATAAGTTAAAAACATGAATATGAGAAAGTAAGCATGTATGCTTCTTAGTCACTTCAAAATGAAGCTATTGGGAGGGTTTTTGAATTTCCATGTTCGAAACTAAAAACCACATATCTTCATGCATGCATGCTTGACTTCATGAAACAGAGTTTAGGGTTAAGGGTAGATACATGCATGATTTTTCTTGTTTGAATATGTCTAGACCTTGTTTATCAACTTAATTGAATGCCTACTATATAACATAAGAAGACCTTTTTGTTTTTTTTTTTTATTTTTATACCCATTTGAATCTTGGTCAAATCCTAGGTTTCACCAAGATTTGAATAAGTTTAAAACATGAATATGAAAAGGTAAGCATGCATGTATGCTTCTTAATTAATCGCTTCGAAATGAAGCTCTTGAGAGGGTTTTTGAAATTTCCATGTTTGAAACAAAAAAACCACGTACTTCTCTTCATGCTTGACTTCATAAGACAGAGTTTGGGGATAGGGGTAGCTTGATACATGATTTTTCTGGTTTGAATATGTCTAGACCTTGTTTATCAACTTAATTGAATGCTTACTAGATGACATAAGATGACTATGTGCATTGGTTTTTCATTTTATTGTTTTTTTTTGAATTTTTATGCCCATTTGAATCTTGGTCAAATCCTAGGTTTGACCATGATTTAAACAATTTAAAACATGAATATGAAAAATTAAGCATGTATCCTTCGTAGTCACTCCAAAATGAAGCTCGATCTTGAGAGGGTTTTTGAAATTTCCATGTTTGAAACCAAAAAACCACGTACTTCTCTTCATGCTAGACTTCATAAGACAAAGTTTGGGGTTAGGGGTAGCTTGATACATAAACTTTCTGGTTTGAATATGTCTAGACATTGTTTATCAACTTAATTGAATGCTTACTAGATGACATAAGAGTTTTTGAAATTTCCATGCTTGAAAACCAAAAACCACTTCTCTTCATGCATGCTTGACTTCATAAGATAGAGTTTGGGGTTAGGGGGTAGATACATGATTTTCCTGCTAGTTTGAATATGTCTAGACCTTGTTTATTAATTTAATTGAATGCTCACTATATGACATGAGCAGACCTTGGTTTTAATTTTTTTATACCCATTTGATTCTTCGTCAAATCCTAGGTTTGTTGACCAAGATTTGAACAAGTTTAAAACATTAATATGAAAAGGTAAGCATGTATGCTTCTTAATTAGTCACTCCAAAATGAAGCTCTTGGGAGGGTTTTTGAAATTTCCATGATTGAAACCAAAAACCACTTCTCTTCATGCTTGAATTCATAAGTCAGGGTTTAGGGATATATAGGGGGTAGATACATGATTTTTCTGGTTTGAATATGTCTAGAGCTTGTTTTTCAACTTGAATGCTTACTATATGACATACGAAGACTGTTTGCTAACGGAGGGAGTAAGCACTCTAGCTATGAAAAGTACCAAACGATGCATACCAAAATGATTTTTTAGAGGAATACTAGTTCGGATTATATAATTTTATATTAGCAGGCCAAAATCGAACCCCGTAGTTGGATTTTCAGAAATTGATCCGTAGTACTGGGCAAAACCCTAGTTTAGCTTATTTAATAATAGATTCGTAGGTCGATTTTTTTACGTTATTATTATTATTACTAGGCAGCACATGTGTTTGCCCGTCCAGTGAAACTCTTTCATTTCATTTTTCTTTTCCGCAAGGTCGGGAGTCGGAGGAAGAGGGATCACACGGGAGGAGACGAAGGGAGAGCAGTCACGGGGCCCCACTTATTTATGGTGTCTATCCTTTTTCTGGTGATGTTGACTGTTGTGCAGGGTTGTCAGTGCGCAGGGGGGTGCGAGCGAGCGAGAAAGGCCGAGAATGAGAGAGATGTTTTTTTAGAGGGACAACCGAACGATCCTGAAGGACCCAGATTTCCAATACGCATCAGAGCGCAGTTTACAGCAGGACACAAAATAAACAGGAAATTACGTCTAAATCCCTAAGATTTACATGGTAGACCCCATGCTGAAAGCAAGAAATGCGATCGGGTCCTTAATAGGCACCGTCCGGATTGATCCTCGTCGGAGCCGGGGACGAACCACTTGGCGCGACCAAATCGCCATGGCTACAGAGCCTGCACACCATGGCCTACGAGCTGAGCTAGAAACGACCTGCCAAAACCGGCAGCCAACGGAGGTGGATAATTGGAGAGAGAGAGAGAGAGAGAGAGAGAGAGTGTGTGTGTTGATGCCTCTCTCTTGACAAAGAAGATGGCTGGGAGTTTGCTTACCTAGCGTACGTGACTTGTGCTCACTGAAGTGTGGGACCTCACGCATGGGAACCACACGTAAGTGACAGACTTGTTGCTCTAATAACTCGGGTGATCATTATACTGTATTAGTACATAGTTTCCTATGGATCCTTCTTAGTCACTCCAAAATGAAGCTCTTTGGGAGGGTTTTTGAAATTTCCATGTTTGAAACCAAAAATAAGAAGACTATGTGCCTTGATTTTTCATTTTTTTTAAATTTTGCCCATTTGAATCTTGGTCAAATCCTAGGTTTGACCATGATTTAAACAAGTTTAAAACATGAATATGAAAAATTAAGCATGTATCCTTCATAGTCACTCCAAAATGAAGCTCTTGAGAGGGTTTTTGAAATTTCCATGTTTGAAACCAAAAAACCGCGTACTTCTCTTCATGCTTGACTTCATAAGAGAGAGTTTGGGGATAGGGGTAGCTTGATACATGAATTTTCTGGTTTGAATATGTCTAGACCTTGTTTATCAACTTAATTGAATGCTTACTAGATGACATAAGATGACTATGTGCATTGGTTTTTCATTTTATTGTTTTTTTGAATTTTTATGCCCATTTGAATCTTGGTCAAATCCTAGGTTTGACCATGATTTAAACAAGTTTAAAACATGAATATGAAAAATTAAGCATCTATCCTTCTTAGTCACTCCAATATGTAGCTCTTGGGAGGGTTTTTGAAATTTCCATGCTTGAAACCAAAAACCACTTCTCTTCATGCATGCTTGACTTCTTCATAAGACAGAGTTTAGGGTTAGGGGGTAGATACATGATTTTCCTGGTTTGAATATGTGTAGACCTTGTTTATCAAATTAATTGAATGCTTACTATATAACATATAAGAAGACCTTGTTTTTTTTGAACTTTTATACCCATTTGAATCTTGGTCAAATCCTTGGTTCCACCAAGATTTGAATAAGTTAAAAACATGAATATGAAAAAGTAAGCATGTATGCTTCTTAGTCACTTCAAAATGAAGCTCTTGGGAGGGTTTTTGAATTTCCATGTTCGAAACCAAAAACCACAAATCTTCATGCTTGACTTCATGAAACATAGTTTATATTAGGGTTAGGGGTAGATACATGCATGATTTTTCTTGTTTGAATATGTCTAGACCTTGTTTATCAACTTAATTGAATGCCTACTATATAACATAAGAAGACCTTTTTTGTTTTTTTTAATTTTTATACCCATTTGAATCTTGGTCAAATCCTAGGTTTCACCAAGATTTGAATAAGTTTAAAACATGAATATGAAAAAGTAAGCATGCATGTATGCTTCTTAATTAATCACTTCGAAATGAAGCTCTTGGGAGGGTTTTTGAAATTTCCATGTTTGAAACCAAAAACCACATATCTTCATGCATGCGCTTGACTTCATGAGACATAGTTTAGTGTTAGGGGGTAGATACATGATTTCTCTCGTTTGAATATGTCTAGACCTTGTTTATCAACTTAATTGAATGCTTACTATATGACATAAGAAGACTATGTGCCTTGATTTTTTTTTAAATTTTGCCCATTTGAATCTTGGCCAAATCCTAGGTTTGACCATGATTTAAACAAGTTTAAAACATGAATATGAAAAATTAAGCATGTATCATTCGTAGTCACTCCAAAATGAAGCTCTTGAGAGGGTTTTTGAAATTTCCATGTTTGAAACCAAATAACCACGTACTTCTCTTCATGCTTGACTTCATAAGACAGAGTTTGGGGTTAGGGTTAGCTTGATACATGAATTTTCTGGTTTGAATATGTCTAGACATTGTTTATCAACTTAATTGAATGCTTACTAGATGACATAAGATGACTATGTGCATTGGTTTTTCATTTTTTTTGAATTTTTATGCCCATTTGAATCTTGGTCAAATTCTAGGTTTGACCATGATTTAATCAAGTTTAAAACATGAATATGAAAAATTAAGCATCTATCCTTCTTAGTCACTCCAATATGTAGCTCTTGGGAGGGTTTTTGAAATTTCCATGCTTGAAAACCAAAAACCACTTTTCTTCATGCATGCTTGACTTCATAAGACATAGTTTAGGGTTAGGGGGTAGATACATGATTTTCCTACTAGTTTGAATATGTCTAGACCTTGTTTATCAATTTAATTGAATGCTTACTATATGACATGAGCAGACCTTGGTTTTAATTTTTTATACCCATTTGAATCTTCGTCAAATCGTAGGTTTGTTGACCAAGATTTGAACAAGTTTAAAACATGAATATGAAAAAGTAAGCATGTATGCGTCTTAACTAGTCACTCCAAAATGAAGCTCTTGGGAGGGTTTTTGAAATTTCCATGTTTGAAACCAAAAACCACTTCTTCTCTTCATGCTTGACTTCATAAGTCAGGGTTTAGGGATATATAGGGGTAGATACATGATTTTTCTGGTTTGATATGTCTAGACCTTGTTTATCAACTTAATTGAATGCTTACTATATGACATAAGAAGACTACGTGACTTGTGCTCACTGAAGTGTGGGACCTCACGCATGGGAACCACACGTAAGTGACAGACTTGTTGCTCTAATAACTCGGGTGATCATTATACTGTATTAGTACATAGTTTCCTATGGATCCTTCTTAGTCACTCCAAAATGAAGCTCTTTGAGAGGGTTTTTGAAATTTCCATGTTTGAAACCCAAAACAACTTCTCTTCATGCTTGACTTCATAAGACAAAGTTTAGGGTTAGGGGTAGATACATGATTTGTCTGGTTTGAATACGTCTAGACCTTGTTTATCAACTTTAATGCTTACTATATGACATAAGAAGACTATGTGCTTTGGTTTTTCATTTTTCTGATTTTTTCTATTTTTGATGCCCATTTGAATCTTGGTCAGATCCTAGGTTTTACCAAGATTTAAACAAGTTTAAAACATGAAAATGAAAAGGGAAGCATTTATCCTTCTTAGTCACTCTAAATGAAGTTTTTGGGAGGTTTTTGAAATTTCCATGTTTCAAACCCAAAACCACTTCTCTTCATGCTTGACTTCATAAGACATAGTTTAGGGTTAGGGGTACATACATGATTTGTATGTTTTGAATATGTCTAGACCTTGTTTATCAACTTGAATGCTTACTATATGACATAAGAAAACTACGTATGTGCTTTGGTTTTTCATTTTTCTGTTTTTTTTTAATTTTCCGCCCATTTGAATCTCTGTCAAATCCTAGGTTTGACCAAGATTTAAACAAGTTTAACACGTGAAAACGAAAAGGTAAGCATGGATCCTTCTTAGTCACTCCAAAATGTACCAATTGATAGATGTGTTAACTTTGCTTCATGGAAAAAATAATGTCATGTAAATGAGTTAACTTGGATTTCCTACCCTTGAATCCATAGGAAACTTTGTTCTAATGCACTATAATAATCAACCGAGTTTTTACACCAACAGGTCTGTCACTTACGTGTGGTGCCCATGCGTGAGGTCCCACACTTCAGTGAGCACAAGTCACGTGCAATAGGTACGCAAACTCCCAGCCATTTTCTTTGTCAAGAGAAGACGCATCAGGATGCGTATTGGAAGTCTGTGGGTCCTTCTAGATCCTTCGGTTGTCCCTCTCACAAAAAAAAACAAATCTCTCTCATTCTCGGCCTCGCTCGACTCGCTCGCACCTCCTGCTCACTGACAAACCCTGCACAAGTCAACATCATCACCCGAAAAAGGGGAGACACCATAATGCTCTCCCTCCTTCTTCTCTCCTTCCGAGTGATCCCTCTTCCTCCGAGTTTCACTCGACGGGCAAACACATATGTGCTGCATAGTAGAGTAATAATAAAAAGGTACGTAGAAAAATCGACCTACGAATCTATAATTAAATAGGTTAAACTAGGGTTTTGCCCAGTACTACAGATCAAGGTTCAAAAAAATCCAACTACGGGGTTCGAACAACCCCATTTCTAATCAAAGAATTTTTTCGACGTCATCCAAATGACCTCAAACTATAGCATGGGCGGATCCAGACTATAGCCAAGGGGGGCAGCCGCCCCCACTCAATTTTCTGAAACCTTGTACTTAGAAATATGTTAAGCTAAAGCTGGTTTGCCCGCACTTAGAAATGATATTTGCATCACTTATCATATGTTTGCCCATTTGAATCTTGTCAAATCCTAGATTTGACCAAGATAATTTAAACAAGTTTAAAACATGAAAATGAAAAGGGAAGCTTGTATCCTTCTTAGTCACTCTAAAATGAAGTTTGGGGAGGTTTTTGAAATTTCCATGCTTGAAACCAAAAACCACTTCTCTTCATGCTTGACTTCATAAGATAAAGTTTAGGGTTAGGGGGTAGATACATGATTTTTCTGGTTTGAATATGTCTAGACCTTGTTATCAACTTAATTGAATGCTTACTATATATATGCCATAAGAAGATCGACTATGTGCATTGGTTTTTCATTTTATTGTTTTTTTTAATTTTATGCCCATTTGAATCTTGGTCAAATCCTAAGTTTGACCATGATTTAAACAAGTTGAAAACATGAATATGAAAAATTAAGCATATGTCCTTCTTAGTCACTCCAAAATGAAGCTCTTGGGAGGGTTTTTGAAATTTCCATGTTTGAAACCAAAAACCACATATCTTCATGCTTGACTTCATGAGACAGAGTTTAGGGTTAGGGGGTAGATACATGATTTCTCTGGTTTGAATATGTCTAGACCTTGTTTATCAACTTAATTGAATGCTTACTATGTGACATAAGAAGACTATGTGCCTTGATTTTCCATTTTTTTAAATTATGCCCATTTGAATCTTGGCCAAATCCTAGGTTTGACCATGATTTAAACAAGTTGAAAACATGAATATAAAAAGTTAAGCATATATCCTTCTTAGTCACTCCAAAATGAAGCTCTTGGGAGGGTTTTTGAAATTTCCATGTTTGAAACCAAAAACCACATATCTTCATGCTTGACTTCATGAGATAGAGTTTAGGGTTAGGGGTAGATACATGATTTCTCTGGTTTGAATATATCTCTAGACCTTGTTTATCAACTTAATTGAATGCTTACTATGTGACATAAGAAGACTATGTTTGGCTATCTCTAGATCTTTTAATTTGATCAAATACGGTCTATGCACATGCATGGTTGTTTGGCTGTTTCAGTGTCCCTAGAGGCATACATATATACTGTTATTTAGCAATCTTTATTACAGTACAAAGGTCTTAACCTCATGGTTCACAGAAAGTATAAACGTAGATCAACCATCTAAACATAGAAGACATTCTAGTGTATGATTCTTACATATACACATCAACATCCTATCAGAAAATCTTAATGTGAATTGTACTGGCTGTACAAACCCGTGCATCATTCTCTAGCCGGTTGCACCCAAAAACCAAATCGTGGTACTTCATAGTTGACTGTATGTAGGACAATATACAGATCCAATGCGAAGCCATGGGTATCACCTGCATGACAGAACCATATTTCACATGGTTGGAGGTACTCCATATGGCATTTAAAATCATTCCTTGTCCTTCATATGGCCCTAAAAATAGTACAGTTGGATTTGTGGGTTTTAATTTTTTATTAACACACTCAATTGATTGCCCAAACATTGATTAATAATATTATTAAGGGGTGTGATGTTGAAAGCCATAAGAACAATGTGCCAAACAATCTTTGCTAGCGGACGGTAAATGTAACCCATCAGAAATAATCAGCAGACGTGCATGTTTCTTTGGTCAGAATAACTGCTGCACCATCTTAAAAGTAAATGGCATAACCATTTATTTGATTTGATAGCGTGCAGCTAGATGGCGTACATTACTATCTCTACTTCCTTGGGTCGCCCAAATCTGGAGTACTAAAAGCAAATCCAGGTGATTCATTTGACAAGACAACACAGATGCGTCCAAATTTCTCCGCCCATATTATTATAGTAATATACGAAATCTGGAGTGCGTTGCCTCGTTGCCTTCCAAGAGAAGCTGCATCCTTGCCAAAAAAGAGAGAGAGGCTGTATTTATAACTACCTCACCGGCCGCCACTAGTACAAACCATCACTCCCTCTCCACCTCCACCTCCATCTCTTCCCTAGTAGCTCCACCTCCATATCGGCGACGGACCACAATCGCGCGGCTTCGACTTCCTCTTCGACGGCGGCGGCGACAGAGGCGTGAGGCACCTTCTCCGCGGCGCATCACTCATCCTCGTCCCGCGGCAACAATGGCTGTATGTGAAATCACCATACCCTTGTGTATGGTAGAGATGATGATGTGCGGATAAAATTTTATTGGCGGTTGCTCATCCTTGTTTGAATATTTGGTGTAGATTCACATCTAGGGCAGGGTGTCAAGCGGGGTGGGTAGCGGGCTAGCTAGTTTCAGTGCGAGTGCTTTAAATCTGCTCTAATCTCAACCACTATTTGCTCTAATTTTCTGCTTTGCGGGACGATTCGCGGACGCCGCTTGCAACCCTAATCTAGGGTATTGATCCTAGTTTAGTAGACTACTAGGATTTACATGCCAATTTGTTTTTAGACTAGATCCGGATATTTGTCAATACTACTACGTACTTCTTCCGTTCGTATTTAATTGACTCTAGTTGAAAGCATCGACAGTTCATTTTCTTCTCTCCCTCGCGTCGACTAATTAAAACCGAACAGAGGGAGTATTAGGAATCCATGTGCATCCGTACTACCAGTAAGGTATTGCGTTGTTGCAGAGGCTCAGTGTAATCAATATCTTTCGATATTAATATACTCACTTTATCAGAAAATAAATTAGTAATCCATGTTCAAACTTGCTAGTTTGATCGACGTTTGATGATGATTTGTGAGGCCATGTATGGGCCTAGTTTGTTTTGCCTGGTGGTCAGTAGGCTGATGATTTATTTTTTTGCTTGGTCGATCTGTGGTCGTTCCATGGCCACTGCTGATTAAGCATTACTAGAATCAACAATTTTTTGCTTGTCTGGTGATTGGAAGTGTATGCGCTAGCACCATCGCACGATGATTAGTCTTAATGGAGATGCAGATGTCGATCAAGAGGGAGAAACATATCTTGATCATGCATTTCTCACGAGATTACTTGGTGATTGGAAGTAGAATCCACAATTTGTTGTGCAAACTTCTCAACATATGCATATATTCAATGAATTGGCTTTATGTGATCAATAGTACTTCTTATTGCAGATGGATGGAGGGGAAAGAGCGAAAAAACCGATACTTAGTGAGATGACTTCTCATTCTGTGACTTCTGATATCCCAGATAACAAGGTAAATATATAGAACGACGATTCGTAGGTGATAAAAGCAGAATCCACAATTTGCCGTGCAAACTTCTCAACATATGCATATATTTGATTAATTAGTTTTATGTGATCAATAGTATTACTTATTCCAGATGGACGTAGGGGAAGGAACGAAAAAGCGGATGCTATGTGAAATGACTTCTAAATCTGTGTGTTCTGATATCCCAGATGACAAGGTAAACATATGGACCGACGCTTGTTTTGCCGCTGCCCCTGTTAGATGGCTAGATGCTCTGGTCTAATTTCTGTTCATGTGCTTATTATTGCAGAAACATAGAGTTGAAGAAAACTCTATATTGTCTGATGACAAAGGTGAAATGGCATGCCAGTCTTTTAAACCTCCGACGCCACCTTGTTTACTGTCTATGGAGACTGATGCAGCTGGACCTGGTACTGATGAGCCTATACCTGGCATCATCGTGCCACATGAAGAAGGTTGTGGATTGGGTTTACCCCCTGCTGTAGAAACTGGTGGTGCAGCTGGAGCTGCTAGTGTAGAGCCTCTAGTGAACGGTGTCGTGCCACGGGAATTCTCTGAACTGGAGCAAAACGGTTTACCTATTGTCAAGACCGATATAACTGGTGCTGATGCTGGAGTTGCTACTGATGATCCTGCACCCGAAGGAGGTTTTGTATTGGTAGAACCCGTCATGACTATGCCCACAGTACTGACTGGTGGTGGACCTGGAGCTGGTAGGGTAGAGCCTCTAGCGAAAGGTGTCGTGCCACGAGAATCCTCTGAAGTGGATATTGGTGGTTTACCCTCTGTAGAGACTAGTGGTCTACCTGGAGCTGGTATTGTAGAGATTTCAGCAAACGGTGCTGTCCGAGAACATATCTGGTCCTACCATCCCTTTAGGTGCTACCGTGCTACCGACTCCTATGAACTGGAGCATGTACCTGATGTGCCTTCTGTAGAACCTGACGCACCTGTAAGTAGTGGTGATGATTCCGCTGAATCTGATCAAGAAGGATCTGCATCTCTAGGACAAGATGTCAGCTGTCATTCACCTGATTCTGAGCTGAAGTCAGCAACGGTAGCTTATATAGCACGGACTGTCCTTCAAGCTCTAAAGATCCAGTTGGGTGGTTCACAGGACCAGCTACTCCAAGCCATTGTCACTACAAAAGACCAGCCAGCATGCTTCGTCATCTCCTGCATACTGTTTGACAAGCTGAAGCACTGCAACTGGCGCATTGTTCAATCCCATCAGCATGGAGAGAGGAGCTATGTTTATGTCAAGATGATTCATGCTGATTTGGTAAGGTTCCATGATAAGATGTATGGGTGGGGTGAGGCAAGAGCCACATTTTGCAGCATTCACACAGTCTTCGCTCTTGAGCCAGACCCCATGGATGCTTACCCAGTGGTGCAGCTGTCCTGACTTGATATATGTTTTATGATCAGTATGCTGCTGTCGTGGAACTGTGATGTGGAGCTACCTTTCTTATGGTTTCTAGGCTTTTGGTTTCAACATGTATTATGGAGCTTACCTTAGGACTTTCGCATGCGTTTGGCTGTTGACCTGTAATGTTTGTGGTTGGTTGTCTAATCTACTTGGCACAATCACATTGCAAAGGCAAATGTTCCTTTTCTCTTTAATTGTTATTATGACTTATGTGTTATAACCAGGCAAGAATATGCAATCTTGGTTCTCTGACCGATATATATGTACACACAACTTTTGTTCACATAATAACACTAGGCCCTGTTTGTTTGGGCTAGAGCTTGTGCTTCTGCTGCTTTTGGGTCCCTATAAGCACAAGCCCAAACAAACACCTAACTTTTGGATCCAGGCTTGTACAAGCGCTTGTTCATTTTGTACTACAAGCCCGGAAGCACCTTTGGAGGAACTTCCCGCAGCTTCCCGCAGCTGGTAATCCTCCCGCTAACTCATGCCACTCTGTATCTTCATATTTACGGCCAGAATGCCACCCGGTATATATACGGAAACCCCTCACAAAACTTCCACCAAATCTCACCCGTTTTCCCCATCCCCCCGACCTGTCCCGAGATGCAAACCAGGGAGGCAGGGAGAGGCGGCTAAGGTTCTTCCAGGTCGCCGGCCTCTCCGGTCGCCACGCCGGCCGGCGCTCGCCGTGCGTCCGCCTCCACACGCTCGCCGCACGTCCATGTCCGCCTCCGCCCGCCTCAGCGCCTCCGCCCCCGCCGCACTTCTCCTCCCGACGGACGCTGCCCTTCCTCTCCCCGTCGCCGCCCCACCCGCCTCTCCCGCCTCTTCGGCCGCTCGCCGCGCATCCGCCTCCTCCACGTCTCTGCCCGCCCTCAACTCGCGGCGGCCCGCTGCTGCACTTCTCCTCCCGGTCGCCGCCCGCCCCAACTTGATTTAGGGGCTAAATCTTTGTTGTTATGTGTGTATATGTGTAGATGATTAATTATTGTGTTATATTACAGTGATTTAGGACTGAATCTTGATTCAATTGACAAAGTGTGCAGATGATACAATGTTGAAACTCGCTATAATATGGAACCAAATATTATTTGTACCTCTGTATGGTTTAATTGATTATAATCATTTATTAACAACTACAAAATTATTTTACCTAAAAAGTGATAAACCTATAATTTGAGCTAGCACACAAATCATAGTCAGATTATTAGATCAAATTAGTACTTATACATCATCTTCAGCATACAGGGTATTTCAGACAATCACCACCAGCTATATGTCCACCAGCTGTCCTAAAAGCAGGTTGCCAAACAGCAATTTTACATTTCACCAGCTGTCCAGCTCCAGCCGCTTCTCAGATCCTACCAGCTCCAGCTGCTTCTTGTTCAGCTGCAGCCCAAACAAACAGGCACTTACACGGGAAAAGAGTAGCTTTCTCTGTTGGACAAACACCAAACCACAAAAGGGTAACAACACAATATCCAAACTAGGTACGGCACCTGTTGAGCATACATGACTTTTGGCGTAAAATCACGTTAACCAACACTAGCATCATCTTGTTCTTTGCAAGGTGCTATGCTTATCAGTCTAATCCCAATACACCACCTACTTCAGGTGGCACGATGATGTCAAGTGCAGGCTCACCAGTACCAACTCTCTTGCATCAGTCTCCATTGAATGTAAGCCACTGCTGCAGTAGACACCATTAGCAATGCAAGCTGAAGGTGTTCTTATCCTCATATCAGGATCACATAATACAGGTGTCAAGCTTCATGCACTAGCCAACACAATAAAAAGTCCGAACTAGGATAGCTAGGAAAAAAACATGAAGATCTTTTTTTCGAATCCCACGCTGAACATCTTTTTTTTAACTAATTAGGTAAGCTCCTGCTGACAAACATATTACAGCAACTCCAGCAGTGGCTCTATATTTTGGCGCTGTGGGCTGAATGGCTGATGCTGCGCATGGAGCCGGCAATAGCTTCACCGGAAGCTGCAAACTGTGGCGGCCAAATGCAGGGCTGAAACAGCGTATTTTCAGAGGCGCTATAAATGCAGCGCCAAAAACAGAATATAATGAAAAATAGAGTGCAGTAAAACAGAAGATCAAACAAAGACTAGAAATAGACATAAAATAGGATAAAATTAGCTTGATAGATACTCCGTAGTTCATATTTTTACAAAGTAGTGCGATAAAACTAAACTAAAACTCGACATCTGACGAGTCCGGTGTCGTGCCCGACACCGGATCCGACGAGAAGAGGTCAATCCAACGGGGGTCGTCCTCGCCAATGGTGGTCGGCCCGGCGAGCTGCGCTTCGATGAAGGCCCGCTTCGTCGCCTTCTCCGCCCTCCGTCGTGCGCGGTCCTCCTTCTTCGCTGCCCGCCTCGTCGCCTTCTCCGCCCTCCGTCTGCGGAAGTGCTCGTTCTCGGCGGCAACGTCCTCGGGGAAGCGGGCCGCCCACTCGCGCGCCGCGCGCTCGTCCCGCTCGGCGATGCGCAAACGGCGCTCCGTCTCGCGGCGGCGGTGCTGTTCCTCCTGTCTAACGATGTACGGCGGCGGCGCGAGATCCTCGGCCTGCTGGCGCGTCCACACGTCATGGAAATTCATCGACGATCGCGGGCGCCCGAGCCGCCACGCCACGGCGTCGTACGCGCGCGCGGCCTCGTGCGCGGTCTCGTAGGTGCCGAGGCCGATGCGCTCGCCGCCGTCACGTATCTCCGCGTAATACGTACCTTTGGGGCGCGCGCGGACGCCGCGGTACCCCGTGCCCGAGACGCGGCAGTACCGCGAGCTCGACGCGAGACGAGGCATGGCGGCGGCGGAAGCGGAGCCGCGGCGGCGATATTAGGCGCAGATGGGCAAATTTCAGCAACCCGTGTCCATCTTTTTTTTGGCAGGATTACGCCATGTACCACCTTCCAATTAGAAAATAGTACTGTTCAGCCTTCCCCTGTTGGGCCCAATATTTCACTTTGGGTTGCCAACGGCCATCTACATGGTAATTGCTCTCGGCCTACTTGCTCCGGCCGTCGAAGCCCAATAACTACAAATGGGCCTTTCTGCTCATGCAATTTCGGCCCTTTTCTAATGAAACACAGATCCTATGAATGGCAAAAGAAAAAAACGCGGAGATTCTACATAAAAGTTGTTTTTATTTATTTTGAATAATTGGGTTCCAATTTTTGAAACTGCTCATGCCCAATATGAAAATCCTTGTTCGCTCCATACCCACATGGATAACGGTATTTTTAATAATTCATAAAGTGGATTTGAAATTTAAAACATATCCTAATAATTCCATGATTTAATCTATCAACTTGCAAGATCTTGGAGAGAAAAAGCTTGTATTAGTCTGCAGAATCCGCACCGTTTCAAAGGCGGCAGTGGATCAAAAGAAAAAAGGAAGTAGCCAGAAATTAGGGGTCAAAAATAACTCCAAGAAATGAAACTTTTATTGTTCGTAGAGGATGACATGCGGGACCCATGAGCCAGCAGCTTACTCAACGTTTCAAAGGCGGCATGAGATCGGAAGAAAACGGCAAGTGACCAAATATCAGGTGCCAAAAATAATCCAAGAAATGAAACTTATTGTACATAGAGGATGACATGCGGGTCCCATTTTGCAGCAGCGGTTTCAGCGTTTCAAATGCGGTTTGAGATCAAAAGAAAAAGAAAGTAGCCAGAAATTAGGGGGTAAAAAAACTCCAAAAAAGAAAGTTGATTGTACATAGAGGATGACATGCGGGTCCCATGAGTCAGCAGCTTACTCAACGTTTCCAAGGCGGATCAAAAGAAAAAGGAAATAGCCAAAAATCAGAGGTGAAAAAAAACCAAGAAAAGAAATTTTATAGTACATAGAGGATGACATGCGGGTCCCATGAGTCAGCAGGTTCCTCAACGTTTTCAAAGGCGGTGGGGATCAAAAGAAAAAGGCAAATAGCCAGAAATTAGGGGTAAACAATAAATCCAACAAAGGAAAGGTTTATTGTTCATAGATGCTGACATGTGGGACCCATGAGCCAGCAGCGTCAAGGCAAGTGACCAAAAATCAGGGGTAAAAAAATCCAAGAAAAGAAACTTTATTGTACATAGAGGATGACATGTGGGTCCCATGAGCCAGCACCTTACTCAACGTTTCAGAGGCGGCTTGAGATCGAAAGAAAAAGGAAAGTGACCGAATATCAGGAGCTAAAAATAATCCAAGAAAGGAAACTTTTATTGTACATAGAGGTTGACATATGGGTCCCACTAATACAAGCTCTTTCGCTCGAAGATCTTGCAAGTTGATTGTACATAGAGGATGACATGCGGGCCCCATGTGTCAGCAGCTTACTCAATGTTTCCAAGGCGGCAGTGGATCAAAAGAAAAAGGAAATAGCCAAAATCAGAGGGTGAAAAATAAATCCAACAAAGGAGAGGTTTATTGTCCATGGAGGCTGACATCTGGGACCCACGAGCCAGCAGCGTCCTCTACGTTTAGAAGGCGACTGGGGATCGAAAGAAAAAAGGCAAATAGCCAGAAATTAGGGGTACAAAATAACTCCAAGAAAGGAAGTGTTTATTGTTCATAGAGGCTGACATGTGGGACCCATGAGCCAGCAAAGTCTTCAACGTTTCAAAGGCGGCAGGGGATCAAAAGAAAAAGGAAGTAGCCAGAAATTAGGGGTAAAAAATAACTCCAAGAAACTTTTATTGTTCATAGAGGATGACATGCGGGACCCATGCTCCAGCAGCTTCCTCAACGTTTCAAAGGCGGCATGAGATCGAAAGAAAAAGGCAAGTGACCAAATATCAGGACCCGAAAATAATCGAAGAAAGAAATTTTATTGTACATAGAGGATGACATGCGGGACCCATTTAGCAGCAGCGGTCTCAACGTTTCCAAGGCGGCACGGGATCAAAAGAAAAAGGAAGTAGCCAGAAATTAGGGTTCAAAAATAACTCCAAGAAAGGAAACTTTTATTGTTCGTAGAGGATGACATGCGGGACCCATGAGCCAGCAGCTTACTCAACGTTTCAAAGGCGGCATGAGATCGAAAGAAAAAGGCAAGTGACAAAATATCAGGAGACAAAGATAATCCAAGAAAAGAAAACTTTATTGTACATAGAGGATGACATGCGGGTCCCATTTAGCAGCAGCGGTCTCAACGTTTCAAATGCGGCTTGAGATCAAAAGAAAAAGAAAGTAGCCAGAAATTAGGGGGTAAAAAAACTCCAATAAAGGAAAGTTTTATCGATGAGCCAGCAGAGTCCTCAACGTTTCAAAGGCGGCAGGGGATCAAAAGAAAAGGAAATAGCCAAAATCAGAGGGTGAAAAAAAACCCAAGAAAATGAACTTTTATAGTACATAGAGGATGACATGCGGGTCCCATGAGCCAGCAGGTTTTTCAACGTTTCAAACGTGGCATGAGATCGAAAGAAAAAGGCAAGTGACCAAATATCGGGATCCAAAAATAATTCAAGAAAAGAAACTTGATTGTACATAGAGTATGACATGCGGGTCCCATTTAGCAGCAGCGTATCACCGTTTGAGAGGCGGCAAGGGATCGAAAGAAAAAGGCAAGTGACCAAATATGAGGTGCCAAAAAAATCGAAGAAAAGAAAGTTTTATTGTACATAGAGGATGACATGCGGGTCCCATGAGCCAGCAGGTTTTTCAACGTTTCAAACGTGGCATGAGATCGAAAGAAAAAGGCAAGTGACCAAATATCAGGAGCCAAAAATAATTCAAGAAAAGAAACTTGATTGTACATAGAGGATGGCATGCGGTTCCCATTTAGCAGCAGCGGTATCACCGTTTGAGAGGCGCACGGGATCGAAAGAAAAGGCAAGTGGCCAAATATCAGGAGCCAAAAATAATCTAAGAAAATAAATTTTACTGTACATAGAGGATGACATGCGGGTCCCATTTTGCAGCAGCGGTCTCAATGTTTCCAAGGCGGCACAGGACCAAAAAAAAATGAAGTAGCCAGAAATCAGGGGGTGAAAAAATACAAGAAAAGAACGATTTCAATTGGGCTGCATGTGGACATCTGGGCATTCGAACTATCCTGCTGGGCCTTTTGACTCGTACAATTTCAGCCCACTCCAAAGTCCTATGCTTCGCAAAAACAAAAAACAAGGAGATTCAGCATATAAATTTGTTTATGTAAAAATAAAGATTTAATTTATCCGTTGAAATAGCTCAGAGCGCAATACACTGTTTATTGTCTGCAAAATAATCAAGATATCACATGTTTCTTGTACGGGGAGGCTGACATCGGGGACCCATGAGCCAGCAGCGTCGTTTTAAAGGCGGCAGGGGATGGAAAGAAAAAATAAACCAAAAATCTGTTGGTAAAAAATCCAAGAAAAGAAACATTTTCGTTCTGAGAGGATGACATGCGGGACCCATGAGGCAGCAGCGTCCTCAGCGTTTATTGTTCATAGAGGCTGACATGTGGGACCCGTGAGCCAGCAGCGTCCTCAACGTTTTAAAGGCGGCAGGATATCGAAAGAAAAAATAAGCCAAAAATCATTTGGTAAACAATATCCAAGAAAAGAAACATTTACCGTTCTGAGAGGATGACATGCGGGACCCATGAGGCAGCAGCATCCTCAACGATTCCAAGGCGGCAGGGGATCAAAGAAAAAAAAGGAAATATCCAGAAATTAATTAGGGGTTCAAAAAAATCCATCAAAGGAAACTTTTATTGTTCATAGAGGATGACTTGTGGGACCGACCTGCCAACAGCGTCCTCATCGTTTCAAAGGGGCAGGAGATCCAAAGAAAAAGGCAAATAGCCAGAAATTAGGGGTCAAAAATAACTCCAAGAAAGGAAACTTTTATTGTTCGTAGAGGATGACATGCGGGACCCATGAGCCAGCAGCTTACTCAACGTTTCAAAGGCGGCATGAGATCGAAAGAAAAAGGCAAGTGACAAAATATCAGGAGCAAAAGATAATCCAAGAAAAGAAACTTTATTGTACATAGAGGATGACATGTGGGTCCCATTTTGCAGCAGCGGTCTCAATGTTTGTAATGCGGCTTGAGATCAAAAGAAAAAGAAAGTAGCTAGTAATTAGGGGGTGAAAAAATCCAAGAAAAGAAAGTTGATGGACATAGAGGATGACATGCGGGTCCCTTGAGCCAACAGCTTACTCAACGTTTCAAAGGGGGCAGGGATCAAAAGAAAAAGGCAAGCCAAAAATCAGAGGGTGAAAAAAATCCAACAAAGGAAACTTTTATAGCACATAGAGGATGACATGCGGGTCCCATGAGCCAGCAGGTTCCTCAACGTTTTAAACGTGGCATGAGATCGAAAGAAAAAGGCAAGTGCCCAAATATGAGGTACCAAAAAAAACTCCAAGAAAAGAAAGTTGATTGCTCATAGAGGATGACATGCGGGTCCCATGAGCCAGCAGGTTCCTCAACGTTTCAAACGTGGCATGAGATCGAAAGAAAAGGCAAGTGACCAAATATGAGGAGCCAAAAATAATTCAAGAAAAGAAAGTTTTATAGTACATATAGGATGACATGCGGGTCCCATTTAGCAGCAGCGGTATCACCGTTTGAGAGGCGGCAGGGGATCAAAAGTAAAAAGAAATTGCCAAAAATCAGAGGGTGAAAAAAAAAGAAAATGAACTTATATAGTACATAGAGGATGACATGCGGGTCCCATGAGCCTGCAGGTTCCTCAACGTTTCAAACGTGGCATGAGATCGAAAGAAAAAGGCAAGTGAAAAAATATCAGAGCCAAAAATAATTCAAGAAAAGAAAGTTTTATAGTACATAGAGGATGACATGCGGGTCCCATTTAGCAGCAGCAGTATCACCGTTTGAGAGGCGGCAGGGGATCGAAAGAAAAGGCAAGTGAAAAAATATGAGGAGCCAAAAATAATTCAAGAAAAGAAAGTTTTATAGTACATAGAGGATGACATGCGGGTCCCAGTTAGCAGCAGCGGTATCACCGTTTGAGAGGCGGTAGGGGATCGAAAGAAAAAGGTAAGTGACCAAATATGAGGTGCCAAAAATAATTCAAGAAAAGAAAGTTTTATAGTACATAGAGGATGACATGCGGGTCCCATTTAGCAGCAGCGGTATCACCGTTTGAGAGGCGGCAGGGGATCGAAAGAAAAAGTCAAGTGACCAAATATGAGGTGCAAAAAATAATCCAAAAAAAGAAAGTTTTATAGTACATAGAGGATGACATGCGGGTCCCATTTAGCAGCAGCGGTATCACCGTTTGAGAGGCAGGGGATCGAAAGAAAAAGTCAAGTTACCAAATATGAGGTGCCAAAAAATCCAAGAAAAGAAAGTTTTATAGTACATAGAGGATGACATGCGGGTCCCATTTAGCAGCAGCGGTATCACCGTTTGAGAGGCAAAAGGATCGAAAGAAAAGTCAGTGACCAAATATGAGGTGCCAAAAAATCCAAGAAAAGAAAGTTTTATAGTACATAGAGGATGACATGCGGGTCCCATTTAGCAGCAGCGGTATCACCGTTTGAGAGGCGGCAGGGGATCGAAAGAAAAAGGTAAGTGACCAAATATGAGGTGCCAAAAATAATTCAAGAAAAGAAAGTTTTATAGTACATAGAGGATGACATGCGGGTCCCAGTAGCAGCAGCGGTATCACCGTTTGAGAGGCGGCAGGGGATCGAAAGAAAAAGGCAAGTGACCAAATTTGAGGTGCCAAAAAAACTCCAAGAAAAGAAAG
This sequence comes from Lolium multiflorum, assembly GCA_030979885.1. NCBI lineage: Eukaryota > Viridiplantae > Streptophyta > Magnoliopsida > Poales > Poaceae > Lolium > Lolium multiflorum. The sequence goes on along the minus strand of CM061753.1, from coordinate 210,804,365 downwards.
TTGATTGCACATAGAGGATGACATGCGGGTCCCATTTAGCAGCAGCGGTCTCAACGTTTCCAAGGCGGCAAGGGATCAAAAGAAAAAGGAAGTAGCCAGAAATCAGGGGGTCAAAAAATCCAAGAATAGAAAGAATTTTGGTTCATAGAGGATGACATGCGGGACCCATGATCCTGCATCGTAAACGGCTCGATCGGAGAACGTTGAACGAGATGGCGCGATCTAGAAAAAAACAATGCCAGAGAGGCTGCCATCTGGGCCCTACATCCCTCGGCGGTGCGGATTTGCGTTGACTCGGCCGGCGAACCCGAGATTTCGAGATGCACCACGTCCCGGGCCACCATACGCGACGTTTTGGCCGCTTTCGTCGGGCTAGGTGGCCTCAAAAACGAGAAAAAAAGTTTTGACATGCACCACGGAGGGACCAAAAATCGTCGGCCATGGTACACCAGCAACCACGGCGCGACTTCAACTTCGTCGGCCATGGCAACTTTTCTTGTAGTGTCTCCAATGGTGGCCGAAATCGACGGCGGTGATCTCAGCTCCTCCGCGGGCTCCGATGATCAATTGGGCGGCTCCGGTGAGTAATTGAGTGAGAGAGGTGGTCGAGGAGGCTCAGTGGTGAAAGGGGAACGCGAGGGTGTGGCGAATTCGTCCGGGGAAGCCAGCTTTCATAGAGGCCAGGGGTGCTGCTAGGGTGCGGGCAAGGTCGTCGATGGCGCCGGCGATCCAGGACGCGAAAGGGCAAAGGCATGGGCGCAGGAGGTAGGCGACGCCTAGGGGATCCTCAACGTGTAGCTAGCTCGAGAGAGGGATGGGGCAGCTCCCGCTCATTGCTCGACGGCACGGACCGGCGGCCATGGCGTCGATCATGGCGACGGGTCGTCCGCGGGCTAGAGCTCGTGTCTACGGGGTAGAGGAGATCATGGCGAAGCTATGCGCAAAGATAGGGCTCCAGGATGGGCTGAGGCGACGACACGCGCGGGCTCGCGCGCCAGACGGTGTCCATGCGCGCTCTGGCGCGCCAAGAGCGGCAAGGGCGCGTCTGGGCGTGTTGGATGCTAGCCAATGCCAAGCTTGGGCGAGCTCGAGCCATGCAGGGGGATGATCATCACTGCCAGGGAAGGTACTAGACATGATGAGAGGGAGAGAGTCGAGCCAGAGAAGAGAGAGGTGAGGGTGGCCGGCATGGGCACGACATGGATGCAATGGTGCATTCCTCCATTTTCTTCAAGGTTCCAGTACAGGAGATGATGCAAGGGGAGTACAGGAGCACTCATGATCAATGATCAAGTGGGTTTTGGTCATGGACCAGAGGTTAAAGGAGTGCATTGCAATTTGAGATTTATGCCTGCAAGGTGATTGTGATAATGGCCGCAAGAAATTTTTTGTCAAATTTTGGAATTCTTTTTGGTGAGCTCAAACATATAATTAATGTGCTAGAATGGTGGTGGTAGTATTCATTTTGATGGTGGTTTGCAAGATTTCAAAAAGTGGGGTGATCTTCTTCCTATTTCAAAGTCCCTTCTTGTCTCCTTTATTCTGGTCAACCTAGTCAAAGTCAGCATGGGTGGTCAACAGCAAAGTGGTTCACCTTGACATGGTCTTGGATGACATGGCAAGAGTTGGTCAAGGTTAGTTTAAGAAAAGTCAAAACCAGGGGATAAAGTGGGGAAGATTTTATAAAGGGGCCATATGACCATGATCATATGTAAGTTGAATTTGAATTCATCTTTGATTTGAATTAGGTTTCTTTGATTCAAAAGGGTGTGTTATTGATATATAAGTGTTTTACACACAATGGCACAAGCAATGATGGCCTTGATTGAAGATTTGCAAAATTGGCCTATGTGTATGTGAGTGAATAAATAGGATTTTCTCACCATTTGATTTCTCTTTATTTGATTTGACTTTTCTTTATTCCAAAGTGATTCTTATTAGTTTAGAAACATTTTCCAAGCATTGAAACCATTCACAAAGGTCTAGTTCCAAGAATTGTAAAAATGGCCATAACACATAAGAGATGATATTCTTATTTTTATTATTTTCCTCTTTTATTTATTTGGTATTACTTGGGCATGGGTTAGGGTCCAATTAGTGTGAGATTAGGTTTAGAGAGGGTTTCACACCATTTGGTCAAGGTTTTAAAAGCCTAGGGCAAGAATTGGGTATTATGGCTATGTGTCACCTATGCCTCTATGCATATGTTATATTTGATTTTTAATTTGACTTGGCTTGACTCATTGGTGTTGTTGAGTGTTGAAATGGTATAGAGAAATGATCCAACCATTCACAACATGTCTTAGGGTTAAGATTCTCAAATTCATAAATTTGCATTTTTCTCTCATATGCCTCTATGGCATTTTTAGTTCCTTTTTATTTTCTTTGGATTCAACTTGGGTTTGATGTAATAGGCACTAGGTTAGGTGTATGAAGGTTTTCCAATCTTCTAACAAAGTAGAAAAGGTTTAGGGTAAAAAAAAAACAAAAATAGCCATAGGCACATATGCCCTTTTCTTATTTAATTTCGATTCTTTTTATTTATTTTCTATGGGATGGTGAACAAAAGAATGAGGCTTAGGGTTTAGTGAGATTTAGTAAATGGTTTACCATTATTGAGAAAATTAGGATGGGTAGTAGTCATGATTTGCCTACTAGGCTTTATGCCCACAGATGTCTTTTTATTTTATTTTTGTTTCTTCCTATTTGACCCAAATGGGTATTGGAGAAGGTTAGGGTTTAGGGTTTTGGAAATTATGTTTAATGTAACAATTTAGCAATCATGGCAATAACCCAGGTATTAAACAAGGTCACTAGGTGTCAAAGTAGATTTAATAAAAGTTTTTGTTGGTTCCAAAATTTGGTAATTGGAAAAATTCATTTTCTTTATTTTTAAAATTTTGGGATGTTACAAACCCTTCCCCCTTAAACAAATCTCGTCCCGAGATTTTAAGAAAAGTTGGGTTTCCTAAGAGAGATTGAGTAGCGTGATTAACCGGAAAACATACTTGGCATGGTTTGGAGTGCTTCTTGGGCTTCAGTGGCGTCCATGTGGTAGAGGCGACCGTTATTGTTGTTCTGGTTTCTTCTACTTGCGAAACGTCGTTGTTGCTGGGTATGCAGCAGTATTGGGGCAGTTGTGGCAAGTTTCTGGGGCATTCCTTTGAGTAGTGGCCTACAGTGCACATTTATAGCAGGTGATGTTGCCTTGTCCTTGGTGGTAATAGGGGTAGCATTGCTTCCAGTTCTCGGGGCAGTGTTGGTGTTGTTACTGTTCCCATTGGGGTTGGTGTTGTTGTTGTGGTGGTTGTTGTTGTTGTTGTTGTCTCCGGGCTTCGGGGGTCCTCCGGTGTTATTTGCGTAGTTGGGTCGATAAGTCTGAGCCGTTGGCTTGTTGTGTCTTGGGGTAAATCCTCCAGTTGAGTTGTTGCGGTACTTCTGGGTATGGTGGGGTCCATTCTGGTTCATCATCCTGCGCTTGCGGTTTTCATTGGCCTGATGCAGCTTTCCTTCCATCTGTATGGCTGAGTCCACGAGGGCTTCGAGGTCAGCGAACGGAATGTTCACTAACACCGTTTGCATTTCGTCATGCAGTCCATTCAGAAATCTTTCCTTCCTTTTCTCATCGGTGTCTCGTCCGGGGCATACCTTGACAGAGTGAGAAACTGTCGCGGTATTCCACCACCATTCTTCCTTGCTTAAGTTCCCGGAACTCGTCTCTCATTTTCTTGATCAGTCCTTAGGTACATGGTATTTGCTGAATTTCAACTTGAAATCTGCCCAATTCATTATCTGTCCATCATTCATTGCACGCGCACTTGTCCACCAGGCTCTTGCAGGACCTGACAGGTAGTGGGTGGCGAATAGTACTTTCTCTGCGGCTTCAACTCCCGCAACTTCTAAGTTGTTCTCTATTGTTTGGAGCCAGTCATCTGCGTCAAGAGGCTCTTCTATCTTGTTGAACATCAGTGGGTTGGTGTTCTGAAAGTTCTTCAGCTTTGACCCAGGGTGGTCGGGGTTTCCATGGCCGTGATTGTTCTGAGCTATCTGTTGTATTGCCGCAATGTTGGCTTGTCGTTCGCTCTCGGACTCTCGGTCTGCCATCAGGGTTTGTAATAGTTGCATCATTGCGTCTTGATTCGCACCACGATTCGGAGGGGCCATCTGAACATTAGGAGATATGATAAGATAAGAGGGAAATTTCTATGGTTCTTTTCGGGTGAAAATAAGACTTTTGAAAACTTGGATTCTTTTTGATGATGCAGATCACACACATTCATTTATTTATTCAGCATATATTACAAACTAACACATCACACCAATGGTTTTAAGAACCATTCATCTCCAGCTATGATACAACGGGCGGGGGTACAACTCACACCTACACAAGTGACTAGGTGCAACTACTCTTCATCATCTTCATCCACATCGATGGGAATGATCCCATCCTCTCCAGAAACTCGTAGTCCTCCTCCTCAGTGAGCTCATCCTCCTCAAAGTCGTTGTCGTCACTCAGAAAGTCCTCGCTCCCTGGATGTCCTCGCCATCCTCCTCCATCTCATTCAGCTGATCTGCTTGGGCCTTGACGGTGGCCTCTAGAGTGAGTATCTTTGCACGGAGACGCGCAATGGTGGCGTCCTTCTCGGCACGCTGCAGGCGGAGTGACTTGCGATCTTGGCGAGTAGCCCGATGGCACGGCATGGTGAGGCCATATGAGTGCGGTTGGCGTGGACACGCGCTGGTCCAGATCCTTCCGGGTCTCGTGAAGCATGAAATCCAAATGCTCCACATGATGCTTGAGCACCGGGTGCGAAGAGAGGGCCATGGGCTCTCCAATGGTGTCATGCCTCGCAAAGTGCGTGAAGCGAGTACCCTGGAGTGCAGCGATGTTCTGTCCGCACACACGAGCAAGTCCCTCCTGAAGGGCACGAGCAAGTCCGTCCATCCAGTTGCTGGCCTTGAAGGAGAAGAGGATCCTCTCAGAAGTCGGAGGCTCCATCTTGCCCCTCAAGTCGGCAGTGATCATCCACTGCGGTTCCCCTCCGGGCTGGTTGGGGATCCGGACTCCGTGAAACTCGGGGTGCGGGCGTTCGAGCTCCGCAGTCACCATGTCCAAGTCTCTCTCGAAAGTCAGATCTCCACCCTTTCCCAACTGGTAAAACTTGGGGTAGTCTCCCTCCATCTGAAAGTGAATTAGATAAGTGGGTTAGAGGTGAACAAGTGTGACAAAATTTTATGTAGATTTACAAGGTACAGCATGACTTAGCATTTCGAAAAGGCTTTAAAGAGAAGAAAGTAAGTAAGTTTTCAGAAATATCCTCTTCATTTGTTTTTGAAACTAACTTTTTCCGAACGTCCATTCTAACTAGGGTCTCCTAAGGTCAAACAATGGCTCTGATACCAACTTGTCAACACCCGGATTTTTAAGTCTAGATGCCTATTATTCCCTTCCTCGCAATCCCAGGAATAGTGTTGTTGCGAGACATAATAGTTGAATATCATAGAGTCATCATTTATTACAACGCATAATTGTCTTACACACTTAGATCACATGATCCCATATTACAAATAGTAGTTGATCTATTGATCAACGAACCTCACAAATAGTGGAAGCGGAATAGTAGCAGATTTCCTAATCCACAGGCCAACGCTTGACGTCAGGAGCGGTCCTAGTTGTCGTAGACGTCCTGTTGTCCATCCTCTTCGTACTGCTGTTCTCCTTCATAGTCTGGCCATTTGAATAGCCAGGGACAAAGCCATGAGTACTTTAAAGTACTCGCAAACTAATACTAGTGTAAGCACTATCAATTTTATTAAGGGGATGCTAAGCTCTAGGTTTATTTGCATAAAGCCAAGTTTATTTTATAAACATTTAGTAAAGATGCTTGAATCGCTAGACTAACTCAAGTGGGAACATTAGTGTCATTCCTACAACTCTGTTGTGATTCAGTTCAAAGTCACCATTCATCTTTTCAATTTCAAGTCACCAGTCATATGTCACATTTTTAAAAGGGTCTGATGATGGAACAGTATGGCCTTTCCAACCGTCCTTAACCGTGGACGCGGCTATTCGAATAGTTCTACACTCTGCAGAGGTCGTACACTTGTGCCACAACATTTGCAATAATCCGTCAGGGTTAACTGGCCCTGATTTACCGCACTCCGTGCGCGGACTACCAACCATAACCTTTCACCTACATACCCTAGTATAGGCACCTCTCCCCATGAGCTTGGCCTCCCAGTGAAGACAAACCGTCAGCCTGGGAACTGCACAGGGCTTGGGCCGGACAATTCACCTCATTCACGTCATTTCATAATCAATTCACCTTTCAGCGGAGGCAGCCTCGGCATAACCCCTATGACGCTTGTTTAGAGGGAACCCATACTAAGACACATAAATTTCTAGTTAAGCCCTTACCCATATTCAGGTATTGTGGGGGTACTTGCAAAATTGGAATGGTATCGCATCCGAACCCAATCATCAGTTTTCGTAAAATTTCACCAAGTCATTCACAATCATCTTCATTCAAAAATCTTTCAATAGAATGATCCATCATTCCAAGGTTTTCAAGTCATTTCATTTCACATTTGTTCCCATCTAGAGTAGTCAATTTTACTTAGTTAGCAATAGCAACTAATCATGAAGGGTGCTATCTAACTTTCATCTGCTTAGGCTAAATTTGATGCTCAATCTAATCTAGACCAAGTGAATCATAAATCAAAAAGTAACTTTGATAAATCAATTTCAATAAGGCTTGTAAGGTAAAAACTTGGGATAGGACCATTCAGCGTAAAGTAAAATGTGGGGGTGCCTTGCTCTTGTAGAGCTTGCACTTAGCAAGAATATTAGTTCGCAACAATGTAACTCATATTAATCTAACTTGTATTGGTAAAAGTTTGCAATTATATAGCTTGCAACAGTGTAGCTTGCCTTGATTGGTGAGGTGATCAAAGTTCTCTTCTTCTTCTTCTGGGTAGAAGAACTCTTCCTCTTGGCAGTCTCCGGTACTAGCGTCTATAAACGAACACAAGGATACAATCACCAAACAATACTTAAGTGCTAGACTAATCACACAAGTGGTTCACACAAAATATTCTAGCATCACCACATTATTCACTTGTTAGTGACTGGGTTTTCTTTTTAAAAAATAATTTCCTCTCATTACAAATATTAATTTAGGGTCCCATTTAATTCTTTGAGAAATAATTTCCTCTCATTGAGATATTTATTATTGTTTCTATTTATTTATTTCTTAGGAATTAATTTCCTCTTATTGAAATATTTACTTAGTGTTTCCATTTAGGAATAATGCCCTTTCATTGAAATGTTTATTAGTGTTTTCACTTTATCTATTCTTGAGAAATAATTTCCTATTATTAAACCTTGCTAAGATTTAATCTCCTTAATTAACAAAGTAGGATCACCTGTTGACTAGGTCAATACTTCACACTTATCTTTAACAAAAGATGACTTAAATAAGGGAAATACACCTCATGCAATTTAATACTGTCTTATTAGGAAGTTAATACCATTAATTTATGCAACAGGAGGTTTATTAAATTAAGATCATTACATTATGTTGACTTTACTTGAGACAAGATTTAAATGAGACCAATACATCTCATAAGACTTAACAAGTAGTTTGGAACAATTTAAATACTACTATACAAATGATTTAATATCTTTAATTAGAACATATGGGTCTTGAAGACTAAGGTCCTCATCCCATGCATTTTAAATGTTACTTTGGTTTAAGATCCTTAAGTGGGCAAGTATGAGATTATGAAACAAAGGTCATATTACATTACTTTATTAGCACTTGGGAAGTTGATTGAATTGAGGTGCTATACCTCATACCATTTAATCGAACAAATCACATGAGAACCTAAATTACCAGAGTCTCTACCTTAATTTTAATTGTTTGGAACAAGGTTTAAATGAGAGAAACACTCCCATATGATTTACTAATAGTTTTGGACATTATCTTTGACTAGAAATAGCCATATAGTTCTTTAATTAAACTAGGCCATGATCATTCAAAGTAAGCATGGCATATTTTTGCAGAAACAATTAATACAAGTGTAATGTGATTTATAGGAGTTGGAATTAACTAAAAAGCATTTGTGGTTGATTTTTAATAATTATTCTAAGGCAGAAAAGTCCCTATCTTGTTTATTTTCCTACTTTAATTTTATAATGGATCTAAGGTTCAATCCAGTGGCATGTTGTAGATAAAATTCTAAGCTTTCCAAATATATAAAATTGGTAAAATTTGACCGAGTGGATTTGTAGTTATTTATTTTCTAGCAAAGCATCTGAGAGATATTTGAATTAATTGATTTAAATTGGATTTAAATATTTGGGCCAGCGCGGGAAACGAATTGGGCCAAAACGAGGGAAATGAAGTGGGGCTGGCCCAGTAATGCTTTAGCGCGCCATGGGCCAACTGACAGGGGGTCCCACTAGTCGGTGACTCAACGCACCCGAAGCGGTATGGGCTAACCTGGTGCGATTAGATGCATCCAACGGTGGAGGTGCGTCGTCGTCGGCGACGAGAGCGTACGGCACGGCGGAGGTAGGGGGACGGCGAGCTGGGACTCCGGCGAGGGGCGGCGCTGGTGCTAGGCGGCGTTGTCGACGAAGAGGAGTCGCCTGGTACCAGTGGCGTCTCCAATGGTGGCCGAAATCAACGGCGGTGATCTCAGCTCCTCCGCGGGCTCCGATGATCAATTGGGCGGCTCCAGTGAGTAATTGAGTGAGAGAGGTGGTCGAGGAGGCTCAGTGGTGAAAGGGGAACGCGAGGGTGAGGGGGAAGCTTTTATAGAGGCCAGGGGTGCTGCTAGGGTGCGGGCAAGGTCGTCGATGGCGCCGGCGATCCAGGACGCGAAAGGGCAAAGGCATGGGCGCGGGAGGTAGGCGACGCCTAGGGGATGCTCAACATGTAGCTAGCTCAGAGAGAGAGGGATGGGGCAGCTCCCGTTCATTGCTCGACGGGTACGGTACTGGCGGCCATGGCGTCGATCATGGCGAAGGCGACAGGTCGTCCGCAGGCTAGAGCTCGTGTCTACGGGGTAGAGGAGATCATGGCAAAGCTATGTGCAAAGTTAGGGCTGCAGGGATGGGCTGAGGCGGCGGCACGCGCGGGCTCTAGCGTCGGACGGTGTCCATGCGCGCTCGGCGCGCCATGAGCGGCATGGGCGCGTCTGGGGCGTGTTGGATGCTAGCCAATGCCAAGCTTGGGCGAGCTCGAGCCGTGCAGGGGTATGATCATCACTGCCAGGGGAAGGTACTAGACATGATGAGAGGGAGAGAGTCGAGCCAGAGAGAAGAGAGAGGTGAGGGTGGCTGATGTCTACTCACGCTTCTTTTCCTGTAGACAGTGTTGGGCCTCCAAGAGCAGAGGTTTGTAGAACAGCAGCAAGTTTCCCTTAAGTGGATTACCCAAGGTTTATCGAACTCAGTGAGGAAGAGGTCAAAGATATCCCTCTCAAGCAACCCTGCAACCACAAAGCAAGAAGTCTCTTGTGTCCCCAACACACCTAATAGGTGCACTAGTTCGGCGAAGAGATAGTGAAATACAAGTGGTATGAATGAATATGAGCAGTAGTACGGCGCCAGAAAATAGCTTACTGGCGTGCAGTTGATGGTAGTAATATTGTAGGAAGTAAACAAGCAGTAGTAACGCAGCAGTAGTAACGCAGTAAACAGTAACAAGCAGCGATAGCAGTATTTAGGAACAAGGCCTAGGGATTAGACTTTCACTAGTGGACACTCTCAACATTGATCACATAACAGAATAGATAAATGCATACTCTACACTCTCTTGTTGGATGATGAACACATTGCGTAGGATTACACGAACCCTCAATGCCGGAGTTAACAAGCTCCACAATTAGATGTTCATATTTAAATAACCTTAGAGTGCATGAAAGATCGACACGACTAAACCAAGTACTAGCATAGTATGCACACTGTCACCTTCACACATGTAGGAGGAATAGATCACATCAATACCATCATAGCAATAGTTAACTTCATAATCTACAAGAGATCATAATCATAGCCTACACCAAGTACTAACACGGATGCACACACTGTCACCATTACATCGTGTAGGAGGAATAAAACTACTTTAATAACATCACTAGAGTAGCACATAGATAAATTGTGATACAAAACATATTGCAATCATAAAGAGATATAAATAAGCACTTCACTATGCCATTCATAACAGTGAATAAGTATTCTGTGAAATATAGCCTAAGAGACCCACACGGTGCACACACTGTCACCTTTACACACGTGGGACAAGGAGTCTCCGGAGATCACATAAGTAAAACTCACTTGACTAGCATAATGACATCTAGATTACAAGCATCATCATATGAATCTCAATCATGTAAGGCAGCTCATGAGATTATTGTATTGAAGCACATAAGAGAGAGATGAACCACATAGCTACCGGTACAGCCCCGAGCCTCGATGGAGAACTACTCCCTCCTCATGGGAGCAGCAGCGGTGATGAAGATGGCGGTGGAGATGGCAGCGGTGTCGATGGAGAAGCCTTCCGGGGGACTTCCCCGTCCGGCAGGGTGCCGGAACAGAGACTCCTGTCCCCGATCTTGGCTTCGATGGCGGCGGCTCGGAAGGTTTTGCGTACCGTGGCTTCTTCCGTCGGGGTTTTTAGGTCAGGGACCTTATATAGGCGAAAGGGCAGCGTCGAAGGTCGAAGGGGCGACGACACTACAGGGCCGCGCGGCTGTGGTGGGCCGCGCCGCCATCATCTGGGGCCTGTGTGGCCCCCCTCTGGCGGCTCTCTGGTGTTCTGATGCTTCCGGGCAAAATAGGAACCTGGGCGTTGATTTCGTCCAATTCCGAGAATATTTCGTTACTAGGATTTCTGAAACCAAAAACAGCAGAAAACAGGAACTGGCACTTCGACATCTTGTTAATAGGTTAGTTCCAGAAAATGCATAAATATGACATAAAGTGTGTATAAAACATGTAGGTATTGTCAATAATATAGCATGGAACATAAGAAATTATCGATACGTTGGAGACGTATCAGCATCCCCAAGCTTAGGGTGTGTTTGGTTGGGCTGTGGCTTATTTGAAAGCAGCTGTGGGCTGTGTGCTGTGGCAAAGCAGCTGTGGCTGTGTGCAGTAAAAAAGCTGTGAAAGCCATTTGGCAAGTAGCTGTCTGAGCTGTGGATGTGAATGTAAATGTCTGATATACCCCTAAAGACTCGAGAGATTATTTTATTAGCATTTAACGATAATGATTTTTCACTGGAGATTGATCTAGCTAATTAATTAATGGAACAAACCGTGCTATTTAATTATTAGATCAAGTTGATGACCTTGGATGTACAAAAATAGTGATCACTTTGAACAAAGAAAATAGCCCCACTCTTTCATTAGCACCTTTCGTTAGCACAAATAGTGATCGATTTGGACCAACAGATCAACAGCCCAGTAACTACTTTTGTAGCTGCAGCGCAAAATATATGCAGCTGGCACATATTACTAAATAAACTAGGCAGTCGTACATGAACTAATTCTTCCATCGAGCTCCACATACAGCGGTGTAATGTTCATCTCAAGCTGCCTTGGTCCAGACCCTGCTGCTGCCGGTCAAATACGTACAGGACATCACCTTCGGTTGAGGATAAATCGGTCAGGGCAGATGTGTCTTGGTCCGCACTCGCCGCGCCGATCGTCCCGGTCGACCTCCCGCCTCGCTAGTCGTGGTCGAGCTCGTTTGGCAGCCGGCCATCGAGGTCGAGGTGGCCGATCGTCCTGGACGAGGTTGCTCGGCGGTCGGTCAGGGCAGCTGGTAGGGAGGCGGGGAGAGAGGCAGCCGACGGGGAAGGCTCGGGGAGAGGAGAGGCCGGCCGGGAAGGGGCGGCGGGGGAGCTCGCTGCAGGGATGCGCCGCCGGCTGCTCTAGGGATTGGGGCGGGAGATGAGATTGGGGAACGGGGTGACATGTGCGGCCTCCCGGTGGCAAGTGGTTGGCAATTCCCCGTCGGTTTGAGGGGCAAGGAGGGAAATAATCCGACGCGCGCGCAGCCAAAGCCAAAGAAGCACCTCCGCGCGGGCTTTGCTCGCGAGGCTCGTTTTCGCGTGGCTTTGCCCATAAGCGCGTTTGGTGAAATTTTCGTTTGGTTGGGCTTACAGCTTATAAGCTGCAAAAGCCACAGCAAAAGCCCAACCAAACACACCCTTAGTTCTGCTCGTCCCAAGCAGGTAAAACGATAACAAAGATAATTTCTGTAGTGACATGCCATCATAATCTTGATCATACTATTTGTAAACATATGTAATGAATGCAGCGATCAAAACAATGGTAATGACATGAGTAAACAAATGAATCATAAAGCAAAGACTTTTCATGAATAGTACTTCAAGACAAGCATCAATAAGTCTTGCATAAGAGTTAACTCATAAAGCAATAAATCAAAGTAAAGGTGTTGAAGCAACACAAAGGAAGATTAAGTTTCAGCGGTTGCTTTCAACTTATAACATGTATATCTCATGGATATTATCAACATAGAGTAATATAACAAATGCAATATGCAAGTATGTAGGAATCAATGCACAGTTCACACAAGTGTTTGCTTCTTAAGGTGGAGAGAGATAGGTAAACTGACTCAACAATAAAAGTAAAAGAATGGTCCTTCAAGAGGAAAGCATCGATTGCTGTATTTGTGCTAGAGCTTTTATTTTGAAAACATGAAACAATTTTGTCAACGGTAGTAATAAAGCATATGAGTTATGTAAATTATATCTTACAAGTTGCAAGCCTCATGCATAGTATACTAATAGTGCCCGCACCTTGTCCTACTTAGCTTGGACTACCGGATCTTCACAATGCCATGTTTCAACCAAGTGTCACAAAGGGGTACCACCATGCCGCCCGGACAAAGGTCTAAGGAGAAAACTCGCATTTTGGATTTCTCGCTTTTGATTATTCTCAACTTAGACATCCATACCGGGACAACATGGACAACAGATAATGGACAATGCATAAGCATGTAGCAATAATTATTATTCTCATATGAGATTGAGGATATATGTCCAAAACTGAAACTTCAACCATGATTCATGGCTTTAGTTAGCGGCCCAATGTTCTTCTCTAACAATATGCATGCTCCAACCATTAAGGTGGTAGATCCTTCAGACAAGACGGACATGCATAGCAACTCACATGATATTCAACAAAGAATAGTTGATGGCGTTCCCCAGAAGCATGGTTATCGCACAACAAGCAACTTAATAAGAGATAAAGTGCATAAGTACATATTCAATACTACGATAGTTTTTAAGGCTATTTTGTCCCATGAGCTATATATTGCAAAGGTGAATGATGGAATTTTAAAGGTAGCACTCAAGCAATTTACTTTGGAATGGCGGAGAAATACCATGTAGTAGGTAGGTATGGTGGACACAAATGGCATAGTGGTTGGCTCAAGGATTTGGATGCATGAGAAGTATTCCCTCTCGATACAAGGCTTAGGCTAGCAAGGTTATTTGAAACAAACACAAGGATGAACCGGTGCAGCAAAACTCACATAAAAGACATATTGTAAACATTATAAGACTCTACACCGTCTTCCTTGTTGTTCAAACTCAATACTAGAAATTATCTAGACCTTAGAGAGACCAATTATGCAAACCAAATTTTAGCAAGCTCTATGTATTTCTTCATTAATAGGTGCAAAGTATATGATGCAAGAGCTTAAACATGAGCACAACAATTGCCAAGTATCACATTATCCAAGAAATTTTACCAATTACTACATGTAGCATTTTCCAATTCCAACCATATAACAATTTAACGAAGAGGAAACTTCGCCATGAATATTATGAGCTAAGAACACATGTGTTCATACGAACCAGCGGAGCGTGTCTCTCTCCCACACAAGGATGAACTTATTCAGAGAACTAAGATAACAAAACAAAAATAAAAGCACACAGACGCTCCAAGTAAAATACATAAGATGTGACCGAATAAAAATATAGTTTCAAGAGAAGGAACCCGATACTTTGTCGATGAAGAAGGGGATGCCTTGGGCATCCCCAAGCTTAGACGCTTGAGTCTTCTTAGAATATGCAGGGGTGAACCACGGGGCATCCCCAAGCTTAGAGCTTTCACTCCTCTTGATTATAGTATATCATACTCCTCTCTTGACCCTTGAAAACTTCCTTCACACCAAACTTCAAGCAAACTCATTAGAGGGTTATTTCACAATTAATAATTCACATATTCAGAGGTGACACAATCATTCTTTACACTTCTGGACATTGCACATAACTTCTGAAAGTTAATGGAACAAAGAAACTCATTCAACTTAACAAAAGCGGCAATGCGAAATAAAAGGCAGAATCTGTCAAAAACAGAACAGTCCGTGAAGACGAATTTTAAAATGGCACCAAACTTGCTCAAATGGAAAAACTCAAAACTAATGAAAGTTGCGTACATATCTGAGGATCACGCTCGTAAATTGGCAGATTTTTTCAAATTTTCTACAGAGACTTGTGCCAGAATTCGTGACAGACAGCAATGCTGTTTCTGCGCAGCGATCCCAAATATAACATCAAATTTAACATAGAAACTTTACTTGGCACAAAAACATGATAATGAGAGGTTGCTACAGTAGTAACAACTTCCAAGACACAAATATAAAACAAAGTACTGTAGTAAAAAAAAACACATGGGTTATCTCTCAAGAAGTTCTTTCTTTATAGCCATTAAGATGGGCTCAGCAGTTTTAATGATGCACTCGCAAGAAATAGAAGTTGAAGCAAAAGAGAGCATCAAGAGGCAAATTCAAAACACATTTAAGTCTAACATTCTTCCTATGCATAGGAATCTTGTAAATAAACAAGTTCATGAAGAGCAAAGTAACAAGCATAGGAAGATAAAACAAGTGTAGCTTCAAAAATTTTAGCACATAGAGAGGTGTTTTAGTAACATGAAAATTTTTACAACCATATTTTCCTCTCTCATAATAACTTTCAGTAGCAACATGAGCAAACTCAACAATATAACTATCACATAAAGCATTCTTATCATGAGTCTCATGCATAAAATTATTACTCTCCACATAGGCATAATCAATTTTATTAGTTGTAGTGGGAGCAAACTCAACAAAGTAGCTATCATTATTATTCTCATCATCAAATATAGGAGGCATAGTATCATCAAAGTAAATTTTCTCCTCAATGCTTGGGGGACTAAAAATATCATGCTCATCAAAGCCAGCTTCCCCAAGCTTAGAATTTTCCATAGCATTAGCAACAATAGTGTTCAAAGCATTCATATTAATATGTTCCATGGGTTTTTTAATTTTCGCATCAAACCATCCATGTCTTAAATCAGGAAATAGAATAAGAAGGTCATTGTTGTCCATTATGCCTAACTAGTGTAAACAAGAAACCAAATGTCGCAATTGCAAAGTCTAAAGGAAATAGCTTCGAGTACTTACAACGGCGCCGGAAAATAGCTTAGTAGCCGAGATCCGGAGTGTGAGTACCTTTTACCTTTCCTCCCCGGCAACGGCGCCAAAAATAGCTTGATGTCTACTCACGCTTCTTTTAGACAGTGTTGGGCCTCCAAGAGCAGAGGTTTGTAGAACAGCAGCAAGTTTCCCTTAAGTGGATTACCCAAGGTTTATCGAACTCAGGGAGGAAGAGGTCAAAGATATCCCTCTCAAGCAACCCCGCAACCACAAAGCAAGAAGTCTCTTGTGTCCCCAACACACCTAATAGGTGCACTAGTTCGGCGAAGAGATAGTGAAATACAAGTGGTATGAATGAATATGAGCAGTAGTACGGCGCCAGAAAATAGCTTGCTGGCGTGCAGTTGATGGTAGTAATATTGTAGGAAGTAAACAAACAGTAGTAACGCAGCAGTAGTAACTGTTGGAGATATGCCCAAGAGGCAATAATAAAATGGTTATTATAATATATCTTTGTGTTTATGATAATGTTTGCATACCATGCTATAATTGTATTAACCGAAACATTGATACATGTGTGTTATGTAAACAACAAGGAGTCCCTAGTAAGCCTCTTGTATAACTAGCTTGTTGATTAATGGATGATCATGGTTTCGTGATCATGAACATTGGATGTTATTAATAACAAGGTTATGTCATTAGGTGAATGATATAATGGACACACACCCAAATGAGCGTAGCATAAGATCAAGTCATTAAGTTCAATTTGCTATAAGCTTTCGATACATAGTTGCCTTAGTCCTTCGACCATGAGATCATGTAAATCACTTACACCGGAAGGGTACTTTGATTACATCAAACGTCATTGCGTAAATGGGTGACAATAAAGGTGGGATTAAGTATTCGGAAAGTGTGAGTTGAGGCATATGGATCAATAGTGGGATTTGTCCATCCCGATGACGGATAGATATACTCTGGGCCCTCTCGGTGGGATGTCATCTGATTAGCTTGCAAGCATATGAATGGTTCATAAGAGATCACATACCACGGTACGAGTAAAGAGTACTTGTCGGTAACGAGGTTGAACAAGGTATGGAGATACCGATGATCGAACCTCGGACAAGTAAAATATCGCGTGACAAAGGGAATCGGCATCGTATGTAAATGGTTCAATCGATCACTAAGTCATCGTTGAATATGTGGGAGCCATTATGGATCTCCAGATCCCGCTATTGGTTATTGCTCGGAGAGGAGTCTCGACCATGTCTGCATAGTTCGCGAACCGTAGGGTGACGCGCTTAAGGTTCGATGTCGCATAAGTAGATTTGAATATGGTATGGAGACGAAGTTTGTTCGGAGTCTCGGATGTGATCCAGGATGTCACGAGGAGGTCCGGAATAGTCCGGAGAATAAGATTCATATAAGGGAAGTTGATTTCTAGGTTTCGGAAAAGTTCGGGATTTTTCCGGTGGATGACCGGGAAGGTTCTAGAAGGTTCCGGGGGTCCCACCAGTGGGCCCACGACCCTAGGAGGCCTAGCATGGGCCGAGGGGGTGCACCCTAGCCTAATGGGCCAGGGGCACATGCCCCTCAAGGCCCAGGCCGGCCAACCCTAGGGTTTTCCCCAAAACCCTAGGGGGGATCAACTTGGGGGGGAAGAATTCCCCCTCCCCCCTTTGGCCGCCGGCCCTAGATGGGTTTGGGGCATTGGGGGGCCACCCAAACCGACCTCCCCCCTATATAAAGAGGGGAGGGGGCAGGGGGGGCGTTCACCCCTTCCAGCCCCGCTCTCTCCTCCATAGAGCTGTTCTTGGCGAAGCCCTGCAGCTTTTCTCCTCCACCACCACCACCACGCCGTCGTGCTGCTGGGATTCCGAGGGGATCTACCACACCTCCGCTGCCCGCTGGAACGGGGAGAGGAAGGGCTTCATCGACACCGTACGCGCGACCGAGTACGGAAGTGCTGCCGGATTGCAGCACTGGGGATGATCGTCTACACCAACAACGAGATCTGATCTCGTAGGCTTTGGAAATCTTCAAGGGTTAGTATCTTATCAATCTCGTTGCTTCGATCTTGTAGATTAGATCTTGGGTGTTCCATAGATTAGATCTTGGATTTATTCGTCTTGCGGTAGGAAAATTTTTGTTTTCTATGCTACGAACCCCATCAGTGGTATCAGAGCCATGTCTATGCATAGATCTGTTGCACGAGTAGAACACAATGGTTTTGTGGGCGTTGATGCTTTTGTTGCTTTAGTTTGTGTACTTTGCATCTTGCGGGATGGTGGGATGAAGCGGCCCGGGCTAACTTTACATGACCGCGTCTCATGAGACTTGCTCCACGCTTGACATGCAACTTGTATTGCATAAGTGGCTTTGCGGGTGTCTGTCTCTCCCACCATAGTGAAGATTCCAATTTGCACTTTCTATTGTCAACACTAGTATCACCGTTGTGGTTCATGTTCGTAGGTAGATTGGATCTTA
Organism: Lolium multiflorum; assembly: GCA_030979885.1. Lineage (NCBI taxonomy): Eukaryota > Viridiplantae > Streptophyta > Magnoliopsida > Poales > Poaceae > Lolium > Lolium multiflorum. Next base: position 210,786,417 of record CM061753.1, on the reverse strand, counting down.
CTCGAAAACCCTAAACCACGTAAAATATGCAAACCAAATTAGAAGCGTCTAACTTGTTTTTGCAGGGTTTGGTGATGTGATATGGCCATGATATGATGATGATTATATTTGATGTATGAGATGTTCATTGTTGTATTATGGCAACCGGCAGGAGCCTAATGGTTGTTTTTAATTTTTGTTAAAGACCTGCGTGTCTATTCATCATGTAATAGCTTTATTTCAAGTAGTTGTTATGGTAGCTATAAGTGATGGACAACCATGAAGCGGCGCCACGGACCTTGGTGCAATGCTGGTGATGATGGAGATCATGATCATGTGCTTTGGAGATGGAGATCAAAAGCACAAGAAGAAAGGCCATATCATATCACATATTATGAATTGCATGTGATGTTAATCCTTTATGCATCTTATCTTGCTTAGATCGCGACGGTAGCATTATAAGATGATCCCTCTCACTAAATATCAAGATAATAAAGTGTTCATCCTTAGTATGCACCGTTGCTAAGACTTGTCGTTTCGAAGCATCTCGTGATGATCGGGTGTGATAGACTCTACATGTGCATACAACGGGTGCAAGCCAGATTTGCACACGCGGATACTAAGGTTGCCTTGACGAGCCTAGCATGTACAGACATGGTCTCGGAACACGGGATACCGAAAGGTAGAGCATGAGTCATATGAATGATATGATGAACACTTTGAGTGTTCGCCTTTGAAGCTACATCTTTTCTCGTGATGATCGGACTTGGTGTAGTGGATTTGGTTCGTGTAATCACTAAGACAATGCGAGGGATGTTGTTTTGAGTGGGAGTTCACCTAGTTAATTGAAGAATTAAAAATGAACTCAAATTATCATGAACATAGTCTGAATAGTATTTTGAATTAAATTTGTAGAATTGGCATCCGTTTTCTACCATGCGCTAGTCTTGTAATTGAGATAGAAATACTGTTAAGTCTGACAAGTAACTTTACGGACTGGTACCGTATTGTTAAAGAATCAAGATATGATTAAGTCCTAATGCAAACTTTTAGTAAACCTCACATTAATGATTCAAAGAACAATGGTTTCAATTAGTACCTAGAATCATCTTGCCTCCGTGAAACTTGAAGTTCAAATCTGTTTGAAAAGTAAGGAGCTGGAAATTTTGTTTTCAGAAATAAGCAAGGTATGAGATATATATGATATCTAAGACCTTATTGCAAGATGATAGAATATAATCTAGTGAGACTACATAAACTCATAAGTTTTATGGGAATGTACGAAGGTTGAAGACGCCAGGCGTCCCAATCCTCCAACTAGTTGGGCACTAACGATATTCGCATATCCATGAGGTGATCGTCCTTAGAATGCACCGTTGCTAAGACTCGTCGCTTCGAAGCATCTCGTGATGATCGGGTGTTATAGATTCTACGTGTGCATACAACGGGTGCAAGACAGATTTGCACATGCGAATACTAAGGTTAAAACTTTACGAGCCTAGCATGTACAGACATGGTCTCGGAAAGTCGTCATGATTTGATGGATAAAATTATGAGTGAAATTGTTCATTACATTAAAGGTTACTAATAGTGAAATCTAGAACGCTTGTCATGTGATGATCAACTTCAAGGTAAGAACCTCAAGGTTATTGGTATTTGACCAATGGACCTAGAAGTTATTGAAGGTGAAGTGTTTTCTGAGAATGAGGAAAGCTAAAAGAGAAACTACAAAAGATATTTTGGCAGAAAGAAAGAAAAGACTAGAAAGTCTAGCTCAGGTGTATATAGATGATATACATGTTATGGATGTATTCCTTGTTTGGTCACACAATGAAATTCTTGGGTAATTGTACCATATTGGTTGGTATGAGGTGTCATACAAAACAACGCAATACAAGAATACAATGGCCTAAGTGACTGAAAAGGAATGTGACAGGAATGCACGTCTGGAACAAAAATAAAGTGTTATTATGTTCGTCGTTGGCATTCTGTCTAGCCATTCAGATTTATAATAAAGAACTTTATAATTGTTGTCTTGTTCTGGTTAAATGAAAACAATGAGTTGTTCAAATTGTAACAGCATTCCATGTACGATGGATAAGTTATTATAAATCTTTATGGTGAAGCACACATACATAACACTGACGCTAAAATGCCATAAGGCAAATGATATGAATTCCACTCATTAGTGGAACCGCCATTTAGGTCATGTTAGAAAGGAACGCATGAAGGAACTCCATGCAAATGGACTTTTGGAGTCATTTGATTTCTGAATCATTTGGCGCTTGCAAATCTCTTCTAAAGAGAATGACTTAAATCCCGTTCATAGGCCAAGAGTTGAACGGGCAATTAACTTAGTGGAAACATACATGGTGATGTATATGGTTCACTGGGCATAGTTGTGTGCGGGAGATTCTTCTACTTCATGAAAACTTCTAACAATGAATTGAGTATATATGTGGATATATTCGATAAGGAAGAAGTTTGAAACATTTGAATGGATTCAAATAAATTTCAGCATAAAGTAGAAATCATCGTAATAGAAAAGTCAAATATCTATGATTGGATCATAGTGGAAATATTTGAATTACGAGTTTTAGCGAACATCTAAGAGAGTTATGAAGTTGTTCTACAACTCACGTTTCTTGGAGTATCATAGTGATGATGGAGTATCCGAGAGATGTATCCAAACCTTGTTGGGTCAATGATGATATAAAATATATAGATGCCATTATATTTTGTGGATTATGCTTTAGAGACTACCTCTTTTACACTAAATAGAGCATCATCATAATCCATTGAAATGACACCATACGAGTTATGGCATGGGTATAAACCCTAATAGTCCTTTCTTAAATTTTGGTATGCGTAGCATAAGTGAATGAGTTTACAACCAAAATCGGATGAATGTCTTTGTTGGTTATCCCAGAGAATTGATTGGGAATTCTTTCCACTATTAAGTAAAAGACAAAAGTGTTTGTTGATGTTACTTGCTTATTTCCAAGAAATTGTTTTCTAGCGAAGTATTTGAGTGGGAGGACAATGAAACTTGATAAGGTTTATGAACCTAAGCATGATGATCAGAGTAGCGCAGCGTCGGAAATGGTTCCGGAAGCAGCTACGAAGATCATGGCTCACATGTCTACAAATTGTTATAGTCATGGAGATCAAAGTACTTATTGAACCTTGTAGGTATGGTTTACTTTGTGATCAAATAAATGATTTGTGAACAAAGGATTGATTTTGAACAATGATAAACCAACTACATACAAAGAAGTTATGATGGGCCCTGACTCCGTTAAAATGGCTATGCGCCATGAAATCCGAGATAGGTGAACACTTTTTGAAAGTAAATGGATCTATAAAATTGATGGACTTGGATACAATATCCTTAAAGAAGCTTGACTTATCGAAAAGTTGTTTACGACAAAGTTCAAGGAGTTGACTACGATAAGATTAGATCTTCCGTGGCAATGCTTATAGTCTATGTGGATTATTCTAGTAATCGCTACATATTTCTTTTATGAGATATGATAGTAGGATGGCAGAAATACATTCCTTACCAGAAGTATGTATGAAGGATGTATACCAGATACAACCAAGAGTTTTGCTGGTCCGTGGAATACTAGATAGGTATACAAACTTCAATTGGATGAAGTAAGTATCGCGGAGTTGGAATCTTCACCGGATGAAATAATCAAAGAGTTTTGATTTCATCAGAAATGATGAAGATGCTTGCATTTGCAAGAAATTAAGTGGGAGCGCTGAGACATATTTATAATACTTTATGTAGATGACATATCGTTGATTAAAAATAATGTAATCATGTACTTGATGTGATTAAAAGGTTTCATTGAGAATTAATTTCAATGAAAGGATATGGACTGAAACATATTTAGTGTCAAGATCTATGAAGATAGATTGAAACACATAATAAGTTTAAGTCAAGGTACATAGAATGGATATTGAAGTGGTTCAATATAAAAGTGTTAAGAAAGTGTTCTTTTCATGTGAAGGTTTAACAAGACTTCGGTGTATTTGACACTCGATGAGTAAAATCACATGAGTGATTTTAGATCACAAATAAAATGTACAAAGTCAGATGTCCTGTGCTCTAAATTGTTACGAGCATATACCAGAATGATTCATGTAATGATCATTGGACAACAGTAAGAATATCCCTGAGTGCTTTAGAAGAACCAAGGATATATAAATATAGTTTTTATATGGAGTAATGACAAACAAATCGCTGTAAGGTGTTGCACCGATATTAGTTTGGTCACATATAAAAATAAAAATTTCAATCTCAATTAGGCTAAGAGTTATAAGGTAGCACAATGAGCTAGAACAAGTCTATGCTAGATTTGGATGAGTTCTAAATATTGTGACGGATTCTACAAACGAAGGCAGAGTATGTCATTGTTTTGACAATGACCGAGGATGTTAAGTCGAGAAGTTCTTTGAGAACTTGGTGTAGTTCCGATAGTGTCAGAACTTTGAAGCTATATTGTATGTGACAATATTAGTGACTTATTTCAGACCGCGGAATTAAGGTTCCACCAGAGGACTAAGCATATACAATTAATGCCGACTCATTTGGAAAATGAGTGATGCGTTGAGACGCAAATGAATTGCAAAATACATACGTTTCTGAGCGTGTCAGATCCGTTGACTAAAACCTCTCCCGTGAGCAAAACATGATAAGCACCAGAAGGCCAAGGTGTTATATCTTTTCAAATGTAAACTAGATTATTGACTCTAGTGCAAGTGGGAGACTGTTGGAGATATGCCCAAGAGGCAATAATAAAATGGTTATTATAATATATCTTTGTGTTTATGATAATGTTTGCATACCATGCTATAATTGTATTAACCGAAACATTGATACATGTGTGTTATGTAAACAACAAGGAGTCCCTAGTAAGCCTCTTGTATAACTAGCTTGTTGATTAATGGATGATCATGGTTTCGGGATCATGAACATTGGATGTTATTAATAACAAGGTTATGTCATTAGGTGAATGATATAATGGACACACACCCAAATGAGCGTAGCATAAGATCAAGTCATTAAGTTCAATTTGCTATAAGCTTTCGATACATAGTTGCCTTAGTCCTTCGACCATGAGATCATGTAAATCACTTACACCGGAAGGGTACTTTGATTACATCAAACGTCATTGCGTAAATGGGTGACAATAAAGGTGGGATTAAGTATTCGGAAAGTGTAAGTTGAGGCATATGGATCAATAGTGGGATTTGTCCATCCCGATGACGGATAGATATACTCTGGGCCCTCTCGGTGGGATGTCATCTGATTAGCTTGCAAGCATATGAATGGTTCATAAGAGATCACATACCACGGTACGAGTAAAGAGTACTTGTCGGTAACGAGGTTGAACAAGGTATGGAGATACCGATGATCGACAAGTAAAATATCGCGTGACAAAGGGAATCGGCATCGTATGTAAATGGTTCAATCGATCACTAAGTCATCGTTGAATATGTGGGAGCCATTATGGATCTCCAGATCCCGCTATTGGTTATTGCTCGGAGAGGAGTCTCGACCATGTCTGCATAGTTCGCGAACCGTAGGGTGACGCGCTTAAGGTTCGATGTCGCATAAGTAGATTTGAATATGGTATGGAGACGAAGTTTGTTCGGAGTCTCGGATGTGATCCAGGATGTCACGAGGAGGTCCGGAATAGTCCGGAGAATAAGATTCATATAAGGGAAGTTGATTTCTAGGTTTCGGAAAAGTTCGGGATTTTTCCGGTGGATGACCGGGAAGGTTCTAGAAGGTTCCGGGGGTCCCACCAGTGGGCCCACGACCCTAGGAGGCCTAGCATGGGCCGAGGGGGTGCACCCTAGCCTAATGGGCCAGGGGCACATGCCCCTCAAGGCCCAGGCCGGCCAACCCTAGGGTTTTCCCCAAAACCCTAGGGGGGATCAACTTGGGGGGGAGAATTCCCCCTCCCCCCTTTGGCCGCCGGCCCTAGATGGGTTTGGGGCATTGGGGGGCCACCCAAACCGACCTCCCCCCTATATAAAGAGGGGAGGGGGCAGGGGGCGTTCACCCCTTCCAGACCAAGTTCTGGCCGCCCCATCTCTCCTCCATAGAGCTGTTCCGGCTTGGCGAAGCCCTGCAGCTTTTCTCCTCCACCACCACCACCACGCCGTCGTGCTGGGATTCCGAGGGGATCTACCACACCTCCGCTGCCCGCTGGAACGGGGAGAGGAAGGGCTTCATCGACACCGTACGCGCGACCGAGTACGGAAGTGCTGCCGGATTGCAGCACTGGGATGATCGTCTACACCAACAACGAGATCTGATCTCGTAGGCTTTGGAAATCTTCAAGGGTTAGTATCTTATCAATCTCGTTGCTTCGATCTTGTAGATTAGATCTTGGGTGTTCCATAGATTAGATCTTGGATTTATTCGTCTTGCGGTAGGAAAATTTTTGTTTTCTATGCTACGAACCCCATCAGTAACGCAGTAAAACAGTAACAAGCAGCGATAGCAGTATTTAGGAACAAGGCCTAGGGATTAGACTTTTACTAGTGGACACTCTCAACATTGATCACATAACAGAATAGATAAATGCATACTCTACACTCTCTTGTTGGATGATGAACACATTGCGTAGGATTACACGAACCCTCAATGCCGGAGTTAACAAGCTCCACAATTAGATGTTCATATTTAAATAACCTTAGAGTGCATGAAAGATCGACACGACTAAACCAAGTACTAGCATAGTATGCACACTGTCACCTTCACACATGTAGGAGGAATAGATCACATCAATACCATCATAGCAATAGTTAACTTCATAATCTACAAGAGATCATAATCATAGCCTACACCAAGTACTAACACGGATGCACACACTGTCACCATTACATCGTGTAGGAGGAATAAAACTACTTTAATAACATCACTAGAGTAGCACATAGATAAATTGTGATACAAAATACATTGCAATCATAAAGAGATATAAATAAGCACTTCACTATGCCATTCATAACACTGAATAAGTATTCTGTGAAATATAGCCTAAGAGACCCACACGGTGCACACACTGTCACCTTTACACACGTGGGACAAGGAGTCTCCGGAGATCACATAAGTAAAACTCACTTGACTAGCATAATGACATCTAGATTACAAGCATCATCATATGAATCTCAATCATGTAAGGCAGCTCATGAGATTATTGTATTGAAGCACATAAGAGAGAGATGAACCACATAGCTACCGGTACAGCCCCGAGCCTCGATGGAGAACTACTCCTCCTCATGGGAGCAGCAGCGGTGATAAAGATGGCGGTGGAGATGGCAGCGGTGTCGATGGAGAAGCCTTCCGGGGGCACTTCCCCGCTTCGGCAGGGTGCCGGAACAGAGACTCCTGTCCCCCAGATCTTGGCTTCGCGATGGCGGCGGCTCTGGAAGGTTTTGCGTACCGTGGCTTCTTCCGTCGGGGTTTTTAGATCAGGGACCTTATATAGGCGAAAGGGCAGCGTCAGAAGGTCGAAGGGGCGACGACACCATAGGGCCGCGCGGCCAGGGGGTTGGCCGCGCCGGCCTATCATCTGGGGCCTGTGTGGCCCCCTCGCGCTCTCGGGTGTTCTGGATGCTTCCGGGCAAAATAGGAACCCGGGCGTTGATTTCGTCCAATTCCGAGAATATTTCCTTACTAGGATTTCTGAAACCAAAAACAGCAGAAAACAGGAACTGGCACTTCGGCATCTTGTTAATAGGTTAGTTCCGCAAAATGCATAAATATGACATAAAGTGTGTATAAAACATGTAGGTATTGTCAATAATGTAGCATGGAACATAAGAAATTATCGATACGTTGGAGACGTATCAGCATCCCCAAGCTTAGTTCTGCTCGTCCCGAGCAGGTAAAACGATAACAAAGATAATTTCTGAAGTGACATGCCATCATAATCTTGATCATACTATTTGTAAACATATGTAATGAATGCAGCGATCAAAACAATGGTAATGACATGAGTAAACAAATGAATCATAAAGCAAAGACTTTTCATGAATAGTACTTCAAGACAAGCATCAATAAGTCTTGCATAAGAGTTAACTCATAAAGCAATAAATCAAAGTAAAGGTGTTGAAGCAACACAAAGGAAGATTAAGTTTCAGCGGTTGCTTTCAACTTATAACATGTATATCTCATGGATATTATCAACATAGAGTAATATAACAAATGCAATATGCAAGTATGTAGGAATCAATGCACAGTTCACACAAGTGTTTGCTTCTTAAGGTGGAGAGAGATAGGTAAACTGACTCAACAATAAAAGTAAAAGAATGGTCCTTCAAGAGGAAAGCATCGATTGCTGTATTTGTGCTAGAGCTTTTATTTTGAAAACATGAAACAATTTGTCAACGGTAGTAATAAAGCATATGAGTTATGTAAATTATATCTTACAAGTTGCAAGCCTCATGCATAGTATACTAATAGTGCCCGCACCTTGTCCTACTTAGCTTGGACTACCGGATCTTCACAATGCCATGTTTCAACCAAGTGTCACAAAGGGGTACCTCCATGCCGCCTGTACAAAGGTCTAAGGAGAAAACTCGCATTTTGGATTTCTCGCTTTTGATTATTCTCAACTTAGACATCCATACCGGGACAACATGGACAACAGATAATGGACTCCTCTTTAATGCATAAGCATGTAGCAATAATTATTATTCTCATATGAGATTGAGGATATATGTCCAAAACTGAAACTTCAACCATGATTCATGGCTTTAGTTAGCGGCCCAATGTTCTTCTCTAACAATATGCATGCTCCAACCATTAAGGTGGTAGATCCTTCAGACAAGACGGACATGCATAGCAACTCACATGATATTCAACAAAGAATAGTTGATGGCGTTCCCCAGAAGCATGGTTATCGCACAACAAGCAACATTTTTGTCAAATTTTGGAATTCTTTTTGGTGAGCCTCAAACATATAATTAATGTGCTAGAATGGTGGTGGTAGTATTCATTTTGATGGTGGTTTGCAAGATTTCAAAAAGTGGGGTGATCTTCTTCCTATTTCAAAGTCCCTTCTTGTCTCCTTTATTCTGGTCAACCTAGTCAAAGTCAGCATGGGTGGTCAACAGCAAAGTGGTTCACCTTGACATGGTCTTGGATGACATGGCAAGAGTTGGTCAAGGTTAGTTTAAGAAAAGTCAAAACCAAGGGGATAAAGTGGGGAAGATTTTATAAAGGGGCCATATGACCATGATCATATGTAAGTTGAATTTGAATTCATCTTTGATTTGAATTAGGTTTCTTTGATTCAAAAGGGTGTGTTATTGATATATAAGTGTTTTACACACAATGGCACAAGCAATGATGGCCTTGATTGAAGATTTGCAAAATTGGCCTATGTGTATGTGAGTGAATAAATAGGATTTTCTCACCATTTGATTTCTCTTTATTTGATTTGACTTTTCTTTATTCCAAAGTGATTCTTATTAGTTTAGAAACATTTTCCAAGCATTGAAACCATTCACAAAGGTCTAGTTCCAAGAATTGTAAGAATGGCCATAACACATAAGAGATGATATTCTTATTTTTATTATTTTCCTCTTTTATTTATTTGGTATTACTTGGGCATGGGTTAGGGTCCAATTAGTGTGAGATTAGGTTTAAAGAGGGTTTCACACCATTTGGTCAAGGTTTTAAAAGCCTAAGGCAAGAATTGGGTATTATGGCTATGTGTCACCTATGCCTCTATGCATATGTTATATTTGATTTTTAATTAGACTTGGCTTGACTCCATTGGTGTTGTTGAGTGTTGAAATGGTATAGAGAAATGATCCAACCATTTACAACATGTCTTAGGGTTAAGATTCTCAAATTCATAAATTTGCATTTTTCTCTCATATGCCTCTATGGCATTTTTAGTTCCTTTTTATTTTCTTTGGATTCAACTTGGGTTTGATGTAATAGGCACTAGGTTAGGTGTATGAAGGTTTTCCAATCTTCTAACAAAGTAGAAAAGGTTTAGGGTAATAGGGTTACAAAAATAGCCATAGGCACATATGCCCTTTTCTTATTTAATTTCGATTCTTTTTATTTATTTTTTATGGGATGGTGAACAAAAGAATGAGGCTTAGGGTTTAGTGAGATTTAATAAATGGTTTACCCTATTTGAGAAAATTAGGATGGGTAGTAGTCAAGATTTGCCTACTAGGCTTTATGCCCACATATGTCTTTTTATTTTATTTTTGTTTCTTCCTATTTGACCCAAATGGGTATTGGAGAAGGTTAGGGTTTAGGGTTTTGGAAATTATGTTTAATGTAATAATTTAGCAATCATGGCAATAACCCAGGTATTAAACAAGGTCACTAGGTGTCAAACTAGATTTAATAAAAGTTTTTGTTGGTTCCAAAATTTGGTAATTGGGAAAAATTCATTTTCTTTATTTTTAAATTTTTGGGATGTTACATTCCTCACCTTGTGGATGGTGGTCTCTCTATTCTTCAATACACATATGATACGATTCTCTTTATGGAACATGATCTTGAGAAAGCAAAAAAAAATCATAAATTAATTTTATCAGGTTTTGAGCAATTATTAGGTCTAAAAATTAATTTCCATGAAAGAGAGTTTATTTTTTGTTTCGTCAATGCCCTAGACGAGGCTGGCCTATATGCTGAAATGTTCGGCTGTGGTTTGGGCCAGTTTTCGTTAAGCTACGTAGACGATTCATATTCATTATCGGAGGCTCACAAATCCTAAATCAAGACATGTCAAGGAAATGTTACAAATTAAAATCATCTTAGTAGTTGCAAAGGAAAATTACTATTTGTGGGCGGAAGATTGGTTCTTATTAATTCAATACTAACTAATATGATACTATATATGATTTCCGTTTTCCAATTGCTTAAAGGATTCTTCAGCTATTCGACTATTTTTCATCAAGATTCTTTTGACAAGGATATAGTGAGAAGAATAAATATCGGCTTACCAAATAGAACGTTATTTGCCGTCCAAAAGATCAAGAAAGGCCAGGTGTTCACGAATTTGAGGTCAAGAACAGAGCCCTCTTGGGTAGTCTAAGCTACTTACCGAAGATGGGGTATGACAAACCATTATAAGAAGAAAGTATGTTGGGTCAGGTGCATTCTCTCATGTTTATTGCAAACTTGGGGATTCACACTTCTGGGTTGGCCTTATGGCGACGAAGAAGCATTTATTTCCGTATGATCAATATTTCTCTATTAAGGATAGTTATGAGATAGGGTTCTAGGATGATAAGTGGTTAGGTGATATCACTCTTCAGGAACAATATCCAACTCTATACAACATTATACTTCACAAAAGCGATACTTTAGCTAAGGTGTTATAGTCTTCCCACCGAATGTGATGTTCAGAAGAGATCTTGTTGGTCCAAGGCTTGCATCTTGGAATGCCATGCTTGATCGTATGTATTTTGTCCAATTGACGCAAGGGACAAATGACTTTTGATGTAACCTAAATGAGAGTGGTAAATTCTCGCCGAATTCCATGTGCAGTGCGCTGGTCCATTCTAATGAGCCGGTTGATAATAATAAAAGGATTGTAAAATGAAGATCTCGCTGAAAAATAAAGTTTTTTGCATGGTATCTTCGTAGAGAAGGAATCCTCACTGAGGAGAATGTTGGAAAACGCAATTCACAGGGAAGTAAAAAAAAGTGTGTCTTTTGCCTTCAGGATGAAACTATATAACATTTATTTTTCCGATGTCAGTTTGCAACATTTATATGGTCAATCATCCAAATAGCTTCTACCTTATATCCACCATGTAGCGTTGCTAATATTTTTGGTAATTGGCTAAATGGGGCAGATCATAAGTTAAAAAAACTTATTAGGGTGGGAGCGCTTGCCGTTATTTGTTCGCTTTAGCTATGTAGAAATGACAAGATTTTTAATAATAAAAAATATTTCTCTTATGCAGGCAACCTAGTGGTGCACCGCTTCGCTATATTCATCTCTTCAGTGTATGGAGAACCGTGGCCTGATTACGGAGGTATCTACATGGTTGGAGGAAATGACGAATGACTTTTTACCCAGTATGGGTGGCAGAGTAATCTCCAAATTGGACCTTCACCACCTTAGTCGTCGATATAGTTTTCTAGTTGATTACTTGTATTGAGATTTTTTTCTTCTGTTTATCTGGCCGATAGATTTGAGGGGACGTGTGCATCTTAGTTATGCAAAGGTCAAATGTAATGCACGCCCTGAGTCCAACTTGACTGATAGTGGTGCAAGAAACTCACACACATACATAGGTTGTGGTGCCAAATTGCCTATTGAAAGTTCGGAACTGAAGCGTGGAAGAGACACATGAGTAACAAGACACCTGCAAAAACAAAGTACAATAAGCACAAACAAAATAAAAATAGGGTCATTGAGATTTTGCTAAGTGTCAATTACAAAATTGATTGGAACTTCCAAAATTTTCTATTGACAGAGACCTAGCTACTAAGAGCATCCATAGTGCATACCAAATAATAGTTCTAAATAGTGAATTTGACTTTTAGTATCGGTTCCCTCCATTGTGGAGGACACTGCCATGTGAGCAAGTAGATGCACCTACGGCCAAATTGTCTTTTTTTCCTCCTTTCTCTCTAATGTCTCTCTTTGTTGTGGGCCATGTAAAACTAAGGAGAGAGATGTAGATTTTTTGTCAATCTACACATTGTAGGAAATTTAGCCATTTGCCACCAAAACTATTTTTTTCATTAGGTGTCATATTTGGCATTTGGCAACACCGTGGATGCTCTTAGTGCAGCCACAGTGTATGCCAAATAGGGGTTCCAAATCATGAATTTGGTTTTTGGTATTGATTCCTTCTATTGTGAAGGATATTGCCGTAGCAAAAAATTACGACGTGGGAGCAAGTAGTTGCTCCTATAGCCAAATTTCCTCTCTCACTAATGTCCCTCTTTATTGTGGGCCATGAAAAGTTAAGGAGAGAGAACATTGATTTTTAGCAATCTACACTTCGTGGGAAACTTAGTCATTTGACACCAAAACCATGTTTCATTACGTGGCATATTTGCCTTTTGGCAACACAGAGACAATAAAAAAATTGTTGAGTCATTTATTTTATATAGTGGAGGGTATACCAAAGCTGCAATAATGTTTTCTCAAACTGTACACTTGCGCAAAATTAATGCGCTGGTTTTACCAAGTTATAAGCTAGTTGCCGCAAGACAAGCTACGTCTTCCGTCCGCCGTGACTTCCCCGCCCACTACGGGAACCAGCGGAGGGGCCGACGGCCGGCGGCCGTCGGCACAGCATCACCTGCCGTCGGCCCACGTCTGTGCCGACGGCCGCCGTCGGCACACCGCCGTCGGCACAATATCGCCGGCACAGACTGGCTCGCCGTCGGCCCAGCCTTTGCCGTCGGCACAGACTCCAGCCCGACGGTCAAACGACGCCGTCGGCACAGTAGCCGTCGGCACAGTCAACGTGGGGCCCGCGGAGCGTCTAACGGCCGTTAGGTCAAGGGAGGTACTGTGCCGACGGCCAAGCCGTCGGCCTAGACACTGCCATCGGAGGACCAGAGGCTGCCACGCGTCCACGCCCCTGCAGCTGTGCCGACGGCCAAGCCGTCGGCCCAGATGCTGCCATCGGAGGACCAGAGGCTGCCACGCGTCCACGCCCCTGCTCCTGTGCCGACGGCCAAGCCGTCGGCCCAGATCCTTCGGCCCAGACGCGCTGCCGCCCGATCCGCGCTGCCGCTGGGCGCACCCTTCCTGTGCCGACGGCATAGCCGTCGGCACAGCCCCTGCCATTTGGCACGTCCAGGGGGCTGTGCCGACGGCTATGCCGTCGGCACAGACCATACCATTTGGTTTCCCGCTGCATTTCCTGGCCCAGCACAGCACGCACAGCATATATAGCAGTAATATACATTCAAATGCATCACAAATGTTGCACAGCACATAATCATCATCAAATATAGCAACAACATCATCGTGATACAAATATGTGTCATGTAGCACACACAATCATCATACATCGTCGACACATGGCACACACGATCGACGCACACCCGCTAGACACCTAGCTAAGGGAAACTAAGATCAGGGGGTCCGACTCGTAAATTCAGGCGTCCGGCCTTTGTCGAGGTAGACCGAAGTAGAACCATGGCCTGAACCATCGCCAGCAGGTGAAAACCCTGAAGCACCGGGAGAATGGCGGCCGGGGTGCATCGGTGTGCCCTCGCGCGACGAACCAGGAGAGGGTCGGTTCCGCGAACTTCCCGTGCCCTACATGTTTGACAAGAGTTAGCATCTTACACATGGGAAAGGAAAGCGGTGAGAACTGGTTAGGCACAGGACTTACCGGAGTCCGTGCGTAGTATGTGGCCGCGAAAGCTTCCCTCGATGGGCACACTGGAGTCGGCCCCGGCCTAGGTGGCTCCTCTTCCGGAAGTGCGATCCTCTCTCCAGTCTGGAAGAACGTCCTGACCGCCTGCAAGATAGTTTAGATGTCAAGCGCCGCAGATATAAAAAAAGGGGAGGTGGGACTTGTCATGTCTTCGAACCATAAAAGATTGGAACTTACACGACTCGTCGCCTCCTGGTACTCTTCCCAAGCCGCTCTCTTGAGGTCCCACTCTGCTACAACCGTCAAATAGTTCTCATAAGCGGCCGCGTAGGCGGCCTCAAAGTGAGCCTACAATTTCCAAGAAAAGGAGTCATGTCACTTTAGCCATTCAGGGATGAATGTTGGAAAGAAGATGGAAATGAGAAAACTTACATCCGTACGACGGTGTCGAGGAGGCGCGACCGGTGGGTCGCCGGCGGTGAGGGTAGACCTGATCTGCGTGAGGGTCCTCTGCGGCTTGATCACCCCACTAAGAAGCTTCGTGCGGCCATGCTCCGCGCCGCTCCCCGCCACCATAATCGCCGTCAAGTCGGTCTCCTGCTCAATAGGATCATCCACCTCCGGATGAAGACCCTTGAACACCGAGCAGTACTTGTCCAACTCCTCTTCGGCAAAGCCGTAGTACTCGGGCAGCGAGGGCTGAGGCTGGCTCAGATCGGGCTGCTTCAGCTTCATCTTCTGCCACCCTCCCACCTCGGTGAGAGGCTCCCCGAGTTCCGCCTCCTGCACAGCAAGATAAATGTTATGTGTATCAAGTAGTAATATGAGGGGAAATAAATGCAAGTTGTTCCATGTATATATGTACCTTGTGCTTCCTGTAGCGCTCAGTGCTGCGGCTTCCCGCACTGTGTGTTCCTCCAGTGCCCCGGTTTGCCTTGTTGCGCGCGCTCTTGGCGTTGAAGTCGGCGTCTTCGCCAACCCACCTCGCTACCAAGGCCTCAAATGCGTCTTCCTTATTCTCGCACCATAGGGGCATAACCTGAAAAACCAAAACTCATTTGAAGAACACATAATGCAATCCCAACTATGCAGCAACATAGAGTCTCATTGAATATTTACTTACCTTGAAGTAATCTTCCTTTGTCATCTCAGGATCGTCCCTGATATTGTCAGCTTTCTTGACCCTCGTGCCCTGCTCAGCCTTGAAGTGCCCGATGCAGGTATGCTTCTGATTGTACCACTGTTGCCTTGTCAACCTCTGACAAGCCCTAGTCAGTACCGCCTTCCCTAGCTCAACCATATCATCAGGCACCTTATAATGGGTCTGCAATCATGCATAAGAATAATTGTGAGAGAGACATGAGTTAGCATAGTGTGGTCATCAACTATGAAGTAAACTCGAGAAGCATGCTTTACCCAAAACTTGGTGTACACGGCGTCAGAAGCTGTCCCAAAGCCCGGGCAAGGAGCTGCCTCATAGTCCGCCCAAGTCTCGGCTAGCTTCTTCTCGCCGCCGGGGACCGGAGTGTAAAAGCCCGGCCAGTACTGCCTAATAAGAGCTCCAATCATGCTCGACGGCTGGCGAACCCCCTTGTCATATGTCCAATTGCTGCACAATAATCAAAACATTAGTATGCCAATCAGTTATGCACAATAATGAAAACATTAGTACATAGCAAAATGAATCTAAATGTTCAAAATTAAACTTACTCTTTTTCGTTCGGGATGATGAGGGCTTTCGCATCCTGGCTAGTAGGCTCCCTCCTCTCATCAGGGACTTGCGCTTCACCACGAATGCGCAACTTCTTCGGCGCCATCTCCCTCTCCGCCTCCTCGTCCTGCCCCTCCACCTCCATCTCCACCTCCATCTCCACCTCCATCTCCCCCTCAGTGGACTGTGTGTGAGCGGACTGGGAAGCCACGTCGCCAGAAGCAGAGGGTATGTCACCAAGGAAAGGTCCACCTCCACCTCGTCCTCGTCCTCCACCTCCACCTCGTCCTCGTCCTCCACCTCCGCCTCCGCCTCGTCCTCCAGCTCGTCCTCCACCTCCACCTCGTCCTCCACCTCCACCACGTCCTCCACCTCCACCTACACCTCCACCTCCAACTCCACCCGTGTCATCGTCCGCGTAACGCGAGCTGGCACGCGTTGGTCTTCCACTTCTAGTGGTCCCGGTGAACTTCTGTTGGCTCATACTCTTCAAAATGGAGTTCATGGATTGCTTGCTTCCGCTCATATTGATCAATCACCTGCATTGACAAAGAGTAAACAAGTAAGCATTCATGCCTTAATAAAATGTAGACAATAAGCAAAAATTAGATACTAAGCATAAGAAGCATATTGAAAAAATAGATACTAAGCATAAGAAGCATATTGAAAAATAGATACTAAGCATAAGAAGCATATTGAAAAATAGATACTAAGCATAAGAAGCATATTGAAAAATAAATACTAAGTATAAGAAGCATATGGAAAAATAGATACTAAGCATAAAGGCATAAAGGACCCTCACCTCGAATCATCACTATCATAATGAGGCATTGGGTTCTCATAACGAGGCATTGGGTTCTCATTTTCACTATCACTATCAGTATCATGTGAGTAATGAGGTTGGGTGGGAATGTCCGGTGGAGTCTCATCATTCAACCCATTGCCCTCATGTAACTTGGTGAGCATTTGTATGTCCTTTAGGTCCACCACTGTTTCACCATGAAGATGTGCCTCGTTCTCGAGGTCCTCAAGACCAATTTCTATTTCGAAATCCCCAAAGTTCTCTTGCTCTTGATAAAAAATTCCCTCGTATGTTACAGGGTCAATGTTGTTGTAATCCTCGTCGGAGGGCATGGGTAGCTTACCATGTGGTGATACCTTGAACACGACTTCCCAGCCTTTGAGGTACTCCTTTTGACATGGGTAGGGCAAATAATAAACTTGCTTGGCTTGGTGAGCCACAACAAAGACATCGGCTCCGCTATAGCAGGTTGAAGGCCTAACTTCCACTAACCCAATGGAAGGAGTGCTTCTCTGTCCAACTTGTGGGTCGAACCAGTGGCATTTGAACACAACGAGATTGAGTTGTATGTTTGTCCTATTGAATGTCAGCTCGTATACATTCTCTAACCTTCCGTAGTATTCTATGTCATCGGATCCTTTGGTGAAGACCCCAGTATTTATAGTTTTTGGGTTAGGCCGATTCTTCTGGTGATACTCTGTATGGAAGCGATACCCATTCACATCGTACTTCTCATACATTGAGATTCTACGGTTGCAACCCTGGGAAACACATCTCAGCTCATCCGTCATCTCAACGTTGGGATCACCTCCCTACAAATTCAGTTCAAATTGTTTCTTTGCATTAGTTACGTGTAATAAGAGGGACAAGTCACGGATTGCAAAAGTATTGGATAAAAGGGACTTGTTAGAAATTACTTTTTCGTAGAACCAATCCAGGAATTTTTTCTTTCCGGGACGACTCTCTTTCAAAAGAATCTCCATCTCCGCATCAGAGGGATCCGTCGATCTCGTCCAATATTCATCCTTGTATTGGCTAAAAGGAAGAAAAAACGTATTAGACCAAAATCGAGTTACTAATAGCAAAGTAATTTGTTCACCATTTTACCTTATGAATTTGAGCACTTCTTGCATGTTCGTAACCACATAAAACATTATGCAATCTTTCTCTTCCTTTGTCAAGATGCCCTTTTTAGAGGCACCAGCCTTGCCACCGTGACATTTGAAGAGGAGGAGCTTGGGGTCATGCTTGGGCTCGTCGATATTGTACCGAGATATCGGGTTATGCATAGTGGGAACATCATCCGCATAGTACGTTGTCGTGGCGTCTGCCATCTCCCGGAGGATAGTTGCCTCAGCTATGCATGCTTCAATCTTATTTTTGTTGCCACATTTGTTTCGAATATACTTGAACTCTCTCTCAATGCAAAACTGCCAACGATACTGCACCGGTCCACCCAAGAGTGCCTCGTTCGCAAGATGCACAATGAGATGTAACATCGGAGTAAAGAAACCTGGTGGAAAGATCATCTCTAACTTGCATAACAACTCCGGCACTTGATCATGCAACTTCGCAATCACCGACTCACATATCTGCTTAGCACAGACCGTGCGGAAGAAATGGCTCAACTCCGCAAGCACTCGCCAGACATGCTCGGGGAGATACCCTCGAACCATCACCGGCATCAGCCGCTCAATCCATATATGATAGTCGTGACTCTTGAGCCCGTTTACTTTTCCTGTTGTAAGATTGACTCCCTTACTCATATTCGAACAATAGCCATCTGGGAACATAACGGCGTATTTCAGCCACATCATTGCCTCCTTCTTCTGGAGATTATCAAGCACGTAGTTGGCATGCGGCTTGACCCAATTTTTTCTATTGCCCTCAGGAGGATGCATGTGTAGTCTTTGCCTGTCACACAGATTCTCAACATCGACTCTAGCCTTGACATTATCCTTTGTCTTGTCAGGAATGTTCAGGACGGTGTTAAAAATGGACTCCCCCACATTCTTTTCGGTGTGCATCATATCGATGTTATGGGGAAGTTCGAGATCCTTGTAATACTCGAGCTGCGTTAAGCCTGGCACGTGAGTCCAGTTGTGTGTCTCACCATATCCCACATATGTTTTGCCGGGTTCTTTACTACGCTGGAGAGCACGTAGCTCACCATCAACAGTTTCACCATTGAACTTTGGTATCGTTTCTTCTTCACGCACAACTTTGCCCTTTGTGAAGTTCTTTTTGTCTCCTCTGAACCGATGCCCTCTTTTGAGGTACTTTCGATGTTTGTCAAATGCGACATATTTGCGACCCGCATTCAGCCAAATGAACTCCAATCGGTGCCTGCACACTGGGCATGGAAACCTACCAGCTGTACAATGCCCGCAAAATAGAGCGTACCCAGGTAGGTCGTGCATGGAATATTGGAACCAAACTTTCATGACAAAGTTTGTCTTCGTTGCTCGGTCGTATGTCAAGGTCCCATGGTGCCAAGAGTGGTGCAAATCATCCACAAGCGGTTGCATGAATACACTCAAATTCTTCCCCGGGTAATCAGGCCCTGGAATGATCATCGACAGGAATATGGTCTTCCTTTGCATAAGGACTCCGGGAGGGAGATTGAGCGGAATAACAAACACGGGCCAACAGCTGTACGCGGATGCTGACATACCATATGGATTGAATCCATCGGTTGCTATCGCAATTCTGACATTCCGAGCATCATTTGCCTTATCAGGGTGTTTTGCATCGAAGTTCTGCCATGCTTTACCATCAGATGGGTGCCCCATGTTTAGTCGTCCCTCCGCGTCCTTGAATCTCAACCCGTTCTTATGCCACGTCATCTGTTTGGCTGACTCCTCGGACATGTAAAGCCGTTGGATTCTTTTTATGAACGGGAGATAACGAAGAATCTTCACGGCGACTTTTGTCTGCACCTTCTCACCATTAGCTCTGGTTATCTCATGATACCTAGAGGACCCACACTTGCTACAATATTTGTCATCCGCAAACTCTTTCCAAAACAAAAGACAGTTTTTGGGACAACAATCATACTTCACATAATCCATGGTGAGCGCTTTCAACATTTTCTTTGCTGCATACATGGTTTTAGGCAGACAATGGCCTTCGGGCAACATGTTACCAACAGTTACCAAATTTTTTTCAAAGCATGCACGGGTGCTGTCGAACTGGGCCTTGTCGGCTAGTACTTGCGCGATGGCATCGAGCTGAGAAATTTTTGCACCCTCGTATAGAGGCCTCTTAGCCGCAGCCATCATATCATAGAAGGCCTTTGCGGTAGGCTCGGGTTCCTCCGGTTCTGGCGGTTCCTCCGGTTCTGGCGGTCCCTCAGGTTCTGGCGGTTCCTCCTGTTCTGGCGATTCTGGCATGTAGGCATCGTGGAGATCATCTAGCAAGTATCTAATCCCATCGTCCTCATTGCCATCGATTCGCTGCCTCATCACCTCACCTCTGTCACGTTCGTACTGAGTAAAGTCGACACACGTGACGTAATCAGGCATATACCCATTCAACCAAAGATGTTTAGTCATATCATCCTTTCCGTGACGATGACGCCTCTTGCAACGAGCGCAAGGGCAACTTGGACGAACGCCTGACTTTGAACCACGCGCTAACTCCTTCACTAATAAATTGGTCTTCCATACCCACTCTTCTGTCATTTCAGTCGAACTAGCACGGCCACTGTACATCCACCCATTATCAGCCATCCTCTGCTTGATTGGGAGACAAACAACAAATAGTACCATGAAATTAAATGCATCATATTTTTATTTTACCGGGCGAAACGCATGCATCAACCTACATCTCTACTAGGTGGGCTCCTAGCAGCCGCCGGATCCGTAGTTGGCTACGTTCTCCATGCTCTACCCCGGTCCAAGTCAGAATTTCGGCAGCACCTCCCCGCTGCTCTCCCGATACACGTCTCGGCAAAAAACCGAGAGGATGTGCATCCGGAGAACAATGGGGAGGCGCCGCCGAAATCCTGACTCGGACCGGAGTAGAACATGGAAAACGTAGACAACTACGCATCCGCCGACTGTCCCGTAAATGCCGCAAGCGTTACGGTTGAAAATATGCCGACCACTAATGCATATTTATCCGCGTAACGCTCGCGGACGGGAAGTGACACCTAGGTTACGCAACTTTACTTGAAAAATGAATCTAGTGATGTAAAAAATATGGAGGAGGTGGAGTTTTAGCTCACCCTCGGCGATGTCGGCGACCGTCTCGAATCGTGTCAAGCAGTAGGGACCCGGGGTCGTCACGCCATCGGCCTAGTTTAGACAACAACAAATTCAAATTGTTAAAATCATATTTCTATTTCTACTGGCATCATCTCTGAAATGATAAACACCCTCGCATATAGTTTTTGTTCATGTTGCATATTTAATCTGGACAATTCAGAGATGATGCCAATGATGCATGACAAATTCAGATTTGAAATCCTCACATTTTTCTGCTGAAAATGGATATATAATTTGCACAATTTAGATTTGTAATTTGAGAGATATGAATTATGCCATAATACTCATTTTATATCAGATTTTAATTATGTCCAAAATTATACATCAAATCTAGAAACTTGACATTATTGTTTCACTATTTTAAGTGACCACACCACATACAGCACAGCAATGCTAAGCAATGCTAAGCAGATTACACCACATCTAGAGAACCCAATATATATAAAAAAAACAGCATCCATGCGCCACTACTTGGCTTACTAAAATTCCCACATATCTATGAGCTACAGTCCACCAAAATTCTGGTGTTCCATATAAAATCTACAATAGTGTATGGTAAAAAAAAGGCCAAAATTTATCGTGTGAACTGCATCAGAACAATCTAAGTATCCAAGAATAATAACCCTGAAATAGCCGAAACAATTAGCATCACAGTACAGTGCAATTGGATAGAGGAAACTCCTTCAAGAACCCACATAATTTCATGACTGCCGCAGGATTAGCTGCCTCTACTCTAAAATTAGCCGCCGGAAAAGTAAAATGCGAATCCCTAAAATACCGCATCACGAATCCAGGAACCGCCCCCAATCCGAGACCCCACGAACAGGCATCGGGGATTCCGCTCCTCCGCCCTAAATCTGCGTCCTATAGAGGAAACCCGAATCTAATTAAGAAGGGGGTGCGTGACCTGCAAAGTGAAGTTGACATGGTCCTGCACGCCCGCGAGGTGCTGCTGGGCGGCGGCGTTCACCTCATCCAGCTTCTTCCAAAATTTTATATCAGATTTTAATTATGTCCAAAATTTTATTTACCCAAAAACCAAAACAAAGTTCATAGATGGATAGATTATTTGTAGAAGTGTAGTTTTAAGTACTTTGAATAGTATCCAGATTTCAACATTTTTTTAGAAACAAACAAAAAAAAGGTAGCATGCAGGGGGAGGGTGAGTAGGAACCGTGCTCACCCTGGAGGAGGTGGAGGAGGAGTTGCCGGCGACGGGGAGGAAGGTGTGGCCGTGTAGACGTCGACGGAGGCGAGGACGGGCTCGCGGGGTTGGAGGAGGCGACGGCGGCGACGGTGAGGAGGAGGGGACGGCGGCGACGGTGAGGAGGAGGGGACGGCGGGGTTGGGGAGGGCAGTGGCGGAGCAGGGGAGGCGGTGGCGGCGGCGCCCGGGTTGGTGGAGGCGACGGCGGGGTTGGCGCAGGCGGCGGCGGCGGGCGGGGTTGGTGGAGGCGGCGGCGGCGGGCGGGGTTGGTGGAGGCGGCGGCGGCGCGCGAGGTAGGCGGCGGCGCGCGGGGTTGGCGGCGGCGCGCGAGGTAGGCGGCGGCGCGTGGGCTTCGGCAGTGGCGGGCGCGCGGGGTTCGAGCTTCGGCAGTGAGGGCGTGCGGGGTCGGTCGGCCCGACCACTTAATTACTAACCCTATCTGTGCGACGGCTAGGCCGTCGGCACACTTTTTTTTTAATTTCTATTTTTATTTTTCTTTCTATTTTTATTTTCCTTTTTCTTTTTTCCTTTTTATTTCTTTATTTACTTTTGCAGTGGTTGCTAGGAGCTGAGCGCGCGGGGTGGAGGAGCTGAGGGTGGCGACACATAAAATGACTCCGACACATAAAATGACGCCACACATAAAACGGGGCCGCCGGGACATGCGGTATGGCCGTACCGGGCGCGCGGTTAGTTCCGTCTTTTGCAGTGGTTACTAGGACACATAAAATGACGCCACGCGGCTCCGCTCGATTTTTTGGGTCCGTTTGCTTTGCCAACTGCGCAAAACGGGGCCGGGGACATGCGGTATGGCCGTACCGGGCGCGCGGTTGCACCCGTCCGCCAACGCGCGAAACGGAAAACATTTAGCACATAAAATGACGCGTCCTAGACCTAAAACCATTTTTCCTCCATTTATTGAGCGAAGGAAAGTGTCGCCCCAGTTCAAATCCGGTCAGTTTCCAGCGGATTCGGCACCGCAGGAAACGGGTGGGATTCCCAGATGGCTTCCGCGCGCATATGGCATGTGATAGGTGGTGCGTAGGAGGTATCCTACCGCTGCGAGGTCCCGCGCGATACTGAAATGCGCACCATGTAGCTGCTTCACAAAAAAAGCCCTTCCGCACCCCGAAAATGGAAAAACCGTCGCCCGTGGTTCGGATTGGAAATCCGTGACCGGGGCCTTGCTTCCCATCCTAGGGCCCACGCACGTGCCAAATATGGCCTCGTTCCGACAAACTATGTGGTGAAACGGGCCGTTTCCTACTCATTTCCCCTAAAAGCCATAGAACTCCGGACGAGATAGCCCTGTTCGTGAAGGGTTCTCCAAGATAATTGCCGTATCCCAGTTCCGTCTTTTGCAGTGGTTACTAGGACACATAAAATGACGCCACGCGGCTCCGCTTTTTTGGGCCCGTTTGCTTTGCCAACTGCGCAAAACGGGGCCGCCGGGACATGCGGTATGGCCGTACCGGGCGCGCGGTGCACCCGTCCGCCAACGCGCGAAACGGAAAACATTTAGCACATAAAATGACGCGTCCTAGACCTAAAACCATTTTTCCCTCCATTTATTGAGCGAAGGAAAGTGTCGCCCCAGTTCAAATCCGGTCAGTTTCGGATTCGGCGGGGCACCGCAGAAGCGGGTGGGATTCCCATGGCTTCCGCGCGCATATGGCATGTGATAGGTGGTGCGTAGGAGGTATCCTACCGCTGCGCGGAGGTCCCGCGCGATACTGAAATGCGCACCATGTAGCGCTTCACAAAAAAAGCCCTTCCGGCACCCCGAAAATGGAAAAACCGTCGCCCGTGGTTCGGATTGGAAATCCGCGACCGGGGCCTTGCTTCCCATCCTAGGGCCCACGCACGTGCCAAATATGGCCTCGTTCCGACAAACTATGTGGTGAAACGGGCCGTTTCCTACTCATTTCCCCTAAAAGCCATAGAACTCCGGACGAGATAGCCCTGTTCGTGAAGGGTTCTCCAAGATAATTGCCGTATCCCAGTTCCGTCTTTTGCATTGGTTACTAGGACACATAAAATGACGCCACGCGGCTCCGCTCGATTTTTTGGGTCCGTTTGCTTTGCCAACGCGCAAAACGGGGCCGGGACATGCGGTATGGCCGTACCGGGCGCGCGCGTTGCACCCGTCCGCCAACGCGAAACGGAAAACATTTAGCACATAAAATGACGCGTCCTAGACCTAAAACCATTTTTCCCTCCATTTATTGAGCGAAGGAAAGTGTCGCCCCAGTTCAAATCCGGTTCGGATTCGGCGGGGCACCGCAGAAGCGGGTGGGATTCCCAGATGGCTTCCGCGCGCATATGGCATGTGATAGGTGGTGCGTAGGAGGTATCCTACCGCTGCGCGGAGGTCCCGCGCGATACTGAAATGCGCACCATGTAGCTGCTTCACAAAAAAAGCCCTTCCGCACCCCGAAAATGGAAAAACCGTCGCCCGTGGTTCGGATTGGAAATCCGCGACCGGGGCCTTGCTTCCCATCCTAGGGCCCACGCACGTGCCAAATATGGCCTCGTTCCGACAAACTATGTGGTGAAACGGGCCGTTTCCTCCTCATTTCCCTAAAAGCCATAGAACTCCGGACGAGATAGCCCTGTTCGTGAAGGGTTCTCCAAGATAATTGCCGTATCCCAGTTCCGTCTTTTGCATTGGTTACTAGGACACATAAAATGACGCCACGCGGCTCCGCTCGATTTTTTGGTCCGTTTGCTTTGCCAACTGCGCAAAACGGGGCCGCCGGGACATGTCTGCGAAAATCGTCAACGCCGGGTACATGCAAGGTTAGCCAAACCCTACATCACACTTGTGCACATATGCTAGGGACATATGCAAGTTTTTAGCGGTTCCGACGCTCCGGTGATCTGTATCTTCGGAAACCCTAGGGCGGGGACCCCGCAGATCTACCCCTATAGCTTTCTCCGTGTGACGGTGTAACAATGGATTTTTTTATTTGCTTTGGTTTGTTTAGGACATATGTACATGGGAAACCATAGGTTGGACTTACTTTACCATAAAATAGGCTCCATTTTAGCCGTACCAGGAGTTTGCACATACAGATCCTGGATTTTCACCAAGTGCTGGCCCATGTCTGCGAAAATCGTCAACGCCGGGTACATGCAAGGTTAGCCAAACCCTACATCACACTTGTGCACATATGCTAGGGACATATGCAAGTTTTTAAGCGGTTCCGACGCTCCGCTGATCTGTATCTTCGGAAACCCTAGGGCGGGGACCCCGCAGATCTACCCCTATAGCTTTCTCCGTGTGACGGTGTAACAATGGATTTTTTTATTTGCTTTGGTTTGTTTAGTACATATGTACATGGGAAACCATAGGTTGGGCTTACTTTACCATAAAATAGGCTCCATTTTAGCCGTACCAGGAGTTTGCACATACAGATCCTGGATTTTCACCAAGTGCTGGCCCATGTCTGCGAAAATCGTCAACGCCGGGTACATGCAAGGTTAGCCAAACCCTACATCACACTTGTGCACATATGCTAGGGACATATGCAAGTTTTTAAGCGGTTCCGACGCTCCGCTGATCTGTATCTTCGGAAACCCTAGGGCGGGGACCCCGCAGATCTACCCCTATAGCTTTCTCCGTGTGACGGTGTAACAATGGATTTTTTTATTTGCTTTGGTTTGTTTAGGACATATGTACATGGGAAACCATAGGTTGGGCTTACTTTACCATAAAATAGGCTCCATTTTAGCCGTACCAGGAGTTTGCACATACAGATCCTGGATTTTCACCAAGTGCTGGCCCATGTCTGCGAAAATCGTCAACGCCGGGTACATGCAAGGTTAGACAAACCCTACATCACACTTGTGCACATATGCTAGGGACATATGCAAGTTTTTAAGCGGTTCCGACGCTCCGCTGATCTGTATCTTCGGAAACCCTAGGGCGGGGACCCCGCAGATCTACCCCTATAGCTTTCTCCGTGTGACGGTGTAACAATGGATTTTTTTATTTGCTTTGGTTTGTTTAGGACATATGTACATGGGAAACCATAGGTTGGGCTTACTTTACCATAAAATAGGCTCCATTTTAGCCGTACCAGGAGTTTGCACATACAGATCCTGGATTTTCACCAAGTGCTGGCCCATGTCTGCGAAAATCGTCAACGCCGGGTACATGCAAGGTTAGACAAACCCTACATCACACTTGTGCACATATGCTAGGGACATATGCAAGTTTTTAAGCGGTTCCGACGCTCCGCTGATCTGTATCTTCGGAAACCCTAGGGCGGGGACCCCGCAGATCTACCCCTATAGCTTTCTCCGTGTGACGGTGTAACAATGGATTTTTTTATTTGCTTTGGTTTGTTTAGGACATATGTACATGGGAAACCATAGGTTGGGCTTACTTTACCATAAAATAGGCTCCATTTTAGCCGTACCAGGAGTTTGCACATACAGATCCTGGATTTTCACCAAGTGCTGGCCCATGTCTGCGAAAATCGTCAACGCCGGGTACATGCAAGGTTAGCCAAACCCTACATCACACTTGTGCACATATGCTAGGGACATATGCAAGTTTTTAAGCGGTTCCGACGCTCCGCTGATCTGTATCTTCGGAAACCCTAGGGCGGGGACCCCGCAGATCTACCCCTATAGCTTTCTCCGTGTGACGGTGTAACAATGGATTTTTTTATTTGCTTTGGTTTGTTTAGGACATATGTACATGGGAAACCATAGGTTGGGCTTACTTTACCATAAAATAGGCTCCATTTTAGCCGTACCAGGAGTTTGCACATACAGATCCTGGATTTTCACCAAGTGCTGGCCCATGTCTGCGAAAATCGTCAACGCCGGGTACATGCAAGGTTAGCCAAACCCTACATCACACTTGTGCACATATGCTAGGGACATATGCAAGTTTTTAAGCGGTTCCGACGCTCCGCTGATCTGTATCTTCGGAAACCCTAGGGCGGGGACCCCGCAGATCTACCCCTATAGCTTTCTCCGTGTGACGGTGTAACAATGGATTTTTTTATTTGCTTTGGTTTGTTTAGGACATATGTACATGGGAAACCATAGGTTGGGCTTACCAGGAGTTTCCACATACAGATCCTGGATTTTACCCCTATAGTCTATAATCTGCCTGAGTTTTGGGACCATTCCCACCCTCCGATGCTCGATTTCTGACGACACACAATAATGATACACTTAAGAACTTGAGACCCACACACGTAACTAGACCCACACACAAACCAAAACACTTAAAGAACTAGACCACACACAAACCAAAGCACTTAAAGAACTACACCCACACACGAAGCAAAGCACTTAAAAACTACACTACTAACACACAAACCAAAACACTTAAAAAACTAAACCCACACACGAACAAAGCACTTAACACTGGGTCGACACATGACCCGTTAGACACATGGACTCGACACACACACATACTAATCAGTTCTCGAAATCTTCGTCCTCGCTAGGGGTGTCCTCTGAAGCGGTACTTGAGAGGTACGAAAACCACCGTTCATCATTTTCCCCCCATGTCGACGCCTCTCCTTTGGCGTACTCCGCGTCATATTCGGCCCTCCTCTGCCGCTTTCCCGCCCTCCTCTCTCTCCTGTACGCCTGCTTCTCCTTCCAGAATGCGCGCGTGGCCGCGACGTCTCCGGGATGGTCTCTGCGCCACTGTGCCATGAACTGCTCGTCCGCCTCGGTGGTATCAATCCGCCGCTGGCCATCTCTGAACCGCTGCGCTTCACCCTCTGAGCGAAGTAGCGGCTCAGTAGAGAGACTCTCGGCTTCCGCCAGAGACCTGACCTCCGGGAAGTTCAATTCGTGGCGCGACCGGCCAAACCTCCAAGCCGCAACGTCGTATGCGCGGGCAGCAGCCTCCTTCGTGTAGAAGGTGCCGAGCCACACACGCACACCACCGGCGGAGATTTCGGACGCGAAATGGCCCGCAGCCCGCTGGCGAACGCCGATGAAGCCCGTGTTGCTACGGCGACAAGGAGCCATCTCGACGGCAGCTGAGCTCAGAGGATTCTGTGGTGTTTTTTGGATGAGGAGAGAAATGTTGTTGCTGATGTTAGTGTTGAGAAGACATAGCTATATATAGGACGACGAGGGCTAAAACGGCGGGAATAATTGGCGGGAGAGAATGGGCGCGAGAAGAATGGCGGGAGGGAAGGAGGGGGAAAAATGGCGGGAACCTGTGCCGACGGCCTGGCCGTCGGCCTACATAGGAAGTGGCGCGAAAAATTGGCGCGAATAAGGGCGGGAAGAAGGAAAATTTGGCGGGGAAGCTGTGCCGACGGCCTGGCCGTCGGCCCACTTCACGCCGTTTGCCACCTGCTGACGCCGTTGTCGGTGGCTGTCTGTGGCCCCACCATATGACCATGTGCCGACGGCTAGGCTACGTGCCGTCGGCACAGATGGTGTTTGTGCCGACGGCCAAAGTGTGCCGACGGCGGCCGTCGGTCCTGGTGGTTCTGTGCCGACGGCCAGGCTGTGCCGACGGCTACTTTGCTGGGCTGACGGCGAGCGAGGCTGTGCCGACGGCGGCCGTCGGCACAGATTCTGGCCGTCGGCACGTCGGCGGGTTCCCGTAGTGGCCGTTTTTGTTTGATTCTCCTTGCTGTTCCCCTACTCCGGTGCAACTTTCTCCTTGGCCGCTCTCTTCTCCTCGCGCTTCTTCTTGAGCTCGTCTACCAAGCGCGCGAGGCAGGCATCCACGCCGCGCCGGGCGGTGCGCTCGGAGGGCATCATGAGGCACTCGGCGACGTCCGCGGGCGTCATGTCCGCCACCTGCAACAGCTCCTCGACGTCGTAGAAGAGAGGGTGCGCGTCCACCCCGAGGTAGTTCTTGGCGAGCGTCATGAACGCCCCAAACTTGCAGTAGGACATCTCGACGTGCATGTCCATCCTACCCGGCCGGATCAGCGCCGGGTCAAGCATCTGGGGGCGGTTAGTGGTGATCACGATGATCCGCTCGCCGCTGTGCGCCGACCACAGCCCGTCGAGGAAGTTGAGCAGTCCGGACAGCGTCACCATCCGGTCGTGTGACTTGTCGACGACGTCTCTTTGCGGCATCATGCTGGCACGGCTGCCGGTGAGGTCGAGGGAGCAGTCGATGTCCTCGATGACGATGATGGACTTGCCCGTGGTCTCGACGAAGAGCTTGCGGAGGTCGCCGTTGGTCTCTAGGGAGGTGAGCTCGATGTCGTAGATGTCGTAGTTGAGGTAGTTGGCCATGGCCGCGATCATGGTGGTCTTGCCCGTTCCTGGCGGGCCGTAGAGGAGGTAGCCGCGCTTCCACGCCTTGCCGATGCGGCGGTAGTAGTCCCTGCTGTTTCGGAAGTCGTTGAGGTCGTCCATGATCATCTGCTTCTTTGCTGGGTCCATGGCCAGAGTCTCGAAGGTGGTCGGGTGGTCGAAGTCGATGTAGCTCCATACCTCGTCCCTCCTAGAACTGAAAATTGAGCTCATTAAAACTTTCCGACGAAAACAAGATAAATCGATTACGTTACGTAATACGTACTGGCAGTTGAGCTCCTTCTTGTTGGAGTAGA
The DNA here is from genome assembly GCA_030979885.1 of Lolium multiflorum. Taxonomy (NCBI): domain Eukaryota; kingdom Viridiplantae; phylum Streptophyta; class Magnoliopsida; order Poales; family Poaceae; genus Lolium; species Lolium multiflorum. The sequence goes on along the minus strand of CM061753.1, from coordinate 210,756,543 downwards.
GCCTGCGGGGACGGTTGCGGGAGGCGAGCTCCTGTCCGGTGCGGCGAACGTAGGGCAGGTACTCGTCGACGACGAGCCTCCGGTGGCGCTCGTGGAACGTGACGCGGCAGCACCTCCTCGCCGCCTCGGGATGCGGCACCGCCGACCACCACAAGGTGACGCCCTTGAACTCGTCGGCCACATCCTGGCCCTCGCGGAGGCTGAGCACGAGGCCGTGGCCCTCGGCGGCGCCCTCTGCGCGGAGCTCCCGCGCCTCCCGCGAGCACGCCACGCTCAGGTAAGCCAGCACCTCCCCGTAGGCGTCGCTCGACTTGGCGCCGCCCTCGGGGCCGTAGTAGTAGGAGTGGTCTCTCCTTCCTTCCGGCTTGGCGGCGACGTCAACGGTGACGAACGGGTCGAGGGATGGGAGGAACCGCCGCAGCGGCCGCCGGAGGTGCTGGTTGAAGAAGGACCTGAGCACCCCGAGCGCCACCGGCGCCAGGTACAGCCACGCCGAGTTGGTGAGGTGGTACAGCATGCTGCTCTGACTTGGTGCAGATCGCTGCACCGCTCCTCTGCTTCCAGCCAACTCCATGGATAACGACAATGGTACGGTGATGGATGCGAATGCGATGATCTAGCTTGCCTTTGTTAATATGGCTGAGATTTAGATACTTACATGGAAAGTTTGAGAGGAATGGAATGGGTGCAAAAAGGGAAAGAGCTATCGTACTGATTGATATCCTTTTCTTCCTTTCCAAGTCTTCGACTGGCCGCAGGGGCAAGGGCGGTGAACTGGAGCTCGTGCACCTGCGGATTGTTCACCTGCAACCGCTTCATTTCCAAGTCGTCTCGCCATGCCTTAATGATTTTTTTTTGTCGAACAAATAAAAAGTTGAAGGAAGAGAAATTGACTGCTCCCGTCTTGCTCTGGCGTCGATGCTGCTGGCGGAATACTCTGAATACTGGTGAGCGAGCTTGGAATCTGGATGAATCTCTGTAACAAATCAGGATCTGGATTCAAGGATCGAGACAATTTTTCTACAAGGATAAGAGCGGCAAAGTAGCCGGGCAAGCTGCGAGGCGGACCAAGCCAGTACCAGGAACACTCGAGATTGATTTTGATGGGGCTTTTCACGACGGTAGTTCAGGGAAAGGCGTATGGGATATTGTGATCCACGAATCCTGACGGCGAGGTTATGATCTCTGTTGCAGGTTGTATCCTCTTCCTATCGAGGTTAAGGTCTGTGTTGCAGGTTTTATCCGCTTCCGGTCTCTGTAGCCGACGCCCTACAGCATGTCGATCCTCAAGCTATCCAAGCAGCAACATGATGGGTCTGTTGAATATAAATACACTGTTTAGTCTCTTTCCATCAGTTCGGATTTTTGGTTTAATTGGCTAGTGCAGCAATCTTTCATGGTATGAGAGCAAAGAGGTCTTAAGTTCAAGACCCTGCTCACGCAGTTTTAAAAACAAAAAGAAAAAAAGATTCTGCGGCCCGCACCAAACCCACGCTAAGGACTAAAAATAGCCTAGACGTGAGGGGGAGTGTTGAATATAAATACACTGCTTGTCTATTTCCATCAGTTCGGACTTTTGGTTCAATTGGCTAGTGCAGCAATCTTTCAGGATCAAGCTGAGAATATTATGGAATCCAGACAAAACCCAGACCAAACCATGCAGCTATAAGTAAACCAAGCAGACCAAACTAATCCAAAAATAAACAAAACCCAAACCAAACCGTACGTGTTTTCCGCCCAAACCAATCCAGTCCTTCTCCCAGTTCTGGCTTGAACCCATAGTTCCAAACCGTGTAAAACCCATGTGCGCTGCAGGAGCTGATTAGCGCCTGCTGCAGCCTGTTTCCATCACTGAGACACTAACAGCTGATTTACCAGCTGCAGGTACAAGATTACTTACTAGCTGCTACTAGATTTGCATCTTACAACACTGCTAGCTGCCATACATTTGCATTCATTCAAATTAAGTACACACGCACTAACAAAAATGATATGTTGACAGTCTTTTTCATTCCATTAAAGGGCATCATAAAATCTAGCACTGCTACAAAACATAATAATAGTATAATGACAACCTTTCTAATGTCGTAACAGGATATTGACATTTCTAGGATGGATCACGATTCAACATTTGAACGGAAGATTAACTAGGCAGCACCCGGCCTTTCGATATTGAAAGCATAAGAATGAGGAGCACCACGCCTCCAGCAGCAAGCTCCATCGTCCTTCCTGGTTATGCCCATACCTGAAGACATCTCCAATTTTCTAAAAACACCGATCCTCCTTATGTTCCCTGTTCAGGATAAAATAAAACGATAAGATACATTAAAACTACCACTAGATTGCCCCGAACATCACAGAAAGATAAAAGCACCTTGAATACAGAGTAAAAGTTTATTAATTCTGTTGAAGAACAAACCAAATCTGCTACTGATTAAAGGAGCACACATAGTTTTTTTTTTTTTGAACTGTGGGGCAAAAGCTTTGCCCCAACCATTTATTAAGAAGGAAGTGCCCGGTTTATTAATGGAAGAAACCGGGCGAAAACCATACAACAAACACCAACAGCATGAGGCAACACAACCACAAAGGGCAACACCTAAGACCAGCAACTCACGAAGCGACAACCCCACTCTAGCTAAGCAACCGCAGACTGACGACTACCCGTAGGACCACGCAGCTGCCGTTAAGCAGTCGCGGGCGCCTTACCAATGGCGCCACCCTTCTTGCCTATGCTCCTAATAGCCTTTTTCACCTTTTTGATTTTGCCGGTAGAAGCCTCCTCAGCTATGAGGCAAGCAATCGCCTCGCCAGATCCAGGGCTAGCTGCCTCCAAGCAAGCGAGCAAGCCACCAAGCTTTTTCAAGAAGACCGAACATTCTAGAAAGTGGAAGTTTTAAACCCAGAGCACAAAGGTAGAGGAGAAACACAAGTTGCAATGTTTCTATAAATTAATAGAAATATACACTGAACTGTGCACTAGCAAAGGAAAAAGTTCATTACCATGCTTTTTTAGCAGTTAAGACCATTTTCACAGCAGACCACCCCATTAGACCACCGGGATTGAGCCTACACATAAAACAAATGTTAAGCAACACAAATCAGGTGTATAAATCAAAATGTATTAAATCATAGTATACCTTCCTTGTTTGGAATTTTTCTAAGCCAATCTTTCTTGCAAACTGTAGCTTCAAGCGATTTTGGTTTTAGCGATGTTCGTGTGTCTCCTAGAAATCCTTCCGCCGTAACTAAATGTTCATTCAGATGACACGGTGCTGAGAGAGAGGTATTGCAAATTTTTAAGAAAATCGCCGGGCCATGTTTACAGGGTACTCCTCGTCATTTGTTTTCCACCAAAGCAAAATATCAAAGTTTTCGTTGGAACTTTCAAATTGTTCACCCAAATACATGTCTAGCTCTGACTTTGGTTGCACATAAGCTCTCCTCCTTGATTTGTACTAAGCGAATTCCTCCTCGAGCTTCCTTTTACAAAGGACCGCTGAACCCTTACCTGGGCGCTTGAGCAGACAAAAAAAAATTAATTATCCTAAGAGAAACAGCTAAGCGCCTGGATCTCCAACGGGAAACGCTATGTCCAGCGCTAAAACAGGGAAGATAGGGATCTTTTTGTACGCCAAAGAAGTGGAGCGCCCGGCGCATGATTTGGCGGCGACGCTGGCCAAATTCCCAGGATCGGCAGGGAATTGAACGTAACGGACGGGAGTAAGATCCTAGCGTCTCTCTTAAGCGCTCGCGTTGTACATGCCCTTACGGGTGCTAGCTCCGCCGCGTCGCAATAGATTGCTGCGCCGACTGCCTACGTCATCTAGCCGCCGGTACTTTCCAAATAAAGGAGTTTTTTTTTTTTGAAAGGAACACTGCTGTATTCCATTAAACTAAGGTGCTGGACATATTGTCAGCACATAGTTCGATTACATACTGGGGTAGATCAGCAATCCAAATCTTCTGGTTGCCATCACCCAACAGAGCGCCTCGCGCTGCAAGTTCATGTGCTATCTTATTACATGTTCTATTACAAGTAGAGACTTTTACATCATCATAGACATTACATATTAGAGCCTTTATTTCTTTAAAGAGAGGCCCTAACGGCGACAGGTCGTAGTCCTTTGACGTGATGGCTTTCTTCAGGTTGATAGCGTCCATTTCCAGTTGGGCTCGGTTGCATCCCATCTGGGATGTGATTTTAACGGCCTGAAGTATAGCAATGGCTTCGGCTTGCATGGCAGAGCCTACTTGAATATGCCCACATCCAGCCGCGACAGGAAATCCTTGGTCATTTCTCATTATGAATCCCCATCCTCCTGTTCTTGAGGATTCCCTATATGCGCCATCTGTGTTAATTTTGACATAATTATGCATAGGTAACGACCACTTGGGTGGCACTTGGTTCTTTGGATTTTGTTCTTTTTTGCCCAAAGCTATATATTCTGTAGTATGGGAAATAATTGAGGAAACTATTTGTTGAGGCTTTCTCACCTTATTACCTGAATTGGCTTTGTTCCTTTCCGCCCACCAGATCCAAAGCGTACAGCATGTTAGGATTTTCTCCTCTTCCTCTAAACTGAGGATGGATTCCAGTAGGAGCATCGCATTTGGGCATTCACTGAGTTTGATTCTTGTCTTTTCCATTAGAAGTTGCCTCCATATTTGCTTGACCATTTTGCATTTGAAGAAAAGGTGACCTCCATCTTCATTTAATCTAAGGCATAACGGGCATATTGTGTCAACCTCCATCCCCCTTCTTTTTTGGTTCATTCGAAGAGGAAGGCTATTTGTGGTCAGCCTCCACAAGAAATGTAAGATCTTGTTAGGAAGAGGTAGAGCCCACATTTTCTTCCACTGGTTACTTTGCACTTGTTGGTCATTCCCTGAGATTGATGGTTTGCCATGTATGGAGTTGTGAGCTTCCCAGTCCCTTGCTACTTTATATGCTGACTTGACAGTAAACATTCCTTTCTTGTCATAGTACCATGCTGGGAAGTCCTGAAATTGATCAAAGACTGGTATTTGGAGTATGGCTTGGACATCCTCCTTTTCAAGGGTTTGGTTTAGCAACTGGACATCCCAAGTATTGGTAACCGGATCAATGAGGTCTTGGACCATGTTCATTATGTTTCTTTTCTTCCTCGAGATAACTCTCCTTGTTATTCCCCTCGGGATCCATGGGTCGTTCCATATGTTAATCCTATTTCCTTTTCCCACCCTCCAGATTATTCCTTTGTTCAACAAATCAATTCCTTTTAGTATGCTTCTCCATGTGTAAGACATGCCTCTCACTGGCTTGGAGTTCAGGATCTGTCCGTCTGGGAAGTATTTAGCTGATGGTACTTTCGTAACAAGCGCTTCAAGGTTGTTTAGCAGCCTCCATGCCTGTCTTGCTAGCATAGCCATGTTGAAGTGGTGTAAGTTTCTGAAGCCCAACCCGCCATCACTCTTGGGTAGGGTCATTCTCTCCCAGCTTACCCAATGCATTCCATTATCCTTCTCCATCTGACTCCACCAGTACCTGCAAATCAAGGTACTGACTTGGTCACAGAAGCTTTTTGTGAGATCAAAGCAGGCCATAGCATAGACTGGAACAGCTTGTGCCACTGCTTTGATAAGGATTTCTTTTCCTGCCTTGGACAGTAGTTTTTCCTTCCAGCCTTGGATGCGCCTCCATATTCTCTCTTTTAGATAGGCAAAAGTTTTGCTTTTGGATTTGCCAATGTATACTGGGAGGCCAAGGTACTTTCCTTTTTTTTCGAAATGGGGTAATTCCCCGGCTTCTGCATCATGATGATGCACATGGCCTTTTATTAGAAATCCAGAGTAACAATGTTTACAAATCATGCATCATCGAGGATCGATACAAGAATCAACCATCGAAAAAGTAACATACTATGACTACGAATCAACATAGCCTTCTAGTATGCCGCCAACCAGCCTGGCACAAGATATCCTGAGCGACCATCAGGAGCCGTGTGCAGCCAGAAACCATGGCATCCCGCTGTCCCTCCGGAGAAAGCAGAGCCCACAGCTGGACCCAATGGGAAACCATATGAATAACCTGCAGGAAATGAAAAGAAGGTTTATTATTAAAAATTATGTCATTTCTGCTCCTCCAAATAGCCCAACATAAAGCAGAAACCCCAATCCGGATATACGCTTTAGATTGTCTATTTACTCCTTTTAACCAGTTACCAAACATATTGGTAATATTGGTGGGAGGTGGAAGATCATAGGTAAAGTTAACTGTACGCCATAACAGTTTAGCTAAAGGGCATTCAATAAAAAGGTGTTGGATGGTCTCCTGTTCCCCACAGAAAACACATTTTGTACACCCATTCCAATGACGTTTAGCTAGGTTGTCTTTGGTGCTTTCATGAGTGTCCTTCCTTGTTGATGTTGAGGATTGATTTCACTTCTTCCCTCTTTTCTTGTTTGGTATTCTTGCTGAAAAGGACAGATGACTTCTCCTTATTGATCATTTGTCCTGAGCATCTTTCATACACATTTAGAATCCGTTGTACTTCTCTTGCATTACCCTCTTCCGCTTCTTTCAGCTTGCCCTCTTCCGCTTCTTTCAGCTTGTCCAAAGAAAGGAGTTGCGAGCCACGGAAAACAAATATGGGGGAGAGTGGGGCGGTGGAGTCAATGCAACCAGCAATATCAAACTGACCATCAAAGTGCCCACACCTGGCATCGATACATTCGCGTCTGTTGGCCTCGGAGCACTAATTATAGGCTGACCCACACAAATGGGTGCACCGGCCAAACACTGAGAAGCCAGAGATTGCAGCAACATTAATCTATTTAGGTAATGTGACAATCGGCCAACCCAATACGAGAGTAATTCCCGTAAAGCTGTTTAACATACACAAGAGTGTACTTGCGAAACTCATTACAGACTCAAGCACTCATACATACATACACTCACCTCTATGTACGCCCGCTCGCACGCCCTATCTCTATGAGCACATTCGAAAGACTGAGTCCAAAAAACCGATTCGATGGGTCTTGAGATTGACGAAATCATCACGGACGCCTCGCTGTTGACGGAAACATAGCCTCCCACTAAATTTTTTTTTGCCTTTTAATGAGACACAAAAAAACTTAAGATAAACGTCACATGTTTTTCGAGCCTGATGCCAACTGCCAAGCGAAAAAATTCTGATGCTCAGTTGCTAAGTCGGCCCACGTTAATTATGCAAATTAGTACTTATGCTGCGATCTTATGAGCCAGAGGTAAGTAACATTGCATCACACAGGAAAACAACATCCAAAATCAATGGAGCGGAGATCTTTTTTCCCCGAACACATTTCCATTCATTTCAGGACTCGTCATTCAGCTTGGCAACTGTTTAACCTTTGATTTAGAAAATCGTATAGTAAAAGCCACATGTTTCAAGCCTGAAGCTGACACTAAGTAAAATAAGAAAGTCAATCATGAATTTAAAGAGGCATGATAGTGACTGCCAACCAGAATAGAATAATGTTTTTTGAGATCAAACGGCTGCGATATATTAAACGACACACTCAGGGTCCAACACAGTTACAAGAAAGTCTTGGGGAGCAATCTCCCACGCCTCACAACACTTATTCTCGCAGCCAAACCGAGCTAAAAAATGCGCGACCTTGTTACCAGTACGACGCACATGCCTAACAGAGTGATCGGCGAAGTCCTTCAGCAGCGACTTTATTTCCTCGACTAAAGGCCCGTGGATGGACCTGTCTATATCGTTGCTTCCAATCTTTGCCACAACACCAAGGCAATCAGTCTCCACGACCACCCTCGACAACCCCTTCGCCTTCGTCAACACCAGCGCTTGCTTGCATGCCAGGAGCTCAGCTCTTTCCGGGTCCGAGACAAGGTGGAAAAAATGGCTCGCTCCCGCCAGGAACCCGCCATCATGATCACGCATGACCACGCCGCACCCACCCGAACCGTCCTTCACCAAGAAAGCACCATCGGCATTGAGTTTTGTCCAGCCCACCTCAGGAGGGAGCCAGTGCTCCACTACCTGCGCCGAAACCGCACTACATGCCGGCCTAAGCCCTTGCCATTCCTCCAGCAAGTATACCGATTTCTGTATGATCTCATTAGGGGTAGCCACCTGCTCCTCATCCCTGGCATCATTTCTAGCCAACCATAACTGATATAAGATCATGATGCACACGCTGATCTCGTCCTCCTTAATGCTCCCAAACCATTGGAGAAGCCACCCATGCAGGTCCCTATGACGGCGCATAGCCCCATTGGGCCGACAGAGACGAAGGCCCGTCTGCCTGCGGGCGAGCTCCCATACCTCCATCGAGTGTCCACACTCCCAGAATCGATGCATCATCGTTTCGTCGCGGTCACATACGATACACCGTACCCCATTTTTAATCTTCCTTCTCTGTAGTTCCTCTCCAACAGCCAAACCATTCTGTATCAGCCGCCAGACATGAATCTTGGCCTTCCCTAGTACATTTGCATCCCAGAGAGCCAACCATCCCTTGTGATCATCGAGACAGTTGGACGAGCTCGCCGATCCAGATCGTATCGAGTTGAGATGCATCTTCAGATGGTACGCTGACCGCACACTGAATACCCCATTTTTGGTGTAATTCCAAGCTAAATAATCTCTTGTTTCAGCCCTACCCACCGGGATTTTCAGAATGTCGTTCACATCGACATCAAAGAACACCTCACGCAATTTGATTTCATTCCAGCCTTGACCACCATCAAGCAAGACCTCCTCCACTTTGTTTATCACCGTCCCTGGATTATGCCCCAGAGGCCTCATCAGACCGGCTCTTGGAATCCAATTATCCGCCCAGACATCAATCTTCTTCCCATCACCAACGCGCCATACCAAGCCTTCCTTCAGCAGCTCTCTACCGTGGATAATGCTCTTCCACGTAAAGGACGCTGCTTTGGGGCACCCTGCTGTCAGGAAGTCCCCGCTTCTGAAGTATCGCGCATGGAGAACTCTAGCGCACAATGACGATGGATTGGTCAGTATGTGCCACGCCTGCTTTGCTAGTAGGGCTTGGTTAAAGGCACCATAGTTCCGAAACCCCATGCCCCCTCTCCGCTTGGCTACACACATCTGCTCCCAACTGATCCACAGCACCTTGCGCTTTCCTTTAGCTGACCCCCACCAAAACCCAGGGGCGATGGAGGTGAGCTTTGAGCATGTCTTCTTTGATAATTGGAAGCAACCCATTGGATAGGTAGGTGATACGTCTCAAACGTATCTATAATTTCTTATGTTCCATGCTACTTTTATTACAATACTTGAATGTTTTATATATACTTTACAGCATTATTATACATTTTCCGGCACTAACCTATTAACAAGATGCCGAAGCGCCAGTTGTCTGCTGTTTTTGGTTTCAGAAATCCTAGTAAGGAAATATTCTCGGAATTGGACGAAATCAACGCCCAGGGGCCTATTTTTACACGAAGCTTCCAGAAGACCGAGGAGGTACGAAGTGGGGCCACGGGGCGCCGCCACGCTAGGGCGGCGCGGCCAAGGGGGGGCCGCGCGGCCCTAGTGTGTGGGCCCCCGTGACGCCCTTTGACCTACCCTTCCGCCTACTTAAAGCCTCCGTCGCGAAACCCCCTGTACCGAGAGCCACGATACGGAAAACCTTCCAGACGCCGCCGGCCAATCCCATCTCGGGGATTCAGGAGATCGCCTCCGGCACCCTGCCGGAGAGGGGAATCATCACCGGAGGGGCTCTACATCATCATGCCCGCCTCCGGATTGATGCGTGAGTAGTTCATCCTTGGACTATGGGTCCATAGTAGTAGCTAGATGGTTGTCTTCTCCGCTTGTGCTTTCATTGTTATAGATCTTGTGAGCTGCCTAACATGATCAAGATCATCTATTTGTAATGCTACATGTTGTGTTTGGCGAGATCCGATGAATAGAGAATACTATGTTAAGTTGATTATCAATCTATCATATATGTGTTGTTTATGTTCTTACATGCTCTCCGTTGCTAGTAGAGGCTCTGGCCAAGTTGATACTTGTAACTCCAAGAGGGGGTAATTATGCTCGATAGTGGGTTCATGCCTCCGTTAAATCTGGGACAGTGACAGAAAGTTCTAAGGTTGTGGATGTGCTGTTGCTACTAGGGATAAAACATTGATGCTTTGTCTAAGGATATTTGTGTTGATTACATTACGCACCATACTTAATGCACTTATCTGTTGTTTACAACTTAATACTGAAAGGGGTTCGGATGATAACCTGAAGGTGGATTATTTAGGCATAGATGCATGCTGGATAGCGGTCTATGTACTTTGTCGTAATGCCCTGATTAAATCACATAGTAATCATCGTTGATATGTATTGAATATTTATTTGTCAATTGCTCGCCTGTAATTTGTTCACCCAGCATGCTAGTTATCTTATTGGAGAGACACCACTAGTGAACTGTGGACCATGGTCCATTCTTTTACATCTGAATACATTCTACTGTTTTACTGTTCTTTGCAAACAAACACCATCTTCCACTCGATACGCTTAATCCTTTGTTTTCAGCAAGCCGGTGAGATTGACAACCTCACTGTTACGTTGGGGCAAAGTACTTTGATTGTGTTGTGCAGGTTCCACGTTGGCGCCGGTTTCACTGGTGTTGCGCCGCACTACATTCCTCCACCAACAACCTTCACGTGCTTCTTGGCTCCTACTGGTTCGATAACCTTGGTTTCTTTCTGAGGGAAAACTTGCCGCTGTACGCATCATACCTTCCTCTTGGGGTTCCCAACGGACGTGTACATCTACGCGCATACTTTTTTTCTGGCGCCGTTGCCGGGAGATCAAGACACGCTGCAAGGGGAGTCTCCACTTCCAATCTCTTTACTTTGTTTTTGTCTTGCTTTATTTTATTTACTACTTTGTTTGCTGCACTTAAACAAAACACACAAAAATTAGTTGCTAGTTTTACTTTATTTACTGTCTTGTTCTCTATATCAAAAACACAAAAAAATTAGTTACTTTACTTATTGTCTTGTTTACTTGTTCTATATCAAAACACAAAAAAATTAGTTACTTGTCTTTGCTTTACTTGTTTAGTTTACTTTTTGTTTATTTCATCACGTTTCCTCCTAAGTACGCTCTAAAAGACATACCGGTAGGCCGAGGGTCCATAATTGGAAGAGATAATATAGAAGATTTTTTCACTCATGTTAGTATAGCTGAAGATTTTGAAGATAGACACTTGGTAGAACTTGCTCCTACTTATGAAATTGCTGTTGCTTCTCTAGTACACATGTTGGAAATTAAATTTGTTAATCTTAATCCTATAATTCAGCACATGTTTTTTACACTCTTTGATATGGAGGAAGGAGAAAAGAAAGATTTTGTCTTAGAAACTCTTCTAAAAGAATTTGGTGGTGTAGCAAGAGAGGCTAGAAAAGTCTTTACTAAATATAAAATGCTTGGTTCTTACACCAACTTTGCTAGTATCCTTAAAAAGATGGATATGGATAGAATTAAGTATACTAATAATGTTAATGATGGTAGAGAAATTAAGGCGCCAATACCTAGTAAGCTCCTAGGGATGTATGAAGCTTTGGAAAATAACTATGCTTGGCTTGTTCCTGAAAATTTGTTTGATGAGAATAGCAAGCCTAAGAGTAATGAAAAGGGGGCCTCTGAAACTTACTTAGATAAGATAACCTGCATTGTGGAAGAAACTTCCCACGCCCCTGGAGATAATGTTGATGCTCCATCTCTTGAAAATACTTGATTTGCACTTTCTAGCTGAAAGGCGTTAAAGAAAAGCACTTCTTGGGAGATAACCCATGTTTTATTTTATTTACTGTATTGTTGAGTCTTGGAAGTTGTTTACTACTGTAGCAACCTCTCCTTATCATGTTTTTGTGCCAAGTAAAGTTTCTATGCTAAAGTTGATGTTATATTTGGGATCGCTGCGCAGAAACAGCATTGCTGTCTGTCACGAATTCTGGCATAAGTCTCTGTAAAAAATCGAACAAATCTGCAAATTTACGAGCGTGATCCTCAGATATGTACGCAACTTTCATTAGTTTTGAGTTTTTCCATTTGAGCAAGTTAAGTGCCCAGTCCAGATGCATCTTTACGGACTGTTCTGTTTTTGACAGATTCTGTCTTTTATTTCGCATTGCCGCTTTTGCTATGTTGAATGAGTTTCTTTGTTCCATTAACTTTCAGAATGTCCAGAAGTGTTAAGAATGATTGTGTCACCTCTGAATATGTGAATTTGTGGTTATGCACTAACCCTCTCATGAGTTTGCTTGAAGTTTGTGTGAAGGAAGTTTTCAAGGGTCAAGAGAAGAGGATGATATACTATGATCAAGAAGAGTGAAAGGTCTAAGCTTGGGGATGCCCCGTGGTTCATCCCTGCATATTTTAAGAAGACTCAAGCATCTAAGCTTGGGGATGCCCAAGGCATCCCCTTCTTCATCGACAACATTATCAGGTCACTTCTAGTGAAACTATATTTTTATTCCGTCACATTCTAATGTTCTTTACTTGGAGCGTCGGTTTGTTTTTATTTTTGTTTTGTTTTGAATAAAGTTGGATCCCGCCATTCTTATATTGGAGATATTACGCTCCGCTTTTTCTTATGGAACACTTGTGTTCTTAATTGTGCTTTAATGTTCATGGCGAAAGCTCATTGCTTCGTTAGATTGCTATTTGGTTGGAATTGGAAAATGCTGCATATGGTTTGGTAAATTTGGCAATTGTTTGAGCTCTCATAGATCATGTTTAAGCTCTTGCATCATGTAGTTTAATCTATTAATGAAGAACTACTGTAGAGCTTGTTTAATTTGGTTTGCATGATTGATCTCTCTAAGTCTAGATATTTTCGGGTAAAGTGTTTGAACAACAAGGAAGACAGTGTAGAGCCTTATAATGCTTGCAATATGTTCTTGTGTGAGTTTTGCTGTACCTGTTCATACTTGTGTTTGCTTCAAACAACCTTGCTAGCCCAAACCTTGTACTGAGAGGAAATGCTTCTCGTGCATCCAAACACCTTGAGCCAAACTCCATGCCATTTGTGTCCACCATATCTACCTATTATGTGGTATTTCTTGCCATTCCAAAGTAAATTACTTGAGTGCTACCTTTAAATTTCATTCCTCTACCTTTACAATATATAGCTCATGGGACAAATAGCTTTAAAACTATTGTGGTGATGAATATGTAGTTATGTGTCTTAATTCATATAAGTTGCTTGTTGAGCGGTAACCATGTTTTCTGGGGACGCCATCAACTTTATCTTTGTTGGATATCATGTGAGATGCTATGCATGTTCGTTTTGTCTGAAGTAAGTGGACTTCATGATCAAATGGTTTGAGTATGCATATGTTAGAGAAGAACATTGGGCCGCTAACTAAAGCCATGTATCATGGTGGAAGTTTCAGTTTGGACATACAACCTCAATCTCTTATGAGAATATTAACTGTTGTTGAATGCTTAAGCATTAAAAAGAGGAGTCCATTATCTGTTGTCTATGTTGTCCCGGTATGGATGTCTAAGTTGAGAATAATCAAAAGCGAGAAATCCAATGCGTGCTTTCTCCTTAGACACTTGTACAGGCGGCATAGAGGTACCCCTTTGTGACACTTGGTTGAAACATATGTTATGCGATGAGAATCCGTGTTTCCGAGCTAAGTAGGACAAGGTGCGAGCACTATTATTACTCTATGCATTAGACATGCAACTTGTAGGAAGTATTATGCATAGCACATATGAATTATTACTACCGTTGACAAAATTGTTTCTATGTTTTCAAAACAAAAAGCTCTAGCACAAAAATAGTAATCAATGCTTCCCTCTGCGAAGGGCCAATCTTTTACTTTATTGTTGAGTCAGTTTACCCACTTCTTTCTATCTTAGAAGCAAACACTTGTGTTAACTGTGTGCATTGATTCTTACATGTTTACTTATTGCACCTGTTATATTACTCTATGTTGACAAATATCCATGAGATATACATGTTACAAGTTGAAAGCAATTGCTGAAACTTAATCATCCTTTGTGTTGCTTCAATGCATTCTACTTAGAATTTATTGCTTATGAGTTATCTCTTATACAAGTCTTATTGATACTTGTCTTGAAAGTATTATTCATGAAAAGTTTTGCTATATGATTCATTTGCTTAGTTAATATCTTTGTTAGCAATCTTTTGTTCAGATCACTCCATTCATCTTATATGCTTTACAATAATGTTGATCAAGATTATGTTGGTAGCATGTCACTTCAGAAATTATTTGTGTTATCGTTTACCTACTCGAGGACGAGTAGGAACTAAGCTTGGGGATGCTTGATACGTCTCAAACGTATCTATAATTTCTTATGTTCCATGCTACTTTTATTACAATACTTGAATGTTTTATATATACTTTACAGCATTATTATACATTTTCCGGCACTAACCTATTAACAAGATGCCGAAGCGCCAGTTGCTGTTTTCTGCTTTTGGTTTCAGAAATCCTAGTAAGGAAATATTCTCAGAATTGGACGAAATCAACGCCCAGGGGCCTATTTTTACACGAAGCTTCCAGAAGACCGAGGGAGGTACGAAGTGGGGCCACGGGGCGCCGCCACGCTAGGGTGGCGCGGCCAAGGGGGGGCCCGCGCGGCCCTAGTGTGTGGGCCCCCCGTGACGCCCTTTGACCTACCCTTCCGCCTACTTAAAGCCTCCGTCGCGAAACCCCCTGTACCGAGAGCCACGATACGGAAAACCTTCCAGAGACGCCGTCGTCGCCAATCCCATCTCGGGGGATTCAGGAGATCGCCTTCGGCACCCTGCCGGAGAGGGGAATCATCACCGGAGGGGCTATACATCATCATGCCCGCCTCCGGATTGATGCGTGAGTAGTTCATCCTTGGACTATGGGTCCATAGCAGTAGCTAGATGGTTGTCTTATCCGCTTGTGCTTTCATTGTTATAGATCTTGTGAGCTGCCTAACATGATCAAGATCATCTATTTGTAATGCTACATGTTGTGTTTGGCGAGATCCGATGAATAGAGAATACTATGTTAAGTTGATTATCAATCTATCATATATGTGTTGTTTATGTTCTTGCATGCTCTCCGTTGCTAGTAGAGGCTCTGGCCAAGTTGATACTTGTAACTCCAAGAGGGGGTAATTATGCTCGATAGTGGGTTCATGCCTCCATTAAATCTGGGACAGTGACAGAAAGTTCTAAGGTTGTGGATGTGCTGTTGCTACTAGGGATAAAACATTGATGCGTTGTCTAAGGATATTTGTGTTGATTACATTACGCACCATACTTAATGCAATTATCTGTTGTTTACAACTTAATACTGGAAGGGGTTCGGATGATAACCTGAAGGTGGATTATTTAGGCATAGATGCATGCTGGATAGCGGTCTATGTACTTTGTCGTAATGCCCTGATTAAATCACATAGTAATCATCGTTGATATGTATTGAATATTTATTTGTCAATTGCTCACCTGTAATTTGTTCACCCAGCATGCTAGTTATCTTATTGGAGAGACACCACTAGTGAACTGTGGACCCCGGTCCATTCTTTTACATCTGAATACATTCTACTGTTTTATTGTTCTTTGCAAACAAACACCATCTTCCACTCGATACGCTTAATCCTTTGTTTTCACCAAGCCGGTGAGATTGACAACCTCACTGTTACGTTGGGGCAAAGTACTTTGATTGTGTTGTGCAGGTTCCACGTTGGCGCCGGTTTCACTGGTGTTGCGCCGCACTACATTCCTCCACCAACAACCTTCACGTGCTTCTTGGCTCCTACTGGTTCGATAACCTTGGTTTCTTTCTGAGGGAAAACTTGCCGATGTGCGCATCATACCTTCCTCTTGGGGTTCCCAACGGACGTGTACATCTACACGCATCAGTAGGCACCGCTGATACGTCTCAAACGTATCTATAATTTCTTATGTTTCATGCTACTTTTATTACAATACTTGAATGTTTTATACATACTTTACATCATTATTATACATTTTCCGGCACTAACCTATTAACAAGATGCCGAAGTGCCAGTTCTTGTTTTCTTTTGGTTTCAGAAATCCTAGTAAGGAAATATTCTCGGAATTGGACGAAATCAACGCCCAGGGGCCTATTTTTACACGAAGCTTCCAAGACCGAAAGGGAGACGGTGGGGCCACGAGGTGTCCAGACACCAGGCGGCGCGGCCGTGCCCCGGCCGCGCGGCCCGTTGTCCGGCCCTCGCGTCGCCCTGACCTACCCTTCCGCCTACTTAAAGCCTTTGTCGCGAAACCCCTGTACCGAGAGCCACGATACGGAAAACCTTCCAGAGACGCCGCCGTCGCGAATCCCATCTCGGGGGATTCATGAGATCGCCTCCGGCACCCTGCCGGAGAGGGGAATCATCACCGGAGGGGCTCTACATCATCATGCCCGCCTCCGGATTGATGCGTGAGTAGTTCATCCTTGGACTATGGGTCCATAGCAGTAGCTAGATGGTTGTCTTCTCCGCTTGTGCTATCATTGTTATAGATCTTGTGAGCTGCCTAACATGATCAAGATCATCTATTTGTAATGCTACATGTTGTGTTTGGTGGGATCCGATGAATATAGAATATTATGTTAAGTTGATTATCAATCTATCATATATGTGTTGTTTATGTTTTTGCATGTTCTCCGTTGCTAGTAGAGGCTCTGGCCAAGTTAATACTTGTAACTCCAAGAGGGAGTAATTATGCTCGATAGTGGGTTCATGCCTCCATTTAATCTAGGACAGTGACAGAAAGTTCTAAGGTTGTGGATGTGTGTTGCTACTAGGGATAAAACATTGATGCTTTGTCTAAGGATATTTGTGTTGATTACATTACGCACCATACTTAATGCAATTATCTGTTGTTTACAACTTAATACCGGAAGGGGTTCGGATGATAACCTGAAGGTGGATTATTTAGGCATAGATGCATGCTGGATAGCGGTCTATGTACTTTGTCGTAATGCCCTGATTAAATCACATAGTAATCATCGTTGATATGTATTGAATCTTTATTTGTCAATTGCCCGCCTGTAATTTGTTCACCCAGCATGTTAGCTATCTTATTGGAGAGACAGTGAACTGTGGACCCTGGTCCATTCTTTTACATCTGAATACATTCTACTGTTTTTACTGTTCTTTGCAAACAAACACCATCTTCCACTCGATACGTTTAATCCTTTGTTTTCAGCAAGCCGGTGAGATTGACAACCTCACTGTTACGTTGGGGCAAAGTACTTTGATTGTGTTGTGCATGTTCCACGTTGGCGCCGGTTTCACTGGTGTTACGCCGCACTACATTCCTCCACCAACAACCTTCACGTGCTTCTTGGCTCCTACTGGTTCGATAACCTTGGTTTCATACTGAGGGAAACTTGCTTCTATACGCATCATACCTTCCACTTGGGGTTCCCAACGGACGTGTGCATCTACGCGTATCAAGCTAAATTTATGGCGCCGTTGCCGGGAGATCAAGACACGCTGCAAGGGGAGTCTCCACTTCCAATCTCTTTACTTTGTTTTTGTCTTGCTTTATTTTATTTACTACTTTGTTTGCTGCACTTAAACAAAACACAAAAAATTAGTTGCTAGCTTTACTTTATTTACTGTCTTGTTCTCTATATCAAAAACACAAAAAAATTAGTTACTTGTCTTTACTTTATTTGCTTAGTTTACTTTACTGCTATAATGGGTACTCCTGAAAATACTAAGTTGTGTGACTTCACTAGAACAAATAATAATGATTTTATATGTACTCCTATTGCTCCACCTGCTACTACAGCAGAATTCTATGAAATTAAACCTGCTTTACTGAATCTTGTTATGAGAGAGCAATTTTCTGGTGTTAGTACTGATGATGCTGCTACCCATCTTAATAATTTTGTTGAACTTTGTGAAATGCAAAAGTATAAGGATATACATGGTGATATTATAAAACTGAAATTGTTTCCTTTCTCATTAAGAGGAAGAGCTAAAGATTGGTTGCTATCTTTGCCTAAGAATAGTATAGATTCATGGACTAAGTGTAAAGATGCTTTTATTTTTAAATATTATCCTCCTGCTAAGATTATATCTTTGAGAAGTAGCATTATGAACTTTAAACAATTTGATAATGAACATGTTGCTCAAGCATGGGAGAGAATGAAATCTTTGGTAAAGAATTGCCCAACCCATGGACTGACTACTTGGATGATCATCCAAACCTTTTATGCAGGATTGAATTTTTCCTCAAGGAACCTATTGGATTCAGCTGCTGGAGGTACTTTTATGTCCATCACCCTGGGCTCCGCAACTAAATTACTTTATGATATGATGATCAATTACTCTGAATGGCACACTGAAAGAACTCCTCAAGGTAAGAAGGTAAATTCTGTTGAAGAAACCTCTTCTTTGGGTGATAAGATTGATGCTATTATGTTTATGCTTGCAAATGGTAGATCTCATATTGATCCTAATAATGTTCCTTTAGCTTCATTAGTTGCTCAAGAAGAAAATGTTGATGTGAATTTCATTAAGAACAATAATTTCAACAACAATGCTTATAGGAATAATTATGGTAACAACAACTTTAGGCCATATCCTTCTAATAATGGTAATGGTTATGGTAATTCTTATGGTAATTCTTACAATAATAATAAGAGTGTACCCCCTGGTCTTGAAGCCACGCTTAAAGAATTTATTAGTACACAAACTGCTTTCAATAAAACTGTTGAAGAAAAGCTTAGTAAAATTGATATTCTTGCTTCTAAGGTTGATAGTCTTGCTCTTGATGTTGATCTTTTAAAATTGAAAGTTATGCCTGAGAAAGTTGAAGATGCTAGGTTTGCTAAAACAAATGCCATCCAAGTTAGAATTAATGATAATATTAGAATGTTGGCTGAATTGCATGCTAGGTGGGATAGAGAAGAAAAAGAAAAACTTGCTAAAGAAAATAATGTAGCTAAAGTATGGACTATTACCACCACTAGTAATGTTGATTCTTCACATGTTGCTGCACCTCCTACTATCAATGGTAAAATAATTGGTGTTGGCAATGTTTCTACTCCTAGTGCAAAGCGTACAAAATTGCCTGAAACTGCTGAAATTGCTGTTTGTGATAAAACTGCTGAAATTTTTCAAAATATTGGTGACAATGATTCCATTGCTGTAGAACATAATGGTTTAGATTTTGATGATTGTCATATTACTGAAGTTATAAAGTTCTTACAAAAACTTGCTAGAAGTCCCAACGCTAGTGCTATAAATTTAGCCTTTACAAAACATATTACAAATGCTCTCATTAAAGCTAGGGAAGAGAAATTAAAACTTGAAGCTTCTATTCCTAGAAAGTTAGAAGATGGTTGGGAGCCCATCATTAAAATGAAATTCAATGACTTTGAATGTAATGCTTTATGTGATCTTGGTGCAAGTATTTCTGTTATGCCTAAGAAGATTTATGATATGCTTGACTTGCCACCATTGAAGAATTGTTATTTGGATGTTAATCTTGCCGATAATGTTAAAAAGAAACCTTTGGGGAGGATTGATAATGTGCGCATTACGGTTAACAATAACCTTGTCCCCGTTGATTTTGTTGTCTTGGATATTGAATGCAATGCATCTTGTCCTATTGTGTTGGGAAGACCTTTTCTTCGAACCGTTGATGTTGTTATTGATATGAGGGAAGGTAATATTAAATATCAATTTCCTCTCAAGAAAGGTATGGAACACTTCCCTAGAAAGAGAATGAAGTTGCCTTTTGATTCTATTATTAGAACAAACTATGATGTTGATGCTTCATCTCTTGATGTTACTTGATTTGCACTTTCTGCGCCTAGCTGAAAGGCGTTAAAGAAAAGCACTTCTTGGGAGATAACCCATGTTTCATTTTATTTACTGTATTGTTGAGTCTTGGAAGTTTGTTACTACTGTAGCAACCTCTCCTTATCATGTTTTTGTGCCAAGTAAAGTTTTTATGTTAAAGTTGATGCTATATTTGGGATCGCTGCGCAGAAACAGCATTGCTGTCTGTCACGAATTCTCGCAGAAGTCTCTGTAAAAAAATCTAAAAAATCTGCAAATTTACGAGCATGATCCCCAGATATGTACGCAACTTTCATTAGTTTTGAGTTTTTCCATTTGAGCAAGTTAAGTTCCCCTTCCAGATGCATCTTTACGGACTGTTCTGTTTTTGACAGATTCTGTCTTTTATTTCGCATTGCCGCTTTTGCTATGTTGAATGAGTTTCTTTGTTCCATTAGCTTTCAGAAACATTGTGCAATGTCCAGAAGTGTTAAGAATGATTGTGTCACCTCTGAATATGTGAATTTTGGTTATGCACTAACCCTCTAATGAGTTTGCTTCAAGTTTGTGTGAAGGAAGTTTTCAAGGGTCAAGAGAAGAGGATGATATACTATGATCAAGAAGAGTGAAAGGTCTAAGCTTGGGGATGCCCCGGTGGTTCATCCCTGCATATTTTAAGAAGACTCAAGCATCTAAGCTTGGGATGCCCAAGGCATCCCCTTCTTCATCGACAACATTATCAGGTCACTTCTAGTGAAACTATATTTTTATTCCATCACATCCTATGTTCTTTACTTGGAGTGTCGGTTTGTTTTTATTTTTGTTTTGTTTTGAATAAAGTTGGATCCCTCCATTTTATATTGGAGATATTACGTTCCGCTTTTTCATATGGAACAATTGTGTTCTTATTTGTGCTTTAATGTTCATGGCGAAGTCTAATTGCTTCGTTAAATTGCTATTTGGTTGGAATCGGAAAATGTTGCATATGGTTTGGCAATTTGGCAATTGTTTGAGCTCTCATAGATCATTTTTAAGCTCTTGCATCATGTAGTTTAATCTATTAATGAAGAACTACTGTAGAGCTTGTTTAATTTGGTTTGGATGATTGTTCTCTCTAAGTCTAGATATTTTCGGGTAAAGTGTTTGAACAACAAGGAAGACAGTGTAGAGCCTTATAATGCTTGCAATATGTTCTTGTGTGAGTTTTGCTGTACCTGTTCATACTTGTGTTTGCTTCAAACAACCTTGCTAGCCCAAACCTTGTACTGAGAGGAAATGCTTCTCGTGCATCCGAACACCTTGAGCCAAACTCCATGCCATTTGTGTCCACCATATCTACCTACTATGTGGTATTTTTTCAGCCATTCCGAAGTAAATTACTTGAGTGCTACCTTTAAAATTTCATTCCCCTACCTATATAATATATAGCTCATGGGACAAATAGCTTAAAAACTATTGTGGTGATGAATATGTAGTTATGTGTCTTAATTCTTATAAGTTGCTTGTTGAGCGGTAACCATGTTTTCTGGGGACGCCATCAACTTTATCTTTGTTGGATATCATGTGAGATGCTATGCATGTTCGTCTTGTTTGAAGTAAGTGGACTTCATGATCAAATGGTTTGAGTATGCATATGTTAGAGAAGAACATTGGGCCGCTAACTAAAGCCATGTATCATGGTGGAAGTTTCAGTTTGGACATACAACCTCAATCTCTTATGAGAATATTAACTGTTGTTGAATGCTTAAGCATTAAAAGAGGAGTCCATTATCTGTTGTCTATGTTGTCCCGGTATGGATGTCTAAGTTTAGAATAATCAAAAGCGAGAAATCCAATGCGTGCTTTCTCCTTAGACACTTATACAGGCGGCATAGAGGTACCCCTTTGTGACACTTGGTTGAAGCATATGTCATGTGATGATAATCCGTGTTTCCGAGCTAAGTAGGACAAGGTGCGAGCACTATTAGTACTCTATGCATGAGACATGCAACTTGTAGGAAGTATTATGCATAGCACATATGAATTATTACTACCGTTGACAAAATTGTTTCTATGTTTTCAAAACAAAAGATCTAGCACAAAAATAGTAATCCATGCTTCCCTCTACGAAGGGCCATTCTTTTACTTTATTGTTGAGTCAGTTTACCCACTTCTTTCTATCTTAGAAGCAAACGCTTGTGTTAACTGTGTGCATTGATTCTTACATGTTTACTTATTGCACCTGTTATATTACTCTATGTTGACAAATATCCATGAGATATACATGTTACAAGTTGAAAGCAATTGCTGAAACTTAATCATCCTTTGTGTTGCTTCAATTCATTCTACTTAGAATTTATTGCTTATGAGTTAGCTCTTATGCAAGTCTTATTGATACTTGTCTTGAAAGTACTATTCATGAAAAGTTTTGCTATATGATTCATTTGTTTAGTCATTATCTTTGTTAGCAATCTTTTGTTCAGATCACTCCATTCATCTCATATGCTTTACAATAATGTTGATCAAGATTGTGTTGGTAGCATGTCACTTCAGAAATTATTTGTGTTATCGTTTACCTACTCGAGGACGAGTAGGAACTAAGCTTGGGGATGCTTGATACGTCTCAAACGTATCTATAATTTCTTATGTTCCATGCTACTTTTATTACAATACTTGAATGTTTTATACATACTTTACAGCATTATTATACATTTTCCGGCACTAACCTATTAACAAGATGCCGAAGTGCCCTGTTTTCTGCTGTTTTTGGTTTCAAATCCTAGTAAGGAAATATTCTCGGAATTGGACGAAATCAACGCCCAGGGCCTATTTTTACACGAAGCTTCCAAGACCGAAAGGAGACTAAGTGGGGCCACGAGGTGGCCGACACCAGGCGGCGCGGCCCAGGCCCTGGCCACGCGGCCCGTTGTGGGCCCTCGCGTCGCCCCCTCACCTACCCTTCCGCCTACTTAAAGCCTCCGTCGCGAAACCCCGTAGAGCCACGATACGGAAAACCTTCCAAGACGCCGCCGTCGCGAATCCCATCTCGGGGATTCAGGAGATCGCCTCCGGCACCCTGCCGGAGAGGGAATCATCACCGGAGGGGCTCTACATCATCATGCCCGCCTCCGGATTGATGCGTGAGTAGTTCATCCTTGGACTATGGGTCCATAGCAGTAGCTAGATGGTTGTCTTCTCCGCTTGTGCTATCATTGTTATAGATCTTGTGAGCTGCCTAACATGATCAAGATCATCTATTTGTAATGCTACATGTTGTGTTTGGTGGGATCCGATGAATATAGAATATTATGTTAAGTTGATTATCAATCTATCATATATGTGTTGTTTATGTTCTTGCATGCTCTCCGTTGCTAGTAGAGGCTCTGGCCAAGTTGATACTTGTAACTCCAAGAGGGAGTAATTATGCTCGATAGTGGGTTCATGCCTCCATTTAATCTAGGACAGTGACAGAAAGTTCTAAGGTTGTGGATGTTGCTACTAGGGATAAAACATTGATGCTTTGTCTAAGGATATTTGTGTTGATTACATTACGCACCATACTTAATGCAATTATCTCTTGTTTACAACTTAATACCGGAAGGGGTTCGGATGATAACCTGAAGGTGGATTATTTAGGCATAGATGCATGCTGGATAGCGGTCTATGTACTTTGTCGTAATGCCCTGATTAAATCACATAGTAATCATCGTTGATATGTATTGAATCTTTATTTGTCAATTGCCCGCCTGTAATTTGTTCACCCAGCATGTTAGTTATCTTATTGGAGAGACACCTCTAGTGAACTGTGGACCCGGTCCATTCTTTTACATCTGAATACATTCTACTGTTTTTACTTGTTCTTTGCAAACAAACACCATCTTCCACTCGATACGTTTAATCCTTTGTTTTCAGCAAGCCGGTGAGATTGACAACCTCACTGTTACGTTGGGGCAAAGTACTTTGATTGTGTTGTGCAGGTTCCACGTTGGCGCCGGTTTCACTGGTGTTGCGCCGCACTACATTCCTCCACCAACAACATTCACGTGCTTCTTGGCTCCTACTGGTTCGATAACCTTGGTTTCATACTGAGGGAAACTTTCTTCTATACGCATCATACCTTCCACTTGGGGTTCCCAACGGACGTGCGCATCTACGCGTATCAACCGCCTGCAGCACGGATTTTTTAAGAATCTCCTTTCCCTCCATAGACAAACCCTGTCCCTTCCATCCATGTACTTTATCCCAAGAACGCTCAGGTAAATGCCTGACGGCTCCCTCCTTTGAGCGCCCCACAGCTGTAGGGAGCCCCAAGTATTTCTCCGATAAAGCCTCGCAACCAATACCTATAGCCGCCTTGAGTTCAGCCCGCTTCTCCTCTGAACACCCCTTTCCAAAAAACACCGACGACTTCTCTCTGTTTACTTTCTGGCCTGAGGTGATCTCATATGCCTGCAACGCATTTCTTAGTGCCCCCAAGCTCGCTTCGGTGGCTTCCAAGAAGACAATACTATCATCAGCAAATAGTAGGTGCGTAATCGTTGGACCCTGTGGTCCAAAGCCCACCCCATTGTTTTGTTTGTCAGCCTGAGCACTCCGAAGTAGAGCAGAGAAACCATTAACACAAAACAGAAATAAGTATGTGGACAATGGATCGCCTTGTCGTAGCCCCCTGGATGGTAAGAACATATCAGAGACCACACCATTGAGTTTGACAGAGAACCGGGCAGCGGTAGCACATCTCATGACCATGTCTATCCATCCCCTTGCGAACCCCATTCTCTCCATCATCTATTCCAGAAACACCCATTCTACCCTGTCATACGCCTTCATCATGTCCAATTTAACCGCACACAACGGTGTCTTCCTCTTCCTCTTCCTTATCGCATGTATGCACTTATATGCCACCAAGACATTATCAGTGATGAGCCTACCTGGCACAAAGGCGCTATGTTCCTCCCAGATCAGAATTGGGAGGATCCTCTTGAGTCTATTGCCGAGCACCTTAGAGGCTATCTTATATAGGACGTTGCACAAACTGATGGGCCTGAAGTGGGACAGTAGCTCCGGATGATTCACCTTCGGTATAAGGACAAGAATTGTAGCATTGAAGTCCTCAGGACACTCCTTTCCTGAAAGAAAATCTCGCACCGCCATACACACATGTTCCTTCAGCAGAGGCCAGTGCCTCTGGTAGAAAAGGGCGGGCAAACCATCTTTGTCGGGCGCTTTAGTCGGTCCCATGTGAAACAAGGCCACCTCGATCTCTCTATCCGTGATACTACCCGTGAGACTTTTTTTCATGGTCTCGTCGACCGACCTCTCCATCAAGCCCAAGATGCACTCACTATTTGTTGATCCCTCCGATGTGTACAACTTCTGGTAGAAGGCCAATGCCATATCTACCATACCCTCATTCGTGGTGCATCTGGTAACATCCTCTCGACGCAGCACTTTGACCGTGTTCTTGCGTTTCCTATGAGATGCCCTATTTTCGAAATATTTGGTGTTACGGTCTCCCGCCCGCAGCCATTCTTGACAAGATCGCTGCCGATACAATATTTCTTCCTTCTCGTATAGATCATGCAGCTTCTTCTCTATCTCCTTCGTCTCCGTAGAGGACCCTGATATTAGCTGTTGCACCTTGGCCTCCTCAAGCTTGCCTCGCAGTAATTTTAGCTCAGCCTGTACCGAGCCAAAAGTCTCAAAACTCCAGCGCTTCATGTCTCGAGACATAGCTTGCAATTTCTGCCAAAAACCATTAATACCCGGGTCAGTTCCCATGTTATTGTCCCATGCCTCCTTAATCATATGCTCATAGCCCTCGTGCTTCATCCACATCTCCTCGAACATGGATCCCCGCTGCTGCCCAGGGCGCCGTCTCGACGATGTCGCCTCTGTGCGGATGAGCGGGGCCATATGATCAGACTCTTCCATAACAACGTGCTCCACTTGCGTGTCGGGGAATAAGTCGAGAAATGGCGCTGTCGCCACACCTCTATCCAACCTGACCTGCACGTTTGCATCACCTTCTCTTCTATTATTCCATGTGAAGGAGTAACCCTTATAACCCAAGTCAGTGAGCCCGCAGTCCATCAGGCACTCACGGAATGCTAGCATCTGTCCCTCGTTTCTCGGGTTCCCACTGAGCTGTTCATTCTGGCATAGCACTTCATTAAAATCGCCCGCACAAATCCATGGTAGATCCTCTTGTCGCCTCAAATATCTGAGAGCTTCCCATGTTCTATGCCGCAGCTCCGTCCGTGGCTCCCCGTAGATTCCAGTGAATCGCCAGGTCTTGCCTCCATAAGAGATTTTGGCATCGATATAGTATTGACACCACGGACGAACAGACATATCTACCCCATCCCTCCACCACAGCGCCAAGCCACCTGACCTTCCCACACAATCCACCGCCACCCCATTCTGGAACCCCAAACTCCACTTCAGCCTTGCCTTTGATTTTTTCTTTGTTTCAGACAGGAATACCACCACCGGGTTGTAGGATCTGACCAGATCCCGTAGCTCGCCTACTGCCGCGTCCAACCCCAAACCACGGCAGTTGAGGCCGAGTAGACTCATTGCTCTCGGCGGCCCTGCACTGCAGGGTCCGCCGCTGGTTCTTCAAGCCTTTCAAACACCGAGCCACTCCTCGGTCCCTCCTCCTCCTGCCCATTAGGCCTATCAAACACAGAATTAACCCTCTGTCTCTTGCCAGTTGAACCCGACGTCTCCTCCCGACCACCTGTACAGGCACTGGCACCCATACCATCTTGGAGCTTCTCTTCTTGTTCTGATGCATGCCCATTGGCTCTTGAGACCCCCCAGCCCTGGAAAAATCGTCAACCTTTCTAGGACGCCGGATATAGGTACCAACCTTATCCTTGTTCTTTTTGGAGCCCAGTGGCTCCCTCATTTCATTAGGATCCCTCGCCTGATCTCTTTGTCTCCTTCCCGGGCTATTAGTATCATGAACAGCAGACTTCACCACTCCCTCGCCAGTGCGAGAGGAGCTTGAGTACGAATAATCATTAAACAGGTTCCTCCTTGGCGGCACATCTCTAACAGACGCTCCCCTCTGTATCTGTTTTCTGACCCCGCCGACCTGCTGTAGTAGCTGCTAGCAGAAACAGATGGTCTAGCAGTCGGTGGAGGCCTCTGGTTGCGTCGAGGCGATGCCCGCAACCATTCTCCCCATTGCCGCACTTCTTCCTTCTCGGCCTGACAGACTCCCTCAGGATGGACTAGACGCCCGCAGTCGAAACAAAAGTGTGACATCTTTTCGTACTTTAGGTCAAACCACGTTTCCTCACTGGACTACCGTAGACACACTCCTCTCGGTAGAGGCTGATCTACCTTCACTGCCACCCTAATGCGGAGATCTTTTCCCCACGCCATTCCATCATCATCCGTCTCCACACTAATAAATCTCCCAACCCATTCACCAATCACTAAGATAAACGTCGCATGTTTTTCGAGCCTGATGCCAACTGCCAAGCGAAAAAATTCTGATGCTCAGTTGCTAAGTCGGCCCACGTTAATTATGCAAATTAGTACTTATGCTGCGATCTTATGAGCCAGAGGTAAGTAACATTGCATCACACAGGAAAACAACATCCAAAATCAATGGAGCGGAGATCTTTTTTCCCCGAACACATTTCCATTCATTTCAGGACTCGTCATTCAGCTTGGCAACTGTTTAACCTTTGATTTAGAAAATCGTATAGTAAAAGCCACATGTTTCAAGCCTGAAGCCGACACTAAGTAAAATAAGCAAGTCAATCATGAATTTAAAGAGGCATGATAGTGACTGCCAACCAGAATAGAATAATGTTAATAGTGAAATCATTACTTATGATGCAACTTATGAGCCGAAGATATGAAATTTTTTCTTTCCGATCACGGCATCACGCCCATTCATAGCAATACTTATAGATAATTCCAGGTGAAGGCTATAATAGCACTATGCCAGTAGCCTCCATAGGCAAGAAGACAGCCACCAAGCGGAAGCAACTAAAACCACCAAAATTGAAACCCCGAAGTAACATTGCAATCTTATGAGCAAGAGGTACTTATGGTGCAATCTTTTTTTTTAGATGCTTATGATGCAATCTTATATGCAGAGATAAGTAACATTGCATCGCACAGGAGAAAGCATCATCCAAAATCAATGCAGCATAATTTTTTTATTTCCGAATACATTTCCATTCATTCAGAATGCCAATTGTTTTAAGTTTTGATTTAGAAGTAGAATAAAAGCCACATGTTTCAAGCCTGATGCCGACTCTAAGCAAAATAAGAAAGTCAATCATGAATTTAAAAAGGCCTGATAATGACTGCCAACCAGAATAGGATAATTAATGCTATTTATGATACAACTTATCAACCAAAGATACGAAACGTATTGTTTGCTAAGATAATCCTGGTAAAAAAGTAACCAAAATTTCTGATGACAATCTTTTGTTACCTTCTCAAAGGTACAACCAAACGAAAGGAGCTGCATGGTACAACTGGAGTACGTGCCTTGTATGGTACCTGGGCACTCGAGAAAAATGTTGTTAAGCTTCAAGGCTATAGACTGAACTGTGATTTTGTTCTTCTGATTGATTCAACTCTAGTGGGCTGAAGGCAAGCAGCAACACTGACCTGCCCAGTGCATTTTTCTTGTATGGTACCTGGGCACTCGAGAAAAATGTTGTACTCCGTATCAAAATATAAAAGCACATCCAAACTCAAGGCGACACAATGAATTCCGATCACAAGTCCATCCATTGCAACACACATTGATAAATTCCAGGTGAAGGCTACAATACCAGTAGGCTCCATAGACAAGACAGCCGCCAAACGGAAGCACTTACAACCACCACGCATGCTTGCTTTTATTAAGCGCCCACGAGGTCTCAACACACACTAAACTCAACCCGAAGCATCGCAGAGTCATGAGAGAACTCTCTAAAACGCAGCTACATTCACCTAAACTGAAACCCCGAAGGCGCGACACGACGACGACGACCAGCTCGTTTAGTTGCTGCCCTTGCTGATGAGCTCCAGGGCGGTGGCGGTTGTTGGTAGTGCCGGGATGGCTCCCTTCTTGGTGGTGCAGATGGCTCCGCACGCGTTGGAGAACTGCAGCGCCTCCCTCAGCTTCGCCTCATTCTGATCAATCAAAACAATGCATCGATTAGTAACATTCACTTAAATGAAACTAAATTAGCCGGCGACTGATAGGATTGGCAGGACGCTTACGTGGAAGATGGAGTCGTCCTTGGCGACATTGAGGAGGAGAGACCCGACGAAGGCGTCACCGGCGCCGGTGGTGTCGACGGTCTGGACAGAGTACCCTGGCACGGACCCCTTGAAGTCCTTGGTGAAGTACCTGCACCCCTTCTCGCCATCGGTGACAATGAGCAGCTTGAGACCCTCAAACCAAAGCGAGAGGACGTTCTTCTCGTCGTTCGCGTCACCCTGTGTCAGGAAGGCCACCTCGTCATCGCTGACCTTGATGAAGTCAGCCTCCTTCCAGATGCTCAAGATCCCGTCACGGGCAGCCTGCTCCGAGGGCCAGAGCGGCAGGCGCACGTTGGGGTCGTACGAGCAGAGGATGCCGCCGGCCTTGGCGGCGCGCATGGCGGCCACGTGCGCCGAGCGGCAGGGCTCGGTGATGAGCGAGATGGAGCCGTAGTGGAAGATGCGGGCGCGGCGGATCAGGTCGAGGTTCAGCTCCGCCTCGGTTAGGAGCATGTCGGCCGACGGGTTGCGGTAGAACATGAATTCTCGCTCGCCGTTGGACTTGAGGGTGACGAAGGCCAGCGCGGTGCGCGCGTGCTGGTCGAACAGGCAGCCCTCCGCGTTCACCCCGTTCTGCTTCAGGATGTCCACCAGCATGTGGCCGAACTCGTCGTCGCCAAACTGCAGAGGAAGCCATCATCGATCAGTCAGAATTTCAGGCAAAACATTCTCGATCGGTGTAACTACATTACACAGTTATCAAAGGAGAACGATGGATACAGAGACGATTATAGATTTTATTTACTGAAAAGGAAAAAAAATAAGTTGTATGCAGTATGTATGTAAGTACAAGGCTGTCAGATAGATTAGTGTTAGTAGAAGATTTGGGATGACCGTAAGTGCAGGTAATAAAAGCCGTCAGATCCGAGTCAGCTTGGCCAGATGGGACCCATAAAATTGTGGGAGAGTGCGAGTTGCAGTAGAGTATTTTACACGTGAGCGGAAAGGCCAAAGGTAGCGGCATCGAGCGGCTACATGACACCGATGGAGCCAAAGCATCAATTTTTATTCCACTCAAAACTAAAATGCATAAACTACTGAGACTAGCTAAGATCATGATCGATTCGATATTAAATTTATTCGTAAGAATTAGAAATAATATGCGAGAACAAAATTGACGACGCAGATGACATTATTTTAAGGGAAAAAAGGCGACGTGAGGTCACATGGCGACGAAGCACTCCTTTGTCCGGTGCCACCAACTCCCACTGCCCACTACAGGCCAGCGATCATTGATGCTGCTACCACTTTTGCGTCCAGTCATATGACCCTGCTATACAACCACGAGATTTCCTACCTAGAAATGGAGTAGTTCATATCCAAGGCGAAAATAAAGTGGAGATTTTGGTAGGTGTACTCAACACTGACATGTGGGGACGTATGTACACGAGAGGATCTATCGTGTCAGTGGTCCTATTTTGGTGTTCGGATAAGCTGCAGTGTACGATGGCATATCTAAAAATAATCTAGTGACGAAATCGATCAGTGATCTCCTACTGAACCATATGATCAGTTGATCACCAATCATGGAAAGGTCAACGCCCGATCTCCGCCGTCCGCCGACGATCTGACGGACGCGGACGCCACCAGCCACCCCCATGATCAGATCCGAAGCAGAGCACGTCAGATCCGAGCACACGAGCAATGATGGCATAAACCAGTCAAACCCAAACGGATCTACCAACGAAACGGAGAGAGAGGGACGACGATGGATCAGCGGGGATATATACGTACCTTGCCGACGAAGGCGGAGGAGCCGCCGAGCTTGGAGATGGCGCAAGCGACGTTGGCGGGGGCGCCGCCGGGGGCCTTGACGAAGCCGCCGGACTCGGCGAGCGAGACGCCGGCCACGTCCGGCACGAAGTCGATCAGCATCTCCCCGAAGGAGACCACCAGGCCGGGGGCGGCCGCCGCCGCGGGAGCGACTCCGTCACCGAGGGGCGCCATCGAGCAGAGAGTGGATCAAGGAAGACGAACACGGGAGAGAGCTAGGAAGGAATGCTGCGAATGATGGCGGATCGTTGAGGAGAAGCGAGGGGGAGAGGGTCGGCTTATAAAGGCTGCCGTGGCCGTGGCTTGACGGAGGGGGTAATTCATAATTGGCTTATCATCCTAGTCAGATTACCCTCCGTAAATCGCTCCGATAGACTAATCCCAAACTGTGTTCGGGTTTTGGTTTGGATAAACATAGCAGCGCGGGGGCTCCGTTAGACGATGCTTCGACTGGCTGACTTGTGGGTCCACGAACCGGCTGGACCGATCTTTCGACGGTACGGGTCGGGTAACCAGTCTCGTGCAGGATCTATCTAACGGTAATTATCCACTAACTCTCAAAAAGAAAAGTTAGTTATCCACTACCGTGATTGTTGGAGTATCTCGTCTCTCTCCGAAATTGCAGTGTACATAATCCAAATTTGTTTTGACGCAACTGATTCTCCATTTCTCCACTCTGGCTGCAAACGAGTCGAGTCAGAACGAGCTAGAATAGACTCAGCTCAGCTCGTACCAAAAGTCGAGCGAGCTCAAACCGTATCGAGTTAAAGGTCGAGCTGCAGTATTTCACTCATACTACTCTTAGCTTGTACCGATCCCGAGTTGGTCTTGAGCTAGGAAAACCAATGAATCTTCGGAGTTTTCTTGCATATGGGAAGAACAAAAATTCTCATCCAAGTTGAACTTTCATATTTGCTTAATTAAATTTCAACTAAAGTTGAAGGAATAAATCCCATCCACGTCATATAATGTAATTAATTATCATATTTCTATTTTACTTATAGCCTGATCGTTGCAAATAATTATATATTTTTCGAGCAATAGAAAATAATTGAGAGAGCTAGTGTTGGCTCAAAATCAACACATTTTTTAATCTAGTTATAAAAGACAATCATACTCAGCTTTTTTTACGGGTTTTCTAATTCTC
This sequence comes from Lolium multiflorum, assembly GCA_030979885.1. Lineage (NCBI taxonomy): Eukaryota > Viridiplantae > Streptophyta > Magnoliopsida > Poales > Poaceae > Lolium > Lolium multiflorum. The sequence continues at coordinate 210,724,563 of CM061753.1, read as the reverse complement.
AGCTTATTGGGAATTAGCTTAGGGCTCAGTAACTTTTTTCCACCGTCAGATCAACGCATCGAGATTCGTGTTGTGCCTCCTTATCCTCTCCTATCTATTCTTCCTGGTGGGCGCGACCCGGAGCCGCCGACGGCGGTGGAGGGGAGCAAGGAAACTTAGGGTGGGGGTGGGGGGGGGGGGGGCGGGTGCCGGCGCCAGAGATGATGCAGCCGCCGCCGGAGTTAGAGGGATGTCCCTGGAAGTGTCGGACCGGCGGTGGGGGAGCTTGGGGCAGGGCGGGGCCGCGAGGTGCGGGGCGGCGCACCAACCATAGGCTAGGTGGACGGAGGTCCAACCAGCGATAGCTGCGGGGGAGGCCGGCAGTGGTTTCTCATCAGAGGTAGAGAAGTATATTTTAGTCAATCTACTGAGAGTTAAGTTAACTATCAGTTAACTGAGCCCCAGAGAGACGTTTTTTTAAGTTGATCTCGAATCGATCTCAAGCCGTCCACGAGTGCCGAACTTTTCTTGTTGGAGCCACCTGAAACTCACTCGGATCCAGCTAAGTAAAAGCAGAAGAAGACACCGATGAGCTAGACGGACGGCTGAAATTCTAAGAGGAGCATGCACACGGCTGCATGCAGTTTGCGAAGACGGAGGGCGTGGTGATGCTGCCTCCATCTAGGTACACCGTCCATGCATGTGTGCTCCAGCTGCATCAAGGTTTGAACCAACTTGCTTGGCAGCTTCCAGTTTTCAGTTAAACCAGGAGCTCCAAGACGGAATTAAGATGCAAAACCAACGGCGCACGTTGATTTAATATCATCATCATGGACTCATGGTGCACACGTTCCTAATGAAAACAGCCCTTGCTCCACGAGGAGGGTACGTGCGACAGAAAACAAACTGCTGTCCTCTTCTGGTGTGCATGTGCGTCGAGGTCTGTGATGGATGTGTTTCTATTTGATTTTTGCAGCTAGCAAAGTGGCTCTTTAATTTGGTGGTGTAAGTTTTAAGTTAGCCCGGCCGGTAGTTAGGACCAAACGATCGCTAACCTGCTTGTGGGGCACAATTATTAATCTGAAACAAGATCTTACAGGATCGATGATTATCTAAAAAAGATCTCGCCTGATGAGCCTAGCTAACTAACTTAGGACAAGTATCAAATGTAAGGTTTATCAAATGAGCCATGAATTATGAATCGACGGTTTATCAAATGTGCGATACAAGGAAAACTGGGTCCATAATGGATCCACTTTTTTTTATCTCAGGAACGAATTAATCCAGCCCGTGTGCTTTTTCTCCCAGACATTTTATAAACCACGTAATGTATAGTTTGCACGGTTTTTGCCCCCGCTTTTTTCTTATAAAATGGACCGCTCTTCTATCTAATCAAACGACCGATATTATCAATTTTACCCTTTTTTTTATCTAAGGAACGAATTTTGGCCTTCTCTTTGGCGGGGAATCTCCACACAGAACAGTAAAATTTGGATTCTAGAATTAGGTTCTCTAATCCATCATGGATGGATGCAAAGTGGGTGTAGGGAATGAAGAAAATGGGTTCAGGTCCTTTTCATCGAGCCATAGCGTGCGGCTGATAGATTGGCCATCATCCACAAATGTGGTGTGGTGGACTTTGGACAGTCACATTCTCGGAAAAGAAAAAGAAATTTTGAATGATAGTCATGTTGCTTATATAGGTTCCAGTACATGCCATGTCATCCTCCATTATCTTAGGATACTTACACAAAAAGGTTTTGTGTTGATGATGATCAAGCATCCCCAATATCTGCTCCAAGAAGTGTTGTTCCATACTTCCAAAGGTCGTTCGCACCTCAGACTTCCTTTTCGCCTCGTTCTCGACTCAAACTCTTTGTTTTTTACCAAAAAAAACCATTAATTTATACCTCCTCTGCCGATCTAATCTCGCATCGAGTCTTTTCGGGCGAAACTTGTTTTCTTGTCTAGAACTTTCAGCTTTTTTCATGTCAAGCGCCGGATCCAATCTCGGAGGTGAAGACTCCAAGGAGATGGGCGTGGTGAACCGCTACCTCAACTCCGTGGTGGCTCCGCTGAAGACCTTGACCTTCAAGGAGGGGGTGCTGCTCATGGAGGAGGTGACCAAGGGCACCATGGAGGAAAGACTGGAGATTCTGGAGGACACCGTCTTCAGGTATGGTACTGTGATCGAGCGTAATCTTGATGCGCATCACCTGATGAACATTGAGATGGAGAAGAAGGTTGAAGCCTATGAAGCAAGGATCAAGGACACGGAGGAGAAGATTTTTCACATCCTGAAACAGCTGGATAGGTTCCAAACCCTCGTGTGGGACGTGGAAAACCAGAATTGTGAGTATGAAGATCGCTTCAACAAGATTGCCGAAGCTGCCTCCACCAAGTTCAATGATCCACTTACATCCTTCTACAATGGGAGGACCTATCCTTGGAAACTCAAGGAGTGGGACGCTCATTATGAGGAGGAGAGCGCCAAGAAGGATGACACCACTCCAACAAAACTAAGCTTGGGGAGTTATATCAAGTCTTTTATGCTTTCTAGTTTATCATATCATTTTTTAGTTCGTCATCTTAGTTTGGTTTTGCTTTCATCTAGTAGCTATCAAGTCTCTCATAGTTTGGAAAGCTCTTAGAGCATTATCATCTATCTTTGGTCAAGTGGTTTTTAATGAAATTTGAAGTATGGTGTCATCCATGATTCTTTTGTATGGAGATTTATGGGTAACACTCATGCAGATGTGTTCCTCATATTTAGAAATTTTAGTCACATCTTATCTTGAACTTAATTAACTTGAGCATGTTGGACAAGCATAGAATTTTGTAAGTATGGCTTGCAACAAATGAAAGATCCATGCAAGCATTACTAAGCATTATAAGAAAAATAAAAAACCTTGAAGTTGTGTTGGAGATATGGTCTTGGAGAACAAATAGTTAGGAAGATGAGATGACAAAGAAATATGAGATATTCTTGTGCTACTTGGTAATCAATGGGTAAAGTGATTGTCATGGATATTTCAATACATATGCTCAAACAAGTTTGTGAATGAAAAAGTCGGCACGCGAGAATTCGGCTAGCTATGGAAAGTGAAAGACAAAGGTGGATGTAAAGCATATGACATGGTTGAAAGATCCATGAATAAGGTTTATACTGGCTACTAATGGGCAAGACTATTAACTTATCATATAAAGGAAAGAAGCAAAGTGTTTGGTAAACATCAAACTTCATGCTCTTCATGTCATTTAATAATTCCTCTTCTTGTCCCTAGTTGCTCTATTCGGGTTTATCTTCAGTACAAAGGCAGAGTGAAAGAAAAAACAAGCTGGTAAAAGGCCAAGCATAGAAGTGATATATACTTATAGACACACATGAAACATTGTTCAATTGTCCAACATGCAATGGTTAGTCTTGTTCAAACGGTAAGAGGTAATTGCTAGAGTTTCTATTATGAAGTTCATGTTTGTATGATTGTTGGTTCAGAAATCTTGCATTACAATTGAATATGCATAAGTTGATGATGCAATGCTCATGTTTCTTTTAACAACCATAAGCTCATTGATGCATGATATGATCTATTCGCTTATTTGCTCGAGGACGAGCAAATGTTTAAGCTTGGGGGAGTTGATATGTGCATTTTACATCATCATTATTGCTACATATATGTTTAGTTTTCATTGTTATATGCCATCATGCATCATTATTTATGCATTTTTAGTCGATTTCTAGGACTTCCCAACAAAGTCTCCTTCATTTGTATTTAATTCCTAGGAGGCAGGAAACCTCCTTTTTCGTATTTTATTTGTTTCAGGGATTTGTGGATCTCCAAAAATCGAGGCAAAAATACCTGATCAGTTTTTCACCCGGGAAAGGACCGTAAGTGAAAGAAGCACGCGAGGGGAGCCACGAGGGCTGAACGACCCCTAGTGGCGCGCCCAAAGATGTAGGTCGCGCCACCTAGGGTCGTTCGTACCTCGAGCGTTGTCTTGGGTCTCCCTTTATATGAGAGCCTCCGTTTTCCCAAAAACCTAAGCCATATTTTTACCAGATTTATTGCGGTGGCGGCGGAGGCGAAAGTCCTCTCCTACTCCGGGAGAGGACAAATCATGCTGCATCGGTGCCTCCGGTGAAGGGGAAATCGACACCATAGACATCCCCACTCCTCCTTGGCTAGGGAGGATGCATCTCCATATACGAGATCGACGTCATCCCCCTTATAGTTTGTGTTGAATTGAGCCCCAGATATTGTTTTCTAGTGTTGTTGCATGTTTGTGATTGGTACTTTGTCATTATTTGGTGGGGATATTATATATTCAGATTGTGTTATAACCATAATGCCTCTGGTCCATATCATGTTTGACACTTGTGAGTAGTTCCCCCACGTTCCTGAGGGCATAGGATGATATGGCTATGATTATATGATGTGCAATGAGTATATAGTTAAGTTTTGTATCTTTTATGTTGTTCTATGATGGTTTTATGCGAATGTAGACTTCATATTACTTCACCTATATGGGTTCATAGGGCTGCACTTTAATGTATTGCATTAGTGTTGGAAGGGACGGACTGACAGAAACCGTTTTCCAATAATATGTGTTGCATTATAAGGGTTTATGTCAGGGACCAGTGATCTTATTGCTATGGTGGGACATTTATGTCTTAATGATTCCTATACATGCACATGAAAATGGCTACCCATCATAAGGGGTGTGACTGCACATATCTATGGTTTCACCTAATTTAGGCTCCACCCCTAATTGAATAAAGCTTGTCAAAATATTTACCATGTTGTGTAGAACTCGGATGCTAGTAAATCCATGCCGTCCTCGGAAACTTTAGTCTCATATAAGCACACAAACATGAGCTTGTCCTGTTGCTACATAGAGGATTGGGCTTTTCCCTCATCGAGAGCATTTACTTACTTGCTATTTACTTTATGCACTTTATTTTTATCGAAAACTATACAACCAAAAACACCAAAACTGCTACTTTATTATTCCTGCTTCCTTATCGATTTTGCTAACCAATACCTTCACCTCCTCGTGGGTTCGACAACCTTTATTATTGAAAAGTAGTACAATTGATCTCATGCACTTGGGAGCCATCAGCATGTGGGGCTGTTAAATTCATGAGGGTGCCTGCACATTCTTTATCTAGGTATTTCTTAGATGTATTAGTTAGCCCATTATAAAATATAAACATAGGCATCCAATCTCTTAAGACATGCTCAGTTCCATAGGTAAGTCCCCTGAATCTCTCCCAAGCTTTTACTAGCAATACATTTTCAGTTTGCTTAACCAATCTCTTAAGGTGACTTTTACTATCTCTGAAGAACCAAATGTCTATACAAAAGCAACTTAAAAATTGAACCAGCAACTAAAGTTCCCAGGTGGCTATTTTAATACCCAATCCAAAGCTTTACCAGCAAGTAAGTAAGGGAAAAGTTTAACCTTGAAGATATTATTGTTAATGTTTCTTATCTTGAAAGCTTTGCATTTTTCATTGAATCTATTTAAATGCACCTTAGGACAATCATTTGGTTTTCCATAAAACGATGTTCATAAATTGCTTTTACTATTTTAGGATCAATTTCAAATGGTTCTATAGGTATTTCATCATCTGTTGGAAAATTTCTCACACTGAAAGGCCAATGAGTTCCTTTTTCCATTTTTTAAAGAGTAGAACAAATTTTTATGTATTTTTGTATTTTAAGAAAGAAAGAACTATAAAATAAAGACTAAAAAACAAGACAAATAAAATACTTTGCAAAATCTAAAAGAGAAAAGAGAGCTCACAATGGTGCAACCTCCTCAAGCTTCGGTGTTTGCACTAATTTGATGATGATGATGAAGGTGATGACGGTGCCCCTAGCTTGATGAGGATGCAATTGTGAGATGCTCTTCCAATTCCCCAGCAATGGCGCCATAAAATAGTCTTGATGACGTTGGGATTCCAAATGCAGAGTGTTACATCAGCAGAGTATTTTTCCCACAAGGGTTACTCGAGGGTTATATCGAACTCTCAGGGAATTGAGTAAAGAGTTATCTCTCCTCCCCTTCTTCTATCAATCCCGCAAAGAAAATTAAATCCTTGTGTCCCCAACTTCACCGTGTGGTTGTCAAGCACAAGGTTTCGTATTAGTAATAGCAAATAAAATAATAACACAACAAAGTAAACTAGACAAGTAAAGTAAACTAAGTAAAAGCAGTAAGGATTGATTTTGTTTTGTTCTGTGTGCAAATAAGATAACTAATTTTTTATATTTTTGGATTTAAATAGTGTTGCAAATATAAAGTAAGATAAATGCAATGGAAATGTGTTTCTTATGATTAAAATTGGGCCGTGGGTCTTGGGTTCACTTGTCTATTCTCTCTTTAAAGTTGTACTGGTAATAGCAATTCACCAATGAGATTATAATAATATAACTTAAATATGTGTAAGATACACATTCATATGGGCATAACGTCCTAACAAAGAGATGATGCAACACATCTCTATTTTACTCCACAAGAAAGGGAAAACTCCAAGTAATCTTGTATTAAGAATTAACAGAGCATAACCATAAGTAGTTTGACATGATGTTTGAATATCAAATATGCTACCTTGAACAAACAAGATCATCACTTTCGTCACGTGATGAACATAGCACATGCATTCACTTTATCCCAAGTGAGATAGCAAAAGAAAAGGCAAAGCCATAATATATCATGAATTTGTTGTCACTATTCAATCACTAAAACAATGCTACTCCATCTAACACACACATCTCACACACATGTTCTTGCATACAAGTTGGATTAGAACCAATATTTAAGAATGGGGTACATAATATGTATCTATCAATACATCTTTCAGAAACTAGAGTCAAAACTCATTGCACAATACCATAGAATAAAAATCCACCACATAGGAATTACATGTATGAACATAATCATGTTGGGAAGCTGTTACCCTCCAAAACCCACCGACGGGCAATGGCTGAGCAACACGAAGAGCCGGGAAGCTCCCAGGGCCGCTTAGTGGATCCCTGGCACCTCGCGTCGTCCCGCAAATCTTCGGCCACGTCCCGGCGGTTGCTAGGCGTGCCACCTGACCTAGACCCGATCAGAAGGTGTTAGAGTGCTTCGATTGTTCCTGCATGGCAGACACGTAAACATTAAATACGAGCCCTATCGGCTCTCGGGTTTCCCTGTGGATCGGCTCAAGGAGCCGATCGCCCCATGTTTCACGTTGGATTTACAATGGCATGGGGATCCTGCTTGATCAGGAGAAGCTAAAACGATCCACGACAGCTTAGGGTTTTCACCGCATAACCGGAACGTCCTACGTGTGATCGGGCCTAGCAGCTACGAAAGACGATGCAAACCACCCCTACGAGAGGCCTAAAAACCAACATAACGTCGATTCCCGGAACATCCCTCGCAGGACGGTGAACAACATCTAGCGCACTACCGGATCCTCCGACCCCAGCGTAAGGCCTAACTATGAGATATTAAACTAATCCTTGCGGAGCAAGGAGCAACTATAACGGATCGGATCTACTAAGTAACGAATAAGCAAGATGCTGCCCTTACGTCTGGATAGACGTAAGGGCAGCTAGGTGTCGAGGGACGGCATCGCCACGCAGATATGCACGTGAAAGCATCAATGCAAGCGCCTAAACACCTAAGGATAAATAGTACCGCTCGCCATCAACAAGGCTTCAGCACGAGCAGTACAAGGTTGACGAATAAACGATATCGCCTAGATCGCTAGATGCGATCTAGGCAACATGGTGCTTACCCGGGAGAAACCCTCGAAGAAAGGGGTGGCGATGCGCCTGATTTGTGTTGGTTGAACGATGATTGTCCTCCTTTTCCGATAACCCTAGATACATATTTATAGTCCAAGGGACTTTCTAATTGAGGCGTGCACTTAACCGTGCACGGGCCGACTCTATCTTTAATCTAAATTACAATGCGATCTACTATATTACAGATACACGGGCCACTTAGCCCAAACTCTTAGCGTGAGGCCGCTTCGATGATGCTCCACGTGTACGTCCTTCAAAGCCCATCTTCACTTACGGCCCATCTCCTGATTTGGCCAAAATCGGGTGGTAACACATGCCCCCCGGTTTTGATAATGATAATTGCAAAACCATCCGTCTCTCCTTCGAAGGGTCATGTCATGGCAGAACCGTCGCAGTTTTCTTCATGATGACGTCTCGCCTTTTCAACTTCTCTGCACGACTTGACGGTTCGGCACCACGTCCTCGGGAACTGCTTAGGCATTAAACCATATATTCCCCTTTATTTGGCCACATCGAACAGTTCTCCTCTTCCTCCCTCTGCATCAGCACTTCCAAAAACCCTCCTCGCCGCCATGTCTTCCTCTTCGTCTTCTCCCTCATCGGGTCTTTCCACCCAATCCTCCACCTCCCGCGAGCCGACGCCTGAATGGGACCCACGGAGGCCCACGCGGCCAACATCCACCGCGCCATAGCCGACGGGGACGAGTCGACCCACGACTCCTTCGTCTGGTCCGAAGACGACCAGTCCTTAACGGACGGGGAGAGCGACCTTCGCTTCCTTGCCATTGGGCAATCGGAGGAGGAAAGCGACGACGACGGCTTCTCCTGGGACGGTTTCTCCTCCGCCGAGGAGGTGAAGGAAGGGGAAGAGGAGGAGGACAACACCTCCTCCGACGAACCGCCGGCCAAGCGTCTCTGCCCCTGGCCAGGCAACATCAGCGACTTCGACAGCGACTATGGCGACGCTAGCGAAGAAGATGAGGACAATGAAGGTCCCGCCGGTGGTCGCTACAGCAGGACGACGAGCCGGCCGAGAGCAGCGGCAGCGGCGATGGCGACGATGAGGGCAGCAGCGGCCCCTAGATAGGATAGAGCTAGGAGTAGTAGATGATAGGGCAATGTACCCCTAGCAACCCTTTTGAGAGCAATCAGCTCCTTCTATGTAAGAAATCTGATTATCAACGAAGAAATCTCCCCAATTGGACTTTGTCGATTTCTTTCATATTGATTTAGCCGATCCTCCCCTATCTTGATTTCGCCGATTGTCACCTTGACCGATGTTCGACGAGCCGATGTCAATGCATCAGCTCTTATAACAAATTGCAAGACAGATCAATCTAACCGCCTCCCCAGATGGTAACTTGCAATCTTTGAAATTCAGATCCAAAATCCCAATCGAACACGCCCAGAATACAGCCTTGAGACCCTCAGATCTTTGGACTTTAAAATCATCCGATCGTAATGTTTGTCCTGACGGCAAAACTCCTGGATTAATGCTTCCAGGAAAGCTCCTTAGTCCGTTGCTGACAACCTTGATGTTGAAGCCGATACTCCTGTAAAACAGGTGCCACTCGTTCACAGCTTCCCTTGTGATGTTTGTTTCTTTGCAGCAACGGACTGGTCTAGAGCCTGATCAACGATGATGGCTCCTTCTTCAAACTCTTCCTGCCATCCTAATGGTTTTCCTCTGCAAGAGCTCACCACCTTTCATCCTGGTTACGATGCAGAGACAGCTAATTTCAACAGCATCGGCTCTTCAGAATGAGGAATCTGCCCCCCGAGCCTCGGTCAAGGCGAGAATGAAAGTGCACCAGCCGCATTGGGCCACTATCAGTTTCTCAACTGTGGTGCAGCATCAGCCGATTCTAACCAAGTCGGCTTTTTCAAAGCAGAGAACCTACAACGTGCAGTGCCCCCCGAGCTTCTTCAGTCCAATGAGGCAACCTCTGAAGAGAATGTAGTTCAGTTCAACTGGATGACCGTCGGTCATTCTCATGATCCTAGCCTGATCTGCACGTCCATGCTGTTCTTGTTGTTGGCCAGGGCTGCAATCCTCCAACTTGCCGGCGACTACCAGCAGCTTAAATGAGAAAAAGGGCCGTCTCGGACGCCCAAACTGACGCTCCTGCTGGTGCTGCCAAGCAATCCCATTGAGGGGTTCCTCCAGTAGATGACTGCTCTATTAGGCTTCCGCTTGTAACAGTGGTATCCCTTGAGTCGATGGCCGTGCATCGGCTTTGAATCCTTAAGTCGATGTCTACGCATCGGCTGTGCTCAAAAATTTCTGTATTTTCGATTTTTTGGCCGATTTGTTTACGTATCGGCCCCATACTTGAGCTGCTCTGCTGGACATTTGACATCCGTTCCCAGCTCCGTATCCTCGTATCTCATCCATCTATGTGCCCCCGAGCCGATTCTGTCAAGTAATTGATGGCATCGGCTCTTCAGGCATCTGTTGGATCAAGGTATGTTGAGGATAATTTTGGCCGATTGCGGGAATCGGCCTCCCTTTCCGTTGCAATGCTTTGGCGATGGTTTGCAACTTCTCGGATTTCCACTATAGCTACGTGGCATGCTGGAGATAAGATCCTTTGCTTTTCATTTTTTGAGGGCCGATCTCAGGGATCGGCCTTGCCACGTATGTCCAATGTCTTGGACCTGCTACTCCGTTAGGCCGGTGGATAAAACCAGCCTTACCCCATTTTTCGAGGCTTCGATGCGCTCACAACCCTCTAAACTGATTCCGGAGAGCGGCTCTTGGTCATCTGCTTCCCACACGCTCATGGCAGCTAATGATATCTCGATTGAGTCATCCGCCTGAACGACTTCCACTTCATCTCCATCCCACTGTATGATGCATTGGTGCATTGTAGACGGGATGCAACAGTTAGCATGAATCCAGTCCCTTCCCAATAGGACGGCGTAATTGCTTTTGCTGTCAACGATGAAGAACGCAGTAGGTATGGTCCTCCGGCCTACAGTAAGCTCTACATTCAGAACACCTTTCGCTTCGACGCCTGGCCGTTGAAGTCGCTTAATGTGATGTTGGTCTTAATCAGATCGTCGCTGGAATGCCCCAAATGACGTAGCATGGAATACGGCATTATGTTGACTGCCGCTCCGGTATCAACCAACATCTTGCCGACAGGCTGCCCGTTGATGTAACCCCTCAAGTATAGGGCTTTCAGATGCCTGTAGCTTCTATCTCGTGGCTTTTCAAAGATAACCGGTCGTGGACCACAGTCGAATTGAGCCACTGAAACTTCCTCGTCGCTTGGAGCGCGAAACTCTGACGGGAGTATGAATACCATGTTTGTATCAGCCGATGTCTGCATCGGCATCAGCCGATTCCTGTGCATCGGCTTTCGCCTGTTTTGGGCGCCATACTTTCTTTGGCGGGCGCGCCTTCGTCTCCAATGTTTGCTGAATTTTCACGGTCAGATCGGGCCGTGCTCATCTCAACGTGTACAGGTACTGTGCCTCGGCTTCTTCCAGGTTTCGCAGCCGCTGCACTCTACGTTTCTGAGAATGGCTGAGTCCGTCAGGGCACCACCTTGGCCGGTGATACCTATCTTCTTCTCCATCTGACTCCTCGAAGTCTTCTTCTTGAGAGGACTCAGCTCGTTTGTTATGTGGTGGGAGGGGTCCTAGACGCTCGAACACTGAAACTTCGTTTGTCCTTCTCCTTCGCTGTTTGCATTCTGGGCAGCTTCGATTGTTGGTAATCGGCTCATTCCCGAGTCCCAGCAATGTTTGAAGAAAGGACAGTCCCAGTGCCTATCCATGTCATCTTGCTCCCTTGACCTCCCTCTGGCGTGACGTTCGTACCCGTCGTTGTTCCTGTCATGCTGACGATACCTCCTGTTTTCCGCATCAGACCGATGATATCTTTCATCATCTTCGTCGTAGCGCCGACGTCGGTCGTACTGCTGCTCGTATTTGTTGAGGAGATGCACGGATAATGGGCGTTGATACCGTATGCTTCTCACCTCCTCCTCGGTTAGGTACCGTCTATCGTCGTCTTGGGGCCGGTCGCGTGGAACGGCCTCCTCTTTATCTTTGCCACGAGAGTGGCTGCTCTCCGCTTTGTCCACGCCATGGCGGATCACAAACCCTGCCATATTGACATCGAAAGAGAACCCTGGCTCTCTTATGGAGTGGCTTAGGTCCACCATGTTGACGTCCGGAAACGGACGCATGTCTACCTTCATGGCAAACTGTCCGAAAGTTAATCGGCCTGATTCTATCGCCATCTGAATTTTTGCGCGCAATACTTTGCAATCGTTGGTGGCGTGCGTGAACGTATGATGCCATTTGCAGTATGGCCTTTTGTTCATCTCCTGCGCCGTAGGGATCTTGTGGCCTTCGGGTAGCTTCAACTGTTTCTCTTTCAGTAGCGATCGAAGATCTGTTCAGTTTTGGTCACGTCAAAGTCCAACCCTCTTGAGGCCCCGGCGTTCACCCATTTGCAGGACACAGCACGGGGCGTCCGAGTCCACTCGGCTACCGCAACTTCCCGATCTTCCGCGAATCTTCATCCTCATCGCATTGACCAGGGTTATCGCGCGTTTGAACTTGTCCTGCACAGTTCGGATGGCGCTGTTCATATAAGGTCAGTCTATTGACCAGGTGCGTCAGCGAGTTGTACTCAACTTGGAACGTCATATCCTTGAACGACGCTGCAAGGCCTGCCACGGCCAGCTCGACCGCCTCTTTCTCATTAAGTGAACCGAATAGCATCGGTTCTTGACAGTTCTGAAACGTTGGATGTACTCAGCCACTGTCTCTCCTCGTCTCTCGCCGAACTTGTGTGTTCGGCAATACCAGCTTCGTCTTCTGAATGGTATTGGGTGTGGAACAGCTCCTCTAGCTGCTTCCATGATTGCACTGAATTTGGCTGCAACGAGGTGTACCATCCAAAAGCTGGACCGGTGAGGGATTGCGAGAAGCACCTCACCCGTAGCTGATTCGATGCGGGCCATGCCCAGCTGGGCCGTATCGGCTCACGTGCTCGATGGAGCTAGATCCTTCGACCCACTGAATTTGTTGAAGTCCGGCAGCCGGTACTTAGGTAGTGGGATCAGGTCAAACTCATTGGGGTACGGCTTGGAATAGCCGATTATTTTCTTCTTCGGCAAGATGCCGAACTGATCTCTCAGACTGCGCTGATCTGATCTCGGTAGAGGTGGTGGCAGCTGAGCTTTCCTGGACCGGCAGTGGTATATTTGGCTAGCCACGCCTGTTTCTCAGCTTCCGCTCCCAAACTCCCCGCTGCAGCTTCCTCCCGCGAACAATTGCTCCTGCTCCGCAATCCCTCCCGATGGAGTCCGGATCGCCTGCGTCCCAGTTGTTGCAGTCCGCACAAACGTGCACACGTATCCGTGTGGGATTTCCTTGGGCGGGTCATGCAAGAACTGATAGTCGCCCGGGTCACCCCCAACTTTGTAGACAACGTATGCCGGTGAACCTTGTTGTTGTGGAGCCGCCATTGCGTACGGCAGTGGTGGCCTGCTGTGGAGTTGCATCTCTCCCTGGTGAGTCCCTAGAACAGGTCATGAAGGGGAGTACCGACGCTCCATGATCTCTTGCACCACACGGAGCACAACGCGCTCCAAAGTGTTCACCAGGCTCTCAGAGTGCCGATGCAGTGAATGGGCCACCACGTAGTTGATTTCCTGTCGCAGGGCTCTGGTACGTTCATCTGAAGGGAGAGACAGATCTACCCCGTCGAGGACGCCTTGTGGCGTGAATCCTTTGAATCGAACCGTGCGAACGGGTCTTCTCAAAGGAGCCGATGAGTTCGGCTTCAACGATGGCCTTCAGCTCATCGTACTTCTTCTTATGATCAGGAGGAAGATCCTCGTATGTGATCTGTTCTTCCGCCATCTCGGATGCCGATGTTGACGTGGATGTTGCGGAAGGTGTCCCACCAGGCGTGCCAGAATGTGTTACCCTCCAAACCCACCGACGGGCAATGGCTGAGCAACATGAAGAGCCGGAAGCTCCCAGGCCGCTTAGTGGATCCCCGGCACCTCGCGTCGTCCCGCAAATCTTCGGCCACGTCCTGGCGGTTGCTAGGCGTGCCACCCGACCTAGACCCGATCAGGAAGGTGTTAGAGTGCTTCGATTGTTCCTGCATGGTCGACACGTAAACATTAAATACGAGCCCTATCGGCTCTCAGGTTTCCCTGTGGATCGGCTCAAGGAGCCGATCGCCCCATGTTTCACGTTGGATTTACAATGGCATGGGGATCCTGCTTGATCAGGACAAAGCTAAAACGATCCACGACAGTTTAGGGTTTTCACCGCATAATCGGAACGTCCTACGTGTGATCGGGCCTAGCAGCTACGAAAGACGATGCAAACCACCCCTACGAGAGGCCTAAAAACCAACATAACGTCGATTCCCGGAACATCCCTCGCAGGGACGGTGAACAACATCTAGCGCACTACCGGATCCTCCGACCCCAGCGTAAGGCCTAACTATGCAGATATTAAACTAATCCTGCGGAGCAAGGAGCAACTATAACGGATCGGATCTACTAAGTAACGACAAGCAAGATGCTGCCCTACGTCCGGATAGACGGGCAGCTAGGTGTCGAGGGACGGCATCGCCACGCAGATATGCACGTGAAAGCATCAATGCAAGCCCCTAAACACCTAAGGATAAATAGTACTGCCGCCATCAACAAGGCTTCAGACGAGCACAAGGTTGACGAATAAACGTATACTGCCTAGATCGCTAGATGCGATCTAGGCAGCATGGTGCTTACCCGGGAGAAACCCTCGAAGAAAGGGGTGGCGATGCGCCTGATTTGTGTTGGTTGAACGATGATTGTCCTCCTTTTCCGATAACCCTAGATACATATTTATAGTCCAAGGGACTTTCTAATTGAGGCGTGCACCTAACTGCACGCGACTCTATCTTTTAATCTAAATTACAATGCGATCTACTATATTACAGATACACGGGCCACTTAGCCCAAACTCTTAGCGTGAGGCCGCTTCGATGATGCTCCACGTGTACGTCCTTCAAAGCCCATCTTCACTTACGGCCCATCTCCTGATTTGGCCAAAATCGGGTGGTAACAGAAGCTCATATGGTACTAAGATCTATGAAAAACATAAGAGAAATAGATCAATCTACTACCACAAACCCGTAGTCCAGAAGTGAACTACGCCCCCCCCCCCTTGATCATGGTGTTGATGAGGAAGACATTAGAGAAGGTGGAGATCCCTGCAACGGAGGCTCCGGCGGAGTTCCCCCTCCAATTTTCACTGCTGCAGCATCCGTTTTCATGTTTCTGTGTTTCTGCGACGCTCTCCTCCATAGAACCCTCAGGGGTCATATATATAGGGTTTTTAGGTCAAAATAATTCGGTTCACGAAAGAATCAAGCGAATCGGACGATCGATAGCGAAAAGAGGGTGTGTGGCACCCCCTGTTGGGCGCGCCACCTCATTTGTTTTGGGCCTCAAGCCCCTCCAGGTCTAGTCCAAGAGTCCAGTCTGCTTGTCTTGATGAAAAAATGATGTCCTCGAAATCCTAGCTCAATTTGACTCCGTATAGGTCTCTGAAAGTGAAAAATACACAAACAGGGGTTTCCTGTTCTGCATAGTTCTAACCCAAATAAAGGTATCATTGGTAAATCCCCACAAATCAATATAAAACATGGAAATAATATCATATATGTTGCAAATATGTTGGAATATATGTTAATTAAGTACAAAGTTCATGTATGCATTTTACATGCATCAGATTATCACTCCTTAGTGATTTCCAAAAGGGTTGTTGTTTCAATCTTGATCCACAAGATTTCTCCATGTATCCAATACTAGTAGATATTATCATCATGCAGTTGGCTAGCAGGGTTGGGGACGTGGACAAGGTGGTTCTGAATGTGATCATGTCAGGTGATGGAGAGTTTCAATGTGCAAGGATGAAGATGGATGTTACAAAGCCACTGGTGCACTACAGATTATCACCCCTCTTGCCCGAAGGTTTTGAAAGCATAGTTATGCAGATGAAGTTTGAGAAGGTTCCAAAATTTGTGATCATTATTGTGGAGTGAAGATGGGGCATGGAGTGCTTGAGTGCCGAACTAGTGAATATGCATATGATGATCTGCAGTCTTGGGACTGGATGCTTTCCTCGATGGAAACTTGGGACCTAGTGACCCCTCGGGTTGGAGGTTTTTCTTAGAGCAGACTGTGTTGGGGGTCTTCATGTTCGTGGCTCTGCCAGTAGTGGTGGCCACAATGTAGGCCATTTTGCGGGTGATACATTAAAAATGTATTTATGAATTTTGGTGTTTATTATTTAAAACCCCTAATATTTAGCAAATTTATTATATTTATTGGGACTAACCTACTAATAGTAGCAAAAGTGCATAATTTCATGTTTTACACAATTTCACAAATATGTAAAGAAGACACTCCTTATGGTAAAATTTGAAGTTTCTCGAAATTTTTCCCTATATGAATTTTTTAAAGATGCAAAATCCTCACCGGAAGATAGCCTCAAATGAAAGTGGTCTTATAGATAAATTTGTGGGGGAATTTCAAGGACAAAATTTTGATATATAGAATGTCTCACTCGATTTCATAAGCCTAGGGAAACACGCTTTTACCGAAGAGTCCACAAGCAATTTCAGGATTCCAAAAGTTGTGGCGTGACTGACTTAAACTCTTGCCATATATGATGGATTCGGCCAAGCCATGAATTTATTAACTTGTCAGGAGAGATAGGATCTCCGATCAAGATGCAAATTCAACACTATATATTGACGGGGAACCCTAATTTTTGGAGCCACCACAAAAAAACTACGAATTTGCCTCTCCCTTTGAAACCAGCAAGAGGAGGGGAGGCTCCTCAACACCACCACCAAGTCCAAGGGCCAAGGGGCCGCCCCTGACAAGTGATTAACTTGTCAATGCCTACAAGTTGTAGACTAGGGTTTTGTTAGAAGTAGAGGGCAAGTAGATCTCGAGGGTTTCAGCCGGAAAAGTACTCGACTGCTATGAAAACTAGGGTTGTGTTGACAATGATTCGATCCTCTTTTGTCCCTCGACCCCCTTATATAGGAGGCAGAGCCGAGGGTTTCGTGATACACAAGTTACAAAGTCCGGGAGACTCTTTGAGTTCGTCCCGTAATAGTTACAAGTTATTATTCCTAATACAACTCTATATTTCCAAACTACTTCATAACTGGGCTTCATAAACTTCGGGCCGTAGGCCTTCAGTAAACCCCGGGTACCTTCTTCGGTAGGCCCATTGGGGATGCCTATGTCAGTAGCCCCCGAGATTTTGCTTGAATCGAAGAATCAGGGAAAATCTCCATTTTTACAATTACCATATGATTTCTTCGACTCGATAAATAACCTTCATAAAGCAATTGTATATTGTACAGGGATAACGGTAATTGGGACTGGTTCATCTGACGGATCAGGTACCAGTTAACTGCTCTTGTGGCAATCCGCAAAACCTACTTCAAGATCACATCCCTGGACATGATCTCGGGATACCGGCGTAATTCGACATGTGCCGCTTAAGGTCTTACCAGATGCCGAATCCAGTTATGTTTTATCGGTACCTAACGCGTCCGTTAGGATTTTTCTTCGTATATGTTGATAAAAGTAGCAAACGTCGTCGAGGCGGTGCCACGCCGCAGGACAGATCCCGGGACTTACCTTCGCAAAGCATTGCGACATTCAGAGATTAATTCGCGACGCGCTCTGAGAATATATTGTCGAGTGCCTTTTTCGGCTGTTGGAATAGCACATTTATTCGAGTCAACGGGTGACTTGTATATTGTTATCTTATCCTCCCGATGGGAGTATATGAAGAGTTATTTTATAACTCGGAATATGCTCGCCAAGACTTCTTGAATTTCATCGGGCACGCGAACAGCGTTCCCGATGGGAGTAGCCCCCGAGGCTACGACCAAGTGCTTGTACTTGGTTGTAGTTTCACATTTTTAGCACCTCTGTCGCTATATTGTCATTTCTTCTGCTCGTCTTATCTTTATCGGGTGCGCGACCAGCGCTCCCGATGGGAGTAGCCCCCGAGGCTACAGTCGAGTATTTATACTTGGCTGTAGGCTCAATTTTTCTTTGTCGCAATATTTGAGATATCCCCTTCTGAAGCAACTCCTTCATCAAACTTCCTCAATTTTCTTTAAAAAGTAGCCCCGAGCATTTGAACAAAAACTTTTATTTGATCAAAGGCTCTCGAAAATATCATTGATACTCCTCTGTCGACAATCTTCAAAACATTTGCACTCGTAATTTTCTCCATAGTAACGCCATTGCTCACGATAGCCATGACCACTGTATCGGGAAGACGCGAGTTCTATCCTGTCACTGACTTGTGGACCCAAAATCTCCAGCACTTGACACGTTACGCAAGTGGGGGACACACGTCCTCCACTTTTCCTGGCATGCGCGCTGTAGCGCCTGTCGGGTTCCATCACCGTAAAAAGACTTTTTTTACCCCAGGAGACACGTGTAGGGCATCAAATCCATTCTTCTACCATCCGACGGCACGGCGATTTGGTTGACCTGCTATAAAAGACCTTCTTCCTCCTCCAGTTATCCCCTTCGCTGCGCCGCTGAAAACATACCATCTCTCTCTCCTCCGTCGCTGCAACAAAGCTCCTGCGCCCTTGCTATCTCCGCCACCACCATCAATCAAGTTAATGCCACCGCGGGCGAAGCTCTCCAAGCACACCTCACCAATGGCGACTGAAGACCTGAAGCTCTCTGAGTGGGAGAGATCCAAGATCTCCAATCAAGATGCAAACTTGCTCAAGAAGCTCGGGCTCCTGAAGAAGGAGAAGATGATGATCTTCCCCGGCGAAGAAAGCTTCCCCACACCGGGCATCGGATAC
The DNA here is from genome assembly GCA_030979885.1 of Lolium multiflorum. NCBI lineage: Eukaryota > Viridiplantae > Streptophyta > Magnoliopsida > Poales > Poaceae > Lolium > Lolium multiflorum. Next base: position 210,705,891 of record CM061753.1, on the reverse strand, counting down.
CGGGTAACATTCATCGACCACCTCATCCGGGGTTTATCCAATCCTATCCACGAATTTCTTCGTGGATTACTCTTTGTTTACGAGTTGCAGCTACACCAGCTCACCCCCAATTCCATCCTCCATATTTCCATCTTCATCACCCTCTGCGAATGCTTTCTCGGGACCCCTCCTAATTGGGGCCTGTGGAAACGCATATTCCTTGTCCGCCGCAACAGCTCCCACAACACCGCCTACAATGTGGGTGGTGTTGTTATCTGCGTCCGCCCAGATGTCGAGTACTTCGATGTCAAGTTCGCTGACTATATGCAAGGGTGGCGCAAAAGATGGCTCTACATCCGCGAAGAAAACATCGACTCGCAAGAGTACAACATCGCGCCCTTTGATGGTAGCGATAAAATCCTCCGACGCCGGTCGTGGGACGCTGAAGCTACCGACGAAGATAAATCAGCGACAGAGGTGCTGATGAAGCGCATCCACGAGCTCCAGAATACCCGCGTCAAAGAATTGTCGGGTGTTCAGATTACCGCGTACTTCCTTAGGATTAGGGTGCAACCTCTGCAGGCTCGCAAAAACCCTCTCTGGATATACGCTGGTGACAAAGATGGGGACCGCTTATCCAAGGATCTGTCGGTGAAAGACTTGGAAAAGCTTGTCCGAAAAATTTCGTCGCTGAGCAAGAAAGACGCCATTCCGACCTCTTGTCGCGTGGAGCCGTATAGCGGCACCAACGCCCTCCCCAAGGTAAACTTTCTTTATCCTCCACGCATTTCACTTTTTCGATTGCTATTTTGCCGAATTCATTGGTGTAATTTCTTGCCGATATATCTTTTTCTTCTATAGAAGTATCAAATTGTATCCTCTCTACCTCCCCTTCCTGAAGGTGGGGAAGTCGAGGAACGAGCCGTCGTTACCGATGACACCCAGGGTACTTCTCGCCCTGAGAGTGAAGTCGCGGGATCTCACAAATCCGCGGCTTCCTCTGAAAGAGAAACTGCATCCGAGGCTTCTGAGTCAGCCCATTCACTCCCTTCCGTTGTTTCCCCAAGGAACAAAAGGAAAAGGGTGATGTTGAAGACTCCGGCGCCTCCAAGCCCAACACATCACCTGCAGAGGAAACTACTCCTGAAGAGGAGGAAGCCTTCTGTCCTTATGAGGATGCCATCGTTAGCTCGTAAGCTAATCTACCGCTCTTTTCCTTTTCATATACATTACTTGTAGACATTCTTACTATATCTTTGCGAGTAGTGGTGCGGAAGAAGAAGAGTCGCTCGCCAATGTGACTGCTCTGACGAGTACGTCGCAAACTGTGGTTCTCTCGGAAACTCCCCGAGTAACGGAGGAAACCTCTCCTCTTCCTCATCAAGACTTAGAAACGGCGACTCCTGTCGCCAGCCCCGAGCCCCCTCGCCAAAGAGAGCGAGGATTGAGCTTGGGGATGAACACAACCTGGTCGGGAGTTCAGCGGCTCCTCCCTTGGATGATGTAAGAATCTTTGCAACTTTCCGATATTTCTTGTCGAGTTTTTCGCCACTCTAAATTCTGTCGTTTTTCTTCCTACAGCCTCTTATGCAATACTTCATCAGTCTCGGCACTCAATTTATTGGGTACCGTGACACTGTCAATGGTTTGAAAGGTACACCATCACGTAAATAATCTATCTTGCTTTTCGTCGAGTAAACTATATTGCTATCTTTATCTTAACTCCTGTCATATTTCCTCCGCTAGAGGCTCTCGCTAAGGCGACTAAGTGTGCCGATGATCTCTCCATCAAGCTGGAGCAAAGTGAGAAGGCTCGCAAGAAGGCTGAACAAGATGTTGCTTCCATTGGAGATCTTCGAAAGAGACTCCACGAAGCTGAAACTGCCTTGAGCGATAAAATCACTCAACAAATTTCCCAAGAAGAAGATGTCATTGGCCGCTTGGAGTCGCAAAATTGTCTTTTTGCAAGTAAGTCTGGAGATCACTATACTCGGGTTTTTTCTAACATTAGCTTCTCGTCATACTTGCCCATAACCCGAACTTTTGCTTCAGCAAGAAAGATGGGTCAAGATTTTGAGATCAAGGAACCCGAAGGAAATCGTCTTCGCGACGCCCTATCCCTACTAAAAATTCATGGGAATTTGGCGCGTCGCACTATTGTCGACGCGAAAACTGCCTTCACGCGCCTCTTCTCCTACTTCTTCCCGAAGAAAGACCAGCCAAGCACCTTCGCTGCTCTTACCAAGTGCTTCATCCCCAAAGAAGATCTTGGGCTAGCTCTTCGGCAAGAGAACTTGAAGATCAGCGTTGAAGGCACCATAGCTTTGGTTGCCGAAAGCCAGCAAACCGTCGACTGGGCGAAAGCTGGCGAGACGAAGAGGAATAAGACGGAGAAGTGGCAAGCCTTGATTAGAGGTGCAAAACCTCACTCGAAGAAGATCCTCTCCTTCCTCGGATACAAACCAGCTCCTTCCTCCAGTTCCGCCAAACCGGAGGTCAAGTAGATCATCTTGCCCTTGTATTTTTTTTCTTTTTCTGTTTTGATGTTGTCGCCGTAGTAGTAGTTTGCGACAGCGTACCAATGGTTCACTAGGAGCCAATATTTTGTAATGACCATGTAGATATCTTGAGAATTAATGGAAGTCTATGTTGCTAAATGATTGATATCGAGATTTTTTTCCAGTTGGTTTTTGACAACTATACTGTGACCCCTCATTCTTCGGATGCTTTGTCCGCTTCCTCCTACTCGAGAAAAGCTTCCACTGATGATTTCGTTGAAGATTCTTCGAATGCGGGTTCAGCACATGATTCGGAAGAACTTCGACAACAACTTCAATCAATGAAGAAGCAAGCGCTTGTGATAATGGAGCAGTCTCGAAAATCATCTGAGAGGGAAAAACTTGCTCGACAACAGGCTCAGGAAGCCGTAACTTTAAAAGAGGCTACGGTTGCCGAAGCTGCGCATGCTACTTCCCGAGAAAATTATATGCTTGAATTGATGACTGACACCAGCCTGGATATGGCGGGTATGCTTCCCAAGCTTAAAATTCCTCTATTGTTTGCTTGCTTTCCATCTCTGACTATTATACTTCCTTCGAGTAGGTTCCTTTTTGGATGCTGCTGCCGAAAATCAGCGGGTTGACGCGAGATCAAACTTACTTATAAAGGTTGCTCTGGATCATGGCTCCGACTTTTGGGCTACACCTGACCGTACCCGAAAAATCGTCAGATTTCAGGATCGCGCAGGCCAGGTCCGGCAGTACCTTGAATTTTGCACCAAAACATTGGCCATGGTCTATAATGCCATGTTCCCTCGAAATATTCAGCCCAAAACACTTCCTGAGCTGATGAACAAATTCAAAAATGCTCAGCAAATCCATGATTTTGTGAAATCCCAACTGATAGCTGGCGCCAGATTTTCCCTGATTATGCTGCAAATTTGTCACTCAAAGTTGGAAATGACCAAGGTTGTTGAAACTGTTCATGCCAAGTTGAAGAAGCGACGGAGGTTCGTCGACAAAATCAATGACAGGGTTACACCAATAGCCGAGGAAATGATCGATGACCTCCTTCGGATGGATGCTGACTTCTTCATGGAGGGCCATTATGCTGATTTCATGGGTGCATCTGCCGACGAGGACAGAGTGAACATCGATGACCTAATAGGTCATGACTAAAAATCTGTTTCTTCGATAGATATTTTTCTTGACAAAAGGACCCTGTAAATTACAAGCACTGTGTATATTGTAAAACAATTGTATGTTCTTTCTTTTCCTTAGCCCCCGAGTGTCTCGGTGGCTAGTGTCTTTATTTTCGTTGGTTTGCGAGGTGTTTTAAACCAAGGCAAAGAACTTGTGAGTTTGTATATTGTATGAATTTCTGTATGTAACGAACTTTGTCGGGTAGTAAGCCCCCGAGCCTATCGAAGAAAAAGATGTATATCACCAATATCTTTACTATATTGCAGCACCACGAGCCCGCCTCATTAAAAACCTTTCAGCCCCACTCGTGCCCAAATGCGTCTGAAAACATCGCGGGCACAGAATGTGAAATTAAAAGATAGAACTCGCGTTTGAGACAATGCTATGTTGCAATACATTTTGTCAATTATTGGTCGTTGAAGCTCGTCCTTCGTGCCTCCATCCTTTGGCGCTCAATCCTCCTTCGTTACTCCGATTACTATGGCCTAGAGGACTCGAGTGTTTTCATGGCTGTCTTCGTGAGCTGAAGAACGTGGAAAGATCTTGGTCACAAACGCGACTATGGTAATTTTTCATATCTTGTTGGTATTTGGCGACTCTTGACAATACCTCGTCTCGAGCTTCGTCGAGTGCGTCCACATCATCTTCCAATGCCTTTCTCGAGGTTTCTTTATCAAATTCCGCCACTCTTGGGGAATTGTGTTCTATCTCTATTGGTAGCACTGCCTCAGCTCCATGAACCAGAAAAAACAGAGTTTCTTGTGTCGATGTATTGGGTGTCGTTCGTATGCTCCATAACACGCTAGGCAACTCCTCTGGCCAAGTGTGTCGAGCTTTTTCCAATGGTGCTAACAGGCGCTTCTTGATGCCATTGCAGATGATGCCGTTTGCTTTCTCGACTTGACCATTGGTTTGCGGGTGCGCAACTGACGCAAAATGTAACTTGATACCTACCTCTACGCAATATGCCTTGAATTCCTTGGAGGTAAAATTGCTGCCATTGTCTGTGACGATGCTATGAGGAACTCCAAACCGAAAAACGATACTTTTGATGAACTTGACCGCTGATGCTGCGTCTGGCGAGTTTATCGGTTTTGCCTCAACCCACTTGGTAAACTTGTCGACAGCTACGAGCATATACTCGTATCCTCCTGGCCACGCCTTATGCAATTTGCCCACCATATCGAGACCCCATTGAGCAAAGGGCCACGACAATGGTATTGGCATCAGCTCTGCTGCCGGAGAATGAGGTTTTGCGGCAAACCTTTGGCATGCGTCACAAGTACGCACTATGTCCTTTGCATCTTCGATTGTTGTTAGCCAGTAGAACCCTGCTCTGAAAACCTTGGCTGCAATAGCTCGACTGCTTGCTGATACGTCTCCAACGTATCTATAATTTATTATGTTCCATGCTACTTTTATGACAATACTCACATGTTTTATACATACTTTACATCATTATTATGCATTTTCCGGCACTAACCTATTAACAAGATGCCGAAGCGCCAGTTGCTGTTTTCTTCTGTTTTTGGTTTCAGAAATCCTACAAAGGAAATATTCTCGGAATTGGACGAAATCAACGCCTGGGTCTTATTTTTCACGGAGCTTCCGTAAGACCGGAGGGGATACGGCGGGGCCACGAGGGACACCATAGGCGGCGCGGCCTGGCCCTTTGCGCCGCGGGCCCCTGTGGGCCCCTCCTCCAACGCTGCCCTTCCGCCTACTTATACCCTCCGTCGCGAAACCCTATACCGAGAGCCACGGTACGGAAATACTTCCGAGACGCCGCCGCCAATCCCATCTCGGGGATTCAGGAGATCGCCCCGCACCCCGCCGGAGAGGGGAATCATCACCGGAGGGCTCTACATCACCATGCCCGCTCCGGATTGATGCGTGAGTAGTTCATCCTTGGACTATGGGTCCATAGCAGTAGCTAGATGGTTGTCTTCTCCTCTTGTGCTATCATGTTTAGATCTTGAGCTGCCTAACATGATCAAGATCATCTATTTGTAATGCTACATGTTGTGTTTGGCGGGATCCGATGAATATAGAATATTATGTCAAGTTGATTATCAATCTATCATATATGTGTTGTTTATGTTCTTGCATGCTCTTCGTTGCTAGTAGAGGCTTTGGCCAAGTTGATACTTGTAACTCCAAGAGGGAGTATTTATGCTCGATAGTGGGTTCATGCCTCCATTGAATCCGGGACAGTGACAGAAAGTTCTAAGGTTGTGGATGTGCTGTTGCCACTAGGGATAAAACATCAATGCTTTGTCTAAGGATATTTGTGTTGATTACATTACGCACCATACTTAATGCAATTGTCTGTTGTTTGCAACTTAATACTGGAAGGGGTGCGGATGCTAACCTGAAGGTGGACTATTTAGGCATAGATGCATGCTGGATGGCGGTCTATGTTCTTTGTCGTAATGCCCTGATTAAATCTCATAGTGATCATCATGATATGTATTGAATCTTTATTTGTCAATTGCCCACCTGTAATTTGTTCACCCAGCATGCTATTTATCTTATTGGAGAGACACCACTAGTGAACTGTGGATCCCGGTCCATTCTTTTACATCTGAAATACAATCTACTGCAATCTTTGTTCTTTGTTGTTCTTCGCAAGCAAACATTATTCTCCACACCATACGTTTAATCCTTTGTTTTCAGCAAGCCGGTGAGATTGACAACCTCACTGTTAAGTTGGGGCAAAGTATTTTGATTGTGTTGTGCAGGTTCCAAGTTGGCGCCGGAATCACTGGTGTTGCGCCGCACTACACTCCTCCACCAACAACTTTCACGTGGCCTTCATCTCCTACTGGTTCGATAAACCTTGGTTTCTTACTGAGGGAAAACTTACTACTGTGCTCATCATACCTTCCTCTTGGGGTTCCCAACGGGCGTGTGCTGTACCGTCACAAGGAAGGTTCTACATGCTAGCACTTGCATGGTGTCCACACACTCCTTCATGCACATCCTTTAAGAGTACTCGACCTTCTTCGGGCGTGACGCATCGCTGCAAAACGCCCGATATACTTTGATTGTAAAGCTCACCCTTAACCACAGTGAAGGTCTTGGACCGTCGAATAACTCGCCTTGCTTCTACTGGATCTTCGGGTATTTCTTTCCTTGAGATATATGCGACATATACCTGCATCCAAGGGACTTGCACCACCATCACCTCATGTGGTTCTTCTTCGTCTCCCGATGTACTTGCCTCTATTGCTGCTGGAATCCCCGAGCCTTTCTCGACCTTCTCCTTTTTCTTTGACTGCTTCCTTGCCTTAGTCGACCTTTCACTTATCTCCTCCCAGAATACTCCGGGTGGTATTGCTAAACACTGTGACCCGATATTTACCAGAACGTCGGCTTCGTCATTACTAAGTCTGCTGATATGGTTCACTTCGCACCCATCAAAGAGCTTCTCTAGTTCATTGTATAACTCTTTGTATACTATCATACTGTCATTGACTGCATCGCATTGATTCATCACTTGTTGAGCTACCAATTGGGAGTCGCCGAATATTTTTAATCGGGTCGCACCACAAGCTTTCACCATCTTCATCCCATGTATCAGGGCTTCATATTCTGCCTCGTTATTAGATGCGTTGGGAAACGTCATCCAGCATATTTCAACTTGTCTCCTTGAGGTGCAACTAGTATCACGCCTGCTCCAGCTCCTTCTAACCTCTTGGACCCGTCGAAGTTCATAGTCCAGGTTCTTGATAAATTGGGAGGTCCCGTAGTTTGCAGCTCCATCCACTCTGCGATGAAGTCTGGTAAAATCTGCGACTTTATTGCTTTTCTTTTTTCATACGTGATGTTCCGAGGGGAAAGCTCTATTCCCCAAAGGGAGACATGGCCCATAGCTTCCGGGTTATTTAGTATGTTTGATAATGGTGCCTCATTGACCACTATTATCGGGTGAGAAATAATGTCGCAACTTTCTTGCTGTTGTAAACACTCCATATGCTAGCTTCTGGTACTGCGGGTACCGCTGTTTTGAAGGCGATAAAACTTCACTGATGAAATATACCGGCCTTTGTACTCCATGCAGTTTCCCTTCTTCTTTCGCGCTAACCACAAGTGTTGTGCTGACCACCTGAGGTGTGGACGCGATATATAACAAAAGAGGTTCTTTTTCCTTGGGTGCCTGATGTCTACTCATGCTTCTTTCCTGTAGACAGTGTTGGGCCTCCAAGAGCAGAGGTTTGTAGAACAGCAGCAAGTTTCCCTTAAGTGAATCACCCAAGGTTTATCGAACTCAGGAGGAAGAGGTCAAAGATATCCCTGATACGTCTCAACGTATCGATAATTTCTTATGTTCCATGCTACTTTATTGATGATACCTACATGTTTTATGCACATTATATGTCATATTTATGCATTTCTGAACTAACCTATTAACAAGATGCCGAAGAGCCAGTTGCTATTTTCTGCTGTTTTTGGTTTCAGAAATCCTAGTAAAGAAATATTCTCGAATTGGACGAAACTTTCGCCAGGGTCCTATTTTTGCACGAAGCTTCCAAAGACCGAAGACCTAACTAAGACGAGGGTGAGGCTAGGCCGGCGCGGCCCAGGCCCCGGCCGCGCCGACCTACCCCCGGCCCCTCGTGTGGCCCCTCGCGTTGACCCTCCGCCTACTTAAAGCTTCCGTCGCGAAACCCCCATACCGAGAGCCACGATACGGAAAACCCAGAGACGCCGCCGCCGAATCCCATCTCGGGGGATTCAGAGATCGCCTCCGGCACCCCGGAGAGGGGATTCATCTCCCGAGGACTCTTCATCGCCATGATCGCCTCCGAGTGATGAGTGAGTAGTTCACCCCTGGACTATGGGTCCATAGCAGTAGCTAGATGGTCGTCTTCTCCTTGTTGTGCTTCATTGTTAGATCTTGTGAGCTGCCTAACATGATCAAGATCATCTATATGTAATTCTATATGTTGTGTTTGTCGGGATCCGATGGATAGAGAGTACTATGATTATGGTGATTATCAATCTATTGTTCATGTGTTGTTTATGATCTTGCATGCTCTCCGTTATTAGTAGAGGCTCTGGCCAAGTTTTTACTCTTAACTCCAAGAGGGAGTATTTATGCTCGATAGTGGGTTCATGCCTCCATTGAATCTGGGACAGTGACATAAAGTTCTAAGGTTGTGGATGTGCTGTTGCCACTAGGGATAAAACATTGATGCTATGTCTAAGGATGTAGTTGTTGATTACATTACGCACCATACTTAATGCAATTGTCTGTTGCTTTGCAACTTAATACCGGAGGGGGTTCGGATGATAACCCGAAGGTGGACTTTTTAGGCATAGATGCGGTTGGCTGTACTTTGTCGTAATGCCCGAATTAAATCTCACTATATTTACCATGTCATGTATATGCATTGTTATGCCTTTCTCTATTTGTCAATTGCCCGACTGTAATTTGTTCACCCAACATGCTTTTATCTTATGGGAGAGACACCTCTAGTGAACTGTGGACCCCGGTCCTATTCTTTACATAGCATACAATCTACTTGTTTTACTGTTTTCTTTGCAAACATCTTCCACTCGATACGTTTAATCCTTTGTTACAGCAAGCCGGTGAGATTGACAACCTCACTGCTTCGTTGGGACAAAGTACTTGGGTTGTGTTGTGCAGGTTCCTAGTTGGCGCCGGAATCCCCGGTGTTGCGCCGCATCACATTTCGCGACCATCAACCTTCAACGTGCTTCTTGGCTCCTCCCGGTTCGATTAAACCTTGGTTTCTTCTCGAGGGAAAACTTGCTACCGTGCGCATCATACCTTCCTCTTGGGGTTCCCAACGAACGTGTGAGTTACACGCCATCAAGCTCTTTTTCGGCGCCGTTGCCGGGGATCAAGACACGCTGCAAGGGGAGTCTCCACTTCTCAATCTCTTTACTTTGTTTTTGTCTTGCTTTATTTTATTTACTACTTTGTTTGCTGCACCTAAACAAAATACAAAAAAAAAATTAGTTGCTAGTTTTACTTTATTTACTGTCTTGCTCTCTATATCAAAAACACAAAAAAATTAATTACTTGCATTTACTTTATCTAGTTTATTTTATTTTACTGCTACTAAAATGAGTAATCCTGAAGTTGAAGTTCGTTCTTTTAAGCAACAAGGTGGAGAAAGTTTTAAAGATGCTTGGTATAGAATTAGTAATGCTCATCAAAGGTGCATTAAGAAACACTCCACCACTATCCTTCTTAGGAACTTTTATGTTGGTTTGTCTAGTTGGAATAGATATGTTCTTGATACTCTTTCGGGAGGTAATTTCCTAGGTACTCCCGCTTTAGAAGCTAGTTGCATCATTGAGAGTCTAGTTGGAATACCACCTGTTAATGAAGTTAAAATTGAAATCTCTCTTGAGGATGTTATGAAAAAATTGGAAACCATAGAGAAAAAATTTCCAAGTGTTGAAACTAAATTGGGAATGTTATTTGACAAAACTTATGAACTTGATAAATCCCTAGGAGGAATTAATGAAAGAATTAGTGTCCTAGGAACTTGTGTTATCCATGATAATCAAACCAATAGGATTGATGAACTTGAAAAAGCTATGGGAACCTTGGGTTCAACCTTTTCTTCTCTCAAGTATAATGAGAAAGCCTATGTGGGTAAAGAGCAAAAATTCATGTATGCCTCTAAAGTGCCTAAACAAAAGAATTACTATAGGCCTAAAATTGCTAAAACCCCTAGCACCACCATAGAAAATTTAGATAATGGAGCACCTAAAGTACCCTCTGCAACAAGTTGTGTTTGCATGAAAAATAATAATGTTGATGCTTCTACTCTCGATGTTACTTGATTTGCACTTTCTGCGCCTAGCTGAAAGGCGTTAAAGAAAAGCGCTTATGGGAGACAACCCATGTTTTTACCTACAGCAATTTTTTGTTTTGTTGAGTCTTGAAGTTGTTTACTACTGTAGCAACCTCTCCTTATCATGTTTTTGTGCCAAGTAAAGTTTCTATGTCAAAGTTGATGTTATATTTGGGATCGCTGCGCAGAAACAGCATTGCTGTCTGTCACGAATCTGGGCATAATTCTCTGTAGAAAATTCGAAAAAATCTGCCAATTTACGAGCGTGATCCTCAGATATGTACGCAACTTTCATTAGTTTTGAGTTTTTCCATTTGAGCAAGTCTGGTGCCATTTATAAATTCGTCTTTACGGACTGTTCTGTTTTTGACAGATTCTGTCTTTTATTTCGCATTGCCTCTTTTGCTATGTTGGATTTATTTCTTTGATCCATTAATGTCCAGTAGCATTATGCAATGTCCAGAAGTGAAAATAATGATTGTGTCACCTCTGAATGAGTGAATTATTAATGATGCACTAACCCTCTAATGAGTTTGCTTGAAGTTTGGTGTGAAGGAAGTTTTCAAGGGTCAAGAGAGGAGAATGATATACTATGATCAAGAGGAGTGAAAGCTCTAAGCTTGGGGATGCCCCCGTGGTTCACCCCTGCATATTTTAAGAAGACTCAAGCGTCTAAGCTTGGGGATGCCCAAGGCATCCCCTTCTTCATCGACAACATCATCAGGTTCCTCCCCGAAACTATATTTTTATTCAGTCACATCTTGTGTTCTTTACTTGGAGCGTCGGTTTGTTTTCGTTTTTGTTTTTGTTTGAATAAGATGGATCCTAGCATTCACTTTGTGGGAGAGAGACACGCTCCGCTGTTGCATATGGACACATGTGTCCTTAGGCTTTACTCATAATGTTCAAGGCGAAGTTTCTTCTTCGTTAAATTGTTACATGGTTGGAATTGGAAAATGCTACATGTAGTAATTCTAAAATGTCTTGGATAATGTGATACTTGGCAATTGTTGTGCTCATGTTTAAGCTCTTGCATCATATACTTTGCACCCATTAATGAAGAAATACATAGAGCTTGCTAAAATTTGATTTGCATATTTGGTTTCTCTAAGGTCTAGATAATATCTAGTATTGAGTTTTGAACAACAAGGAAGACAGTGTAGAGTCTTATAATGTTTACAATATGTCTTTTATGTGAGTTTTGCTGCACTTGTTCATCCTTGAGTTTGCTTCAAATAACCTTGCTAGCCTAAACCTTGTATCGAGAGGGAATACTTCTCATGCATCCAAAATCCTTGAGCCAACTACTATGCCATTTGTGTCCACCATACCTACCTACTACATGGTATTTCTCCGCCATTCCAAAGTAAATTGCTTGAGTGCTACCTTTAAAATTCCATCATTCACCTTTGCAATATATAGCTCATGGGACAAAATAGCCTTAAAAACTATCGTAGTATTGAATATGTACTTATGCACTTTATATTTTATTAAGTTGCTTGTTGTGCGATAACCATGCTTCTGGGGAACGCCATCAACTATTGTTGAATATCATGAGAGTTGCTATGCATGTCCGTCTTGTCTGAAGGTCTATCATTTTAGTGGTTGGAGCATGCAAAATTGTTAGAGAAGAACATTGGGCCGCTAACTAAAGCCATGAACCATGGTGGAAGTTTCAGTTTTGGACATATATCCTCAATCTCATATGAGAATAATAACTTTGCTACATGCTTATGCATTTAAGAGGAGTCCATTATCTGTTGTCCATGTTGTCCCGGTATGGATGTCTAAGTTGAGAATAATCAAAAGCGAGAAATCCAAATGCGAGCATTCTCCTTGGACCTTTGTACAGGCGGCATGGAGGTACCCCTTTGTGACACTTGGTTGAAACATGGCATGCGAAGACCCGGTAGTCCAAGTTAAGTAGGACGAGGTGCGGGCACTATTAGTATACTATGCGTGAGGCTTGCAACTTGTAAGATATAATTTTCATAACTCATATGCTTTATTACTACCGTTGACAAAATTGTTTCATGTTTTCAAAATAAAAGCTCTAGCACAAATACAGCAATCGATGCTTTCCTCTTTGAAGGACCATTCTTTTACTTTTATTGTTGAGTCAGTTTACCTATCTCCTTCCACCTTAAGAAGCAAACACTTGTGTGAACTGTGCATTGATTCTTACATACTTGCATATTGCACTTGTTATATTACTTTATGTTGACAATATCCATGAGATATACATGTTATAAGTTGAAAGCAACTGCTGAAACTTAATCTTCCTATGTGTTGCTTCAACACCTTTACTTTGATTTATTGCTTTGTGAGTTAACTCTTATGCAAGACTTATTGATGCTTGTCTTGAAGTACTATTCATGAAAAGTCTTTGCTTTATGATTCAGTTGTTTACTCATGTCATTACCTTTGCTTTGATCGCTGCATTCATTACATATGTTTACAAATAGTATGATCAAGATTATGATGGCATGTCACTTCAGAAATTATCTTTGTTATCGTTTTACCTGCTCGGGACGAGCAGAACTAAGCTTGGGGATGCTGATACGTCTCCAACGTATCGATAATTTCTTATGTTCCATGCTACTTTATTGATGATACCTACATGTTTTATGCACATTATATGTCATATTTATGCAGTTTCTGGAACTAACCTATTAACAAGATGCCGAAGAGCCAGTTGTTGTCTGCTGTTTTTGGTTTCAGAAATCCTAGTAAAGAAATATTCTCGGAATTGACGAAACTTTCGCCCAGGGTCCTATTTTTGCACGAAGCTCCAAAGACCGAAGACCTAACGAAGTGGGGCCACGAGGTGGCCAGAGGCTAGCCGGCGCGGCCCAGGCCCCGGCCGCGCCGACCTACCCCCTGGGCCCCTCGTGTGCCCCTCGCGTTGACCCTCCGCCTACTTAAAGCTTCCGTCGCGAAACCCCCAGTACCGAGAGCCACGATACGGAAAACCTAGACGCCGCCGCCGCGAATCCCATCTCGGGGATTCAGGAGATCGCCTCCGGCACCCTGCCGGAGAGGGGATTCATCTCCCGGAGGACTCTTCATCGCCATGATCGCTCTCCGGAGTGATGAGTGAGTAGTTCACCCTGGACCATGGGTCCATAGCAGTAGCTAGATGGTCGTCTTCTCCTTGTTGTGCTTCATTGTTAGATCTTGTGAGCTGCCTAACATGATCAAGATCATCTATATGTAATTCTATATGTTGTGTTTGTCGGGATCCGATGGATAGAGAGTACTATGATTATGGTGATTATCAATCTATTGTTCATGTGTTGTTTATGATCTTGCATGCTCTCCGTTATTAGTAGAGGCTCTGGCCAAGTTTTACTCTTAACTCCAAGAGGGAGTATTTATGCTCGATAGTGGGTTCATGCCTCCATTGAATCTGGGACAGTGACAGAAAGTTCTAAGGTTGTGGATGTGCTGTTGCCACTAGGGATAAAACATTGATGCTATGTCTAAGGATGTAGTTGTTGATTACATTACGCACCATACTTAATGTAATTGTCTGTTGCTTTGCAACTTAATACTGAGGGGGTTCGGATGATAACCTGAAGGTGGACTTTTTAGGCATAGATGCAGTTGGATGGCGGTCTATGTTCTTTGTCGTAATGCCCGGATTAAATCTCACTATATTTACCATGTCATGTATATGCATTGTTATGCCTTTCTCTATTTGTCAATTGCCCGACTGTAATTTGTTCACCCAACATGCTTTTATCTTATGGGAGAGACACCTCTAGTGAACTGTGGACCCCGGTCCTATTCTTTACATAGCATACAATCTACTTGTTTTACTGTTTTCTTTGCAAACATCTTCCACTCGATACGTTTAATCCTTTGTTACAGCAAGCCGGTGAGATTGACAACCTCACTGCTTCGTTGGGACAAAGTACTTGGGTTGTGTTGTGCAGGTTCCTAGTTGGCGCCGGAATCCTGGTGTTGCGCCGCATCACATTTCGCGACCATCAACCTTCAACGTGCTTCTTGGCTCCTCCTGGTTCGATTAAACCTTGGTTTCTTTCTGAGGGAAAACTTGCTACTGTGCGCATCATACCTTCCTCTTGGGGTTCCCAACGAACGTGTGAGTTACACGCCATCAATCCCTCTCAAGCAACCCTGCAATCACGATACAAGAAGTCTCTTGTGTCCCCAACACACCTAATACACTTGTCAGATGTATAGGTGCACTAGTTCGGCGAAGAGATAGTGAAATACAAGTAGTATGGATGTATATGAGTGGTAATAGCAATCTGAATAAAATGTGGCAGCGAGTAAACATGCAGCAGAACAGTAAGTAAGCGGTGTTTGCAGTATTGGAAACAAGGCCTAGGGATCATACTTTCACTAGTGGACACTCTCAACATTGATCGCATAATAAATAATAACTTCTCTCATTTGTGCTACATACACTCTTTTGTTGGATGACAAACACCATTCGTTGTGTAGGGCTACAAGAGCTCCCTCAAGCCGGAGTTAACAAGCGCCACAACATTCGGCATTCATATTTAAGTAACCTTAGAGCATAATAGATCTTTGCAAAATAAACCAAGAACTAACATAGCATACACACTGTCCACATTACACTATGAAAGGAGGAATAGATCACATCAATACTATCATAATGATAATTAACTCCACAACCTACAAGAGATCATGATCATAGCCTATGACAAGAACCACATGATGCACACACTGGCACCTTTACACCATGCAGGAGGAATAGACTATTTTAATAACATCACATGAACTAGTAGCGATACAAAGCTCATCATATAGATCTCAATCATGCAAAGCAATTCACGAGATCATTGTATTGGAGTACACAGA
This sequence comes from Lolium multiflorum, assembly GCA_030979885.1. Classification (NCBI taxonomy): domain Eukaryota; kingdom Viridiplantae; phylum Streptophyta; class Magnoliopsida; order Poales; family Poaceae; genus Lolium; species Lolium multiflorum. The sequence goes on along the minus strand of CM061753.1, from coordinate 210,690,521 downwards.
GAGAGATTAACCACATAGCTACCGGTACAGCCCTTAGCCTCGAGGGAGAACTACTCCCTCCTCATCATGGGAGCAGCGCTGATGGAGATGGCGGTGGTGTCGATGGAGAAGCCTTCCGGGCACTTCCCCGTCCCGGCGTGCCGGAACAGAGACTCCTGTCCCCCATCTTGGCTTCACGATGGCGGCGCTCGGAAGGTTTCTCGTACCGTGCCTTTTTCGTATCGAAGATTTAGGTCGGGGCTATATAGGCGGAAGGGCAGCCTCGGAGGGGGCCTGGTGGAGCCAGACCATAGGGGGGCGCGCCCACCCCCCTAGCCGCGCCGCCAGGTGGTGTGGGCCCCCCTGGTTCACCTCTGGTCCCTTTTCGATGTTCTGGAAGCTCCCGGGAAAAATAAGATTTTGGGCGTTGATTTCGTCCAATTCCGAGAATATTTCCTTACTAGGATTTCTGAAACCAAAAACAGCAGAAAACAGAACTGGCACTTCGGCATCTCGTCAATAGGTTAGTTCCGGAAAACGCATCATAAAGTGTGAACAAAACATGTAGGTATTGTCATAAAACAAGCATGGAACATCAGAAATTATAGATACGTTGGAGACGTATCAGCATCCCCAAGCTTAGTTCCTACTCTCCTCGAGTAGGTAAACGATAACACAAATAATTTCTGAGGTGACATGCTACCATCATAATCTTGATCAACATTATTGTAAAGCATATGACATGAATGGAGTGATCTGAAGCAAAAGATTGCTAACAAAGATAATGACTAAACAAATGAATCATATAGCAAAACTTTTCATGAATAGTACTTTCAAGACAAGTATCAATAAGACTTGCATAAGAGCTAACTCATAAGCAATAAATTCAAAGTAGAATGCATTGAAGCAACACAAAGGATGATTAAGTTTCAGCAATTGCTTTCAACTTGTAACATGTATATCTCATGGATATTTGTCAACATAGAGTAATATAACAAGTGCAATAAGTAAACATGTAAGAATCAATGCACACAGTTAACACAAGTGTTTGCTTCTAAGATAGAAAGAAGTAGGTAAACTGACTCAACATAAAGTAAAAGAATGGCCCTTCGCAGAGAGAAGCATGGATTACTATTTTTGTGCTAGAGCTTTTGTTTTGAAAACATAGAAACAATTTTGTCAACGGTAGTAATAATTCATATGTGCTATGCATAATACTTCCTACAAGTTGCAAGTCTCATGCATAGAGTACTAATAGTGCTCGCACCTTGTCCTAATCAGCTCGGATAACACGGATTATCATCACATGACATATGTTTCAACCAAGTGTCACAAAGGGGTACCTCTATGCCGCCTGTACAAAGGTCTAAGGAGAAAGCACGCATTGGATTTCTCGCTTTTGATTATTCTCAACTTAGACATCCATACCGAGACAACATAGACAACAGATAATGGACTCCTCTTTAATGCTTAAGCATTCAACAACAAATAATATTCTCATAAGAGATTGAGGTTATATGTCCAAACTGAAACTTCCACCATGATACATGGCTTTAGTTAGCGGCCCAATGTTCTTCTCTAACTTATTTATACTCAAACCATTTGATCATGAAATCACTTACTTCAGACAAGACGAACATGCATAGCATCTCACATGATATCCAACAAAGGTAAAAAGTTGATGGCGTCCCCAGAAACATGGTTACCGCTCAACAAGCAACTTATAAGAACTAAGACACATAACTACATATTCATCACCACAATAGTTTTTAAGCTATTTGTCCCATGAGCTATATATTGCAAAGATAAAGGAATGAAATTTTAAAGGTAGCACTCAAGTAATTTACTTTGGAATGGCAGAAAAATACCACATAGTAGGTAGATATGGTGGACACAAATGGCATGGGTTTTGGCTCAAGGGGTTTGGATGCACAAGAAGCATTTCCTCTCAGTACAAGGTTTTGGGCTAGCAAGGTTGTTTGAAGCAAACACAAGTATGAACAGGTACAGCAAAACTTACACAAGAACATATTGCAAGCATTATAAGACTCTACACTGTCTTCCTTGTTGTTCAAACACTTTACAAGAAAATATCTAGACTTAGAGAGACCAATCATGCAAACCAAATTAAACAAGCTCTACGGTAGTTCTCCATTAATAGATTAAACTACATGATGCAAGAGCTTAAACATGATCTATGAGAGCTCAAACAATTGCCAAGTTATTCCAAACCATATGCAGCATTTTCTGATTCCAACCAAATAATAACAAGTGAAGCGATCAACTTTCGCGCTTGAACATTAAAAGCAAAAATGAAGAACACTAGTGTTCATATGAAAAACCGGAGAGTGTCTCTCTCCCACATGAGCATGAATTTATTCAGAGAATAAAAATAACAAAACGAAAATAAAAGCACACAGACACATGGAAATAAAAATATAGTTTCACTAGAAGTGACCTGATAAGTTGTCGATGAAGAAGGGGATGCCTTGGGCATCCCCAAGCTTAGATGCTTGAGTCTTCTTAAAATATGCAGGGATGCCACGGGCATCCCCAAGCTTAGACCTTCACTCTTCTTGATCATAGTATATCATCCTCTTCTCTTGACCCTTGAAAACTTCCTCCACACCAAACTTCAAGCAAACTCATGAGAGGGTTAGTGCATAATAAAATTCACATGTTCAGAGGTGACACAATCATTTTTAACACTTCTGGACATTGCACAAAGCTTCTGAAAGTTAATGGAAGAAAGAAACTCATTCAACATAGCAAAAGCGGCAATGCGAAATAAAAGGCAGAATCTGTCAAAACAGAACAGTCCGTAAAGACGAATTTTGCAGGGGCACTTAACTTGATCAAACGGAAAAACTCAAAACAAATGAAAGTTGCGTACATATCTGAGGATCACGCACGTAAATTTGCAGATTTTTCTGAGTTACCAGAGAGTTCTCGCGAATCGTGACGTAAATCTGTTTCTGCTAGCAATCCAAATCTAGTATCAACCTTACCATAGAGACTTTACTTGGCACAAAAAAACATGATAAGGAGAGGTTGCTACAGTAGTAAACAATTTCCAAGACTCAAATATAAAACAAAAGTTCTGTAGTAAAATGAACACATGGGTTATCTCCCAAGAAGTGCTTTCTTTATAGCCATTAAGATGGGCTCAGTAATTTTAATGATGCACTCGCAAGAAATAAGAGTTGAAGCAAAAGAGAGCATCAAGAAGCAAATTCAAAACGCATTTAAGCCTAACCCACTTTCTATGAAAAGGAATCTTCTAGGGAGTGGCGTTTTGGCACCCGGGAGCATATGCTCCCGGTTTTTAAACTTCATTTTAAATGCACTTTTAAAATGTTGAAAAATTTGAACACAAAATTTAGTAGATACATCTCGAAATTCTACACGTTCACAAAGTGGTTCCACAGAAAACCGACATTTTGAGTGTCATCTGTAAAAAAGACAAATTTTTCTGTAAAAAATGGTTGTGTATGAGACGTTTTGTTTATCTTTTTCGCACAAGTCACAAAAAATGTCGGTTTTTCGCAAGACTTGGTCTGCGCACGTAAAATGTTGATACGTAAGCAAGAAATTTTTTGTTCGAATTTTTTGAACATTTCAAAATATTTTTCCGGTGGCAGGAGCATATGCTCCCATGTTCCGAATTGAATTTCCTAATCTTGTACACAAATAAATTCATGAAGAATAAAGTGGCAAGCATAGAAAAGCAACATAAGTGCAATTTCAAGATTCTCAACATAAAGAAGGGAAACTTAATATTATTAAGATGCATATAACCATGTTTCCCTCTCTCATAATAACTTTCAGTAGCATCATGAACAAACTCAACAATATAACTATCACATAAAGCATTCTTGTCATGAGCCACATGCATAAAATTATTACTCTCCACATAAGCATAATCAATTTTATTAGTTGTAGTGGGAGCAAATTCAACAAAGTAGCTATCATTATCATTCTCATCAAGTGTAGGAGGCATAGTATAGTCATAATAAAATTTACTCTCCATAGTAGGCGGCACCAAAAGACCACTATCATTATAATCATCATAAATAGGAGGCAAAGTATCATCAAAGAAAATTTTCTCCTCAATGCTTGGGGGACTAAAAATGTCATGCTCATCAAAACCAGCTTCCCAAGCTTAGAATTTTCCATATCATTAGCAACAATGGTGTTCAAAGCGTTCATACTAATATCATTGCTACTAGCATGCAAATAAGATTCCATAGGTTTTTTAATTTTCGCAGCAAACAATCCATGTCTTAACTCGGGAAATAGAATAAGAAGCTCACTGTTGCTTTCCATTATGCCTAACTAGTGTAAACAAGAAACCAAAAGATGCAATTGCAGGATCTAAAGGAAATAGCTTCGAGCACTTACAACGGCAACAGAAAATAACTTAGTTACCTGGAACCGGAGTATGAGTGCCTTTTACCTTTCCTCCCCGGCAACGGCGCCAGAAAATAGCTTGATGTCTACTCACGCTTCTTTTCCTGTAGATTGTTGGGCCTCCAAGAGCAGAGGTTTGTAGAACAGCAGCAAGTTTCCTTAAGTGAATCACCCAAGGTTTATCGAATCTGTGGAGGAAGAGGTCAAAGATATCCCTCTCAAGCAACCCTGCAATCACCATACAAGAAGTCTCTTGTGTCCCCAATACACCTAATACACTTGTCAGATGTATAGGTGCACTAGTTCGGCGAAGAGATAGTGAAATACAAGTAGTATGGATGTATATGAGTGGTAATAGCAATCTGAATAAAATATGGCAGCGAGTAAACATGCAGCAGAACAGTAAGTAAGCGGTGTTTGCAGTATTGGAAACAAGGCCTAGGGATCATACTTTCACTAGTGGACACTCTCAACATTGATCACATAATAAATAATAACTTCTCTCATTTGTGCTACATACACTCTTTGTTGGATGACAAACACCATTCGTTGTGTAGGGTTACAAGAGCTCCTCAAGCCGGAGTTAACAAGCGCCACAACATTCGGCATTCATATTTAAGTAACCTTAGAGCATAATAGATCTTTGCAAAATAAACCGAGAACTAACATAGCATACACACTGTCCACATTACACTACGAAAGAGGAATAGATCACATCAATACTATCATAATGATAATTAACTCCACAACCTACAAGAGATCATGATCATAGCCTACGACAAGAACCACATGATGCACACACTGCACCTTTACACCATGCAGGAGGAATAGACTACTTTAATAACATCACATGAGTAGCACATAAACTAGTAGCGATACAAAGCTCATCATATAGATCTCAATCATGCAAAGCAATTCACGAGATCATTGTATTGGAGTACACAGAGAGAGATTAACCACATAGCTACCGGTACAGCCCTTAGCCTCGAGGGAGAACTACTCCCTCCTCATCGTGGGAGCAGCAGCCTTGATGGAGATGGCGGTGGTGTCGATGGAGAAGCCTTCCGGGCACTTCCTCGTCCCGGCCGTGCCGGAACAGAGACTCCTGTCCCCCGCATCTTGGCTTCGCGATGGCGGCGGCTCAGGAGGTTTCTCGTACCGTGCCTTTTCGTATCGAAGATTTAGGTCGTGGCTTTATATAGGCGAAGGGGCAGCTCTGAGGGGCCTGGTGCTGCACCATAGGCGCGCCCACCCCGGCCGCGCGCCAGGTGTGGGCCCCGTAGCTCCCTCTGGTCCCTTTTGATGTTCGGAAGCTCCTGGAAAATAAGATGTTTGGCGTTGATTTCGTCCAATTCCGAGAATATTTCCTTACTAAGATTTCTGAAACCAAAAAGCAGAAAACATGAACGGCACTTCGGCATCTCGTCAATAGGTTAGTTCCGAAAATGCATCAAAAGGATATAAAGTGTGAACAAAACATGTAGGTATTGTCATAAAACAAGCATGGAACATCAGAAATTATAGATATGTTGGAGACGTATCAGTGCCACCAAGATTGGTGGTGTCGAGATTGTGCGCTTGAGATCCTCAAAAGCTTTGTCCGCTTCTTCGTTCCACTCGAACTTTTCTCCCTGCTTGATTAAGGCGTAGAACGGCAGCGCCTTTTCTCGTAGCTCCGGCGACGAATATACTTAAAGCTGCGATCGCCCGTTAATCGTTGTATTTCCTTCAACGTTGGCTTCCGCATCGTTACGATGGCCTGAATTTTCTCCGGTTAGCCTCGATTCCTCTTGCCGACACCAAACCCGAGAAGTTCTCCCGCAGGGACGCCGAAAGAGCACTTCGTCGGATTCAGCTTAAGGCAGAACTTGTCGAGGTTGTCAAAAGTTTCCTTGAGATCATCGATCAACGTTGACCCTTTCTTTGTTGTTATGACGACATCGTCAATGTACACTTGAACGTTCTTGCCAATCTGTGTGGCAAGGCACTTTTGCATCATCCGCTGATATGTTGCTCCCGCGTTTTTCAACCCGAAGGGCATTGTTCTATAGCAGAACACGCCATAGGGTGTTATGAAAGCTGTTTTGACCTCATCCTCTTCTTTCAGTCGAATCTGGTTGTAACCAGAATATGCATCCAGGAAGGAAAGACGTTCGCAGCCTGCCGTGGAATCGATAATTTGATCGATCCTTGGGAGGGGGAAGTGATCCTTTGGACAATGTTTATTGAGACACGTGAAGTCGACTGATGAAGATGGCGGTGGTGTCGATGGAGGAGCCTTCCGGGCAAATTCTTCACATCTTCGGATTTAATACCTTTCTCCATAAGAGATTTCTTGGCTTCCCTCATATCTTCATCATTTAATTCAATCATACCCCTCTTCTTCAATATAGGTGTCGGGGTTGGTTCAGGTGTAGACCAATCATCATGATTTTTGCTTATCTTAGCCAATAATTCTTCAGCTTCGTCCGGAGTTCTTTTCCTGAAAACACAATCAGCACAACTATCCAGGTATGCCCTAGACTCAATGGTTAGTCCACTATAAAATATATCAAGTAAATCATGCTTTTCCAAATCATGTCCAGGCCGAGCTCTAATAAGAGAGCAAAATCTTGCCCAAGCTTCAGGCAATTTCTCTCCATCTTCTTGATCAAAACTATAAATTCTCTGCAGAGCCATATGTTGAGCACTAGCGGGAAAGTATTTTCGAAAGAAAACATCAAGCAAACAACTTGGACTATCAATAGAATCAGGAGGCAAATTATTATACCAAATCTTAGCATCATCCTTTAATGAGAAAGGGAAAATCTTAGCAACAAAATAAGTACGCATCTTAACATCATCAGAAAACAAGCTACTTAAAGTGGAAAGCTCATTCATATGTTCTACAACACTCTCTTTTTCGGTACCACAAAAGGTGTTTTCTCAACAATAGATATATGAGATAAATCAAGAGAAAAGTCATAATCTTTATCCTTAATATTTATAGGAGATGTGGCAAATTTAGGATCAGGAGAATTTATATCTAACAGCATCTTGTGCAATAAGCTTTTTAAGGTTACTTGTACTAGTAGTAGCATTGCATTTATCAATAAAATCATCATCAAGTTCCACATAATCTTCATCAAGATCATCAATCTCAGGTGAATTAACAGGTGTAACAGCATTTTCATTAGGAGTTTCAGTATTTTCAATTTGTCTAGACCTAGCAATTGTAGCATCTAGAAAAGGACCTAATGAACCAGTATTATCAAGCACAGTAGAAGCATCATCAAAATTATCAGAGGAATTTTCAGATTCAGCAGAAATACCAACATGTGAAGCTTGTGGTGGTGAAACAAGTTGACTTATCACAGATGGTGAATCAAGAGCAGCAGAGGTACTCAGAGTTGTACCTTTTCTTGTAGTGGATGGTAATATGGCGACTTTAGTATCGCGAGGTTTACCCATGATGGAGAATTTGCAGCGAACAATATCAATCCAAGTGAACTTGCAAATAAAGCTATGCTCCCAACGGCGCCAGAAAATAGTCTTGATGACCCACAAGTATAGGGGATCGCAACAGTCTTCGAGGGAAGTATTACCCAATTTATTGATTCGACACAAGGGGAGACAAAGAATACTTGTAAGCCTTAACAGCGGAGTTGTCAATTCAGCTGCACCTGGAAACATACTTGCTCGCAAGAGTTTATCAGTAGTAACAATTTTATAGCAGTAGGAATAGTGAAATAACAGCAGCGGTGAAATAAAGACAGCAGTAGTGATTATAGTAAACAGCAGGATTAAAATACTGTAGGCACAGGGATGGATGAATGGGCGTTGCATGGATGAGAGAATTCATGTAACAATCATGGTAGGGCATTTGCAGGTAATAATAAAGCGGTATCCAAGTACTAATCAATCAATAGGCATGTGTTCCATATATAGTCGTACGTGCTCGCAATGAGAAACTTGCACAACATCTTTTGTCCTACCAGCCGGTGGCAGCCGGGCCTCTAGGGAAACTACTGGAAATTAAGGTACTCCTTTTAATAGAGTACCGGAGCAAAGCATTAACACTTCGTGAACACATGTGATCCTCACATCACCGCCTTCCCCTCCGGTTATCCCAATTCTTGTCACTTTGGGGCCTCGGGTTCCGGACAGCAACGTGTGTATACAACTTGCAGGTAAGATCATAAAACAATGCATATCATGATGAAACAATAACATGTTCAGATCTGAGATCATGGCACTCGGGCCCTAGTGACAAGCATTAAGCATAACAAGTTGCAACAATATCATAAAAGTAACATCTACGGATACTAGGCACCATGCCCTAACAATCTTGTGACTATTACATGATCAATCTCATCCAATCCCTACCATCCCCTTCAGCCTACAGCGGGGGAATTACTCACACATGGATGGGGGAAACATGGCTGGTCGATGGAGAGGCGTCGGTGGTGAAGATCCCCTCCAATTCCCCGTCCCGGTGGAGTGCCAGAACGTTTCGGTCCCGAGGCCCCTCCATGGCCGCGCCGGCCTGGATGGTCTGGGGGCCACGGGCCCCCCTGGTTCGCCCTTTTGGCCCTTCATCTTCACGGTAAAAATAGGCCCATTGCGATTATTTCCGGGGTTTTTCCTGAAAGTCGAATTTCTGCACAAAAACGAGACACCAGTGCAATTCTGCTGAAAACAGCGTTAGTCCGTGTTAGTTGTATCCAAAATACACAAATTAGAGGCAAAACAATAGCAAAAGTGTTCGGGAAAGCAGATACGTTTTGGACGTATCATCGACGCACATGCGAAGGACCTCTGTGTTTTTCTTCGGGACCAGCACTGGGTTAGCTACCCACGTGGCCTCTGTATGTATCTCTTTGATAAATCTAGCTTCTCTGAGTCGATTAATTTCTGATAGCATTGCTTTGCGGTTTGGTCCCGAAAACGCCGCAAAGGTTGTCTGGTTGGCCTAGCCAATGGATCCAAATTAAGGGGGTGCTCGGCAAGTTCCCTGGGTACTCCTGGCATGTCAGCTAGACACCATGCGAAGATTTCCCAGCGCTCACGGAGGAACTCGACGAGCGCGCTTTCCTATGCGAGATCCATGTTTGTTGCAATAGCTGTCGTTTTCTTGGGGTATGTCGGGTGGATTTGTACTTCTTTCGAGTTCTTGGTGGTGTCTTTCTTTGGCCTTCCTCCATCTGGCAATACGTCGTAATCAGTTACTTTGACGCCATGTATTCGCTTGCATCCCGAAAGTTTCTGAATCGATGAAAATCCTTGTCACACTTATCTGCTAGCGCAAAACTGCCTTTTACTGTGATTGGTCCTTTGGGTCCAGGGAGCCGCCATAACAGGTATGTGTAATGTGGTACAGCCATAAACCTGGCATACGTGGGTCATCCCAACAAAGCATGATACTGTGATGGAAAATCTACAACTTCAAACTCAAGCTTCTCTCTTCTATAGTTTTCTCGGGTTCCAAACTGAACGTCGAGATTGATTTTTCCCAAGGGGTAGCTTGGCTTTTCAGGTGTAATACCATGGAACCGCGTGTTAGTTGGTGTTAGATTCGCCAAGGATATGTTCATCTTTCTCAATGTATCTGCGTACATGAGGTTCAAGCTGCTGCCTCCATCTATAAACACCCGTGAAACGTCGAATCCTGCGATCACTGCCGGCAAAATCAAAGCTGACTGCCCTGGTCGAGGAACTTGCTGCGGGTGGTCCGCTATGGTAAATCCAATGTCCTGTCCCGACCAATTCAGGTACTCAACTTTTGGTGTAGGCATCTTTTCTGCCATAAAGACTTGTCGCGTAATTACTTTTTGAGCTCTATTGGATGGCCTGCCCTTCTGAATCATCGAGACCTCTCCATTGGTGTTGATATAAGGACCGTTCATTGGAGCTGCCGCTATTCGTAGTTGGTGTCGATTTTCTTCCGTGATTGCGGGAGGAGGTGGCAGGTGAATCTCACTCCTTGGACCCTGTGGGTTTCTATTTGCTGCATGTGCGTTGGCATGCCCTTCGTATCTATTCAATGCTTGGAAAGTTCGGCAATCTTCCGCAAATGCCCCACTGTCGCTCCGTTGTTGTCGAGATAAAAGTGCATTTGGCATGGTCCGTTCATCATATCTTTGGGAGATATATACGCCTCTGAACCTTGGACCATTGTTTTGCCTATTAGACGGACTATCCTGTAACGCTACGCTGTTCGCGCCTTTGATAATCGTCTCGATTGTTTCCTCCATTATTTCCTCGAAAGCCAGCCGATACTTGGCTGGGACCGTCATAATCTGAGAACTGGCGAGAAAAACACCGTCTATTTTGAATGTTTCTATTGCAATTATCTTCAGGTGACCTATGTCGCTTGTTGTTGACAGCATCTTCTCCATCCGCCCAACGATTTGCTATTTCCATCAGTGCTGCTATTGTTTTTGGATTGGTCCTTCCCAAGTCCTCGACGAAATCCTTCGGATCCCACCGACAAAAGCATCTATCGCTCTCTCGTCAGATATGTTTTGTGCCGAGTTTTTGATAATGTTCCACCTCTGGATGTACGCCTCATAGACTCATCATACTTCTGTCAACAGGCTCTCAATTGCTCTATTGACGCAGGTTTCTTGCATGTAGACAAGAAGTTTTTCACGAACATGTCCTCGAAGGTCTCCCAGCTGTCGATAGATCCAGTGGTAACTTTTTAATCCATGATCGAGCTTCCCCACTTAAGTACACTTGGATGCTTTGCATAGCCGTTGCCTTGGTTCCACCGGTCAGTTTTACTGTCTCCTGTAATCAACCAACCAATCCTGGGTCTTGCAACCGTCGAATTTCTTATAACTATCAGGCAACTTGAACTCAGACGGGACTCGTGTTTTACGGACTCGTCGAGTGAAACAGGGGAGCCCACACATATCTTCATCATCTACTTCAGGTGATTGCCTACGTTCTCTCCTTTCATGTCGCGCCCTATCGACCCGTGCGTGTGCCGCTGTATCTCTTGCCAACGTTCTTGGAGGATCCTGTACTGCCACTATAGGTCGTGGACTATTTTGTCTTGCGGTTCCTTCGGGAGGTGTGCTTGCAAAACGCCGTTCCCATGACTCCAACTCCTGCCATGGCCATATTATACAATGCCTCTCTTGGATCTCCAGCAGGTGGCCTACTTGCCAATATAAGGCCTGTGTCGCCATATATCCTGCTTCCGGTGTTTTGGGGATGATGTTTCCTCTTGTGTCAATCGACATAAAGGACATGTCGAGGTTCGGATCAGATGCTCCCTCTCTCCTTCCGTATGTTTTGCAGCCGAGATCTTCCCCGTTGGCATCTCGTGATTATCTCCGAAGTTCCCGAATGTCGACTCAACTCAGCCCTTCGCCTGCTTGACGCAGAAGCGGCGGCTCTTCTCCTCTCGAGTTCAATTCTATCTTTTTGGAGTTCCCGTCCTGCACGGGCTAGTTTATATTGGTACGCCTGCAGCTCTTCGGCGGTTGCAGTGGTATTCATAGGCTCTATGCCATCCATGGCTCTTGCCGCTCTGTCCCAGGCTGCTTGCGGGAGTTACACCCTTTGTAACGGTTCGGGCCCGATGTATTTGGTGCCCAAACCTCGCATGAGATCAGCGGGATCGACGTATGGGTTTCCCAAATTATCGAAAGCCTCTGACGTCTCCGGATCTGCTCGGCTTGCCTCTCCAATTACATAAACTTGATGATATGTTGAAATTTGATTTTCATCCGAATTGGTGACACCGTCGTATAGATCGGCGAAGACCTCCCGAATAGAAGTGGATTTGTCGATGAAGTCGAAAGTATCGACAGTCGGAGTCGCTGCTTATATTTGAGTCCGCAGACGACCCGAAGGACATGTTGCTGAAGATCTTGACGAGCTTTCCGCTTGAAGCGGTTGGTGAGGATTGTCGACGAGATCTCCTCATCGCTTTCGACGACGCACCGATCCCGAGGAATCGGAATCGACCGCGATCGATCTCGACGAATTCGGTATCACGAGACGATGAGACCCCTCCTTTTCGACGCGGAAGTGGAACCTTCCGAACGTCATCTCCATGGGATCCACCAGATACACATATGCATCCAAACGGGAGGGCGGGTGAGGAACAAAATCGACTAGATCAGTTTCGATCTGTTTACCTCGATCCATCGCGTTGCTTGCCACCGAAGATGTCGATGATGTTGAACGTGCCATCGAGATCAGCTCCTTGTCGCCTCTAATTCCCACAGACGGCGCCAATTGACAAGGGATTAACTTGTCAATGCCTACAAGTTGTAGACTAGGGTTTTGTTAGAAGTAGAGGGCAAGTAGATCTCGAGGGTTTCAGCCGAAAAAGTACTCGACTGCTGATGTCTACGGGTGCTTCTATTCTTGTAGACAGTGTTGGGCCTCCAAGAGCAGAGGTTTGTAGAACAGCAGCAAGTTTTCCCTTAAGTGGATCACCCAAGGTTTATCGAACTCAGGAGGAAGAGGTCAAAGATATCCCTCTCAAGCAACCCCGCAACCACAAAGCAAGAAGTCTCTTGTGTCCCCAACACACCTAATAGGTGCACTAGTTCGGCGAAGAGATAGTGAAATACAAGTGGTATGAATGAATATGAGCAGTAGTATGGCGCCAGAAAATAGCTTGTCATGGCAATGATGGTAGTAATATTGCAGTAAAGTAAACATGCAGTAGAACAAGAAACAAGCAGCGATAGCAGTATTTAGGAACAAGGCCTAGGGATTATACTTTCACTAGTGGACACTCTCAACATTGATCACATAATAAATAAGTTCTCTTCCTTTGTGCTACATATACTCTTGTTTGATAATGAACACCACTAATTGTGTAGGATTACACGAACCCTCAATGCCGGAGTTAACAAGCTCCACAACATTCGATATTCATGTTTAAGTAACCTTAGAGTATAATAGATCTTTGCAAAATAGACCAAGTACTAACATAGCATGCACACTGTCACCATCACACTACGAAGGAGGCATAGATCACATCAATACTATCATAGCGATAATCAACTCCATAACCTACAAGAGATTATGATCATAATCTATGATGGCGTGTAACTCACACGTTCGTTGGGAACCCCAAGAGGAAGGTATGATGCGCACAGCAGCAAGTTTTCCCTCAGAAAGAAACCAAGGTTTATCGAACCAGGAGGAGCCAAGAAGCACGTTGAAGGTTGATGGTGGCGAAATGTGATGCGGCGCAACAACAGGGATTCCGGCGCCAACGTGGAATCTGCACAACACAACCAAAGTACTTTGCCCCAACGAAACAATGAGGTTGTCAATCTCACCGGCTTGCTGTAACAAAGGATTAAGCGTATCGAGTGGAAGATGATTGTTTGCAAGAAAATAGTAAAACACAATTGCAGTAGATTGTATGCTATGTAAAGAATAGGACCGGGGTCCACAGCTCACTAGAGGTGTCTCTCCCATAAGATAAAGCATGTTGGGTGAACAAATTACAGTCGGCAATTGACAAATAGAGAAGGGCATAACAATGCATATACATGATATGATAAATATAGTGAGATTTAATTGGGCATTACGACAAAGTACATAGACCGCCATCCAACTGCATCTATGCCTAAAAAGTCCACCTTCAGGTTATCATCCGAACCCCATTCAGTATTAAGTTGCAAAGCAACAGACAATTGCATTAAGTATGGTGCGTAATGTAATCGACAACTACATCCTTAGACATAGAATCAATGTTTTATCCCTAGTGGCAACAACACATCACAACCTTAGAACTTTCTGTCACTGTCCCAGGTGTCAATGAAGGCATGAACCCACTATCGAGCATAAATACTCCCTCTTGGAGTTAAGAGTACAAACTTGGCCAGAGCCTCTACTAATAACGGAGAGCATGCAAGATCATAAACAACACATAAACAATAGATTGATAATCACCATAACATAGTATTCTCTATCCATCGGATCCCGACAAACACAACATATAGTATTACATATAGATGATCTTGATCATGTTAGGCAGCTCACAAGATCCAACAATGAAGCACAATTAGGAGAAGACGACCATCTAGCTACTGCTATGGACCCATAGTCCAGGGGTGAACTACTCACTCATCACTCCGGAGGCGATCATGGCGATGAAGAGTCCTCCGGAGATGAATCCCCTCTCCGGCAGGGTGCCGGAGGCGATCTCCCGAATCCCCCGAGATGGGATTCGCGGCGGCGGCGTCTCCGGAAGGTTTTCCGTATCGTGGCTCGGTACTGGGGTTTCGCGACGGAGGCTTTAAGTAGGCGAAAGGGTAGGTCAGGGGGCTGACGAGGGCCCACACCATAGGCGGCGCGGCCCTCTCGCGCGGCCCTATGGTGGCGGCGCCTCGCCCACCCGTCTCTTCGGTCTTCTGGAAGCTCCGTGCAAAAATAGGACCCCGGGCGTTGATTTCGTCCAATTCCGAGAATATTTCCTTACTAGGATTTCTGAAACCAAAAACAGCAGAAAACAAGCAACGGCTCTTCGGCATCTTGTTAATAGGTTAGTTCCGTAAAATGCATAAATATGACATATAATGTGCATAAAACATGTAGGTATCATCAATAAAGTAGCATGGAACATATGAAATTATCGATACGTTGGAGACGTATCAGCATCCCCAAGCTTAGTTCTGCTCGTCCCGAGCAGGTAAAACGATAACAAAGATAATTTCTGAAGTGACATGCCATCATAATCTTGATCATACTATTTGTAAACATATGTAATGAATGCAGCGATCAAAACAAAGGTAATGACATGAGTAAACAAGTGAATCATATGACAAAGACTTTTCATGAATAGTACTTCAAGACAAGCATCAATAAGTCTTGCATAAGAGTTAACTCATAAAGCAATAAATCAAAGTAAAGGTATTGAAGCAACACAAAGGAAGATTAAGTTTCAGCGGTTGCTTTCAACTTATAACATGTATATCTCATGGATATTGTCAACATAAAGTAATATAACAAGTGCAATATGCAAGTAGGTAGGAATCAATGCACAGTTCACACAAGTGTTTGCTTCTTAAGGTGGAGGGAGATAGGTAAACTGACTCAACAATAAAAGTAAAAGAATGGTCCTTCAAAGAGGAAAGCATCGATTGTTGTATTTGTGCTAGAGCTTTTATTTTGAAAACATGAAACAATTTTGTCAACGGTAGTAATAAAGCATATGAGTTATGTAAATTATATCTTACAAGTTGCAAGCCTCATGCATAGTATACTAATAGTGCCCGCACCTTGTCCTACTTAGCTTGGACTACCGGATCTTTGCATGCCATGTTTCAACCAAGTGTCACAAAGGGTTACCTCCATGCCGCCTGTACAAAGGTCTAAGGAGAAAGCTCGCATTTTGGATTTCTCGATTATTCTCAACTTAGACATCCATACCGGGACAACATGGACAACAGATAATGGACTCCTCTTAAATGCATAAGCATGTAGCAATGATTATTATTCTCATATGAGATTGAGGATATATGTCCAAAACTGAAACTTCAACCATGATTCATGGCTTTAGTTAGCGGCCCAATGTTCTTCTCTAACAATTTTGCATGCTCCAACCACTAAGGTGATAGATCCTTCAGACAAGACGGACATGCATAGCAACTCACATGATATTCAACAATAGTTGATGGCGTTCCCCAGAAGCATGGTTATCGCACAACAAGCAACTTAATAAAAGATAAAGTGCATAAGTACATATTCATTACTACGATAGTTTTTAAGGCTATTTTGTCCCATGAGCTATATATTGCAAAGGTGAATGATGGAATTTTAAAGGTAGCACTCAAGCAATTTACTTTGGAATGGCGGAGAAATACCATGTAGTAGGTAGGTATGGTGGACACAAATGGCATAGTGGTTGGCTCAAGGATTTTGGATGCATGAGAAGTATTCCTCTCGATACAAGGTTTAGGCTAGCAAGGTTATTTGAAGCAAACTCAAGGATGAACCGGTGCAGCAAAACTCACATAAAAGATATATTGTAAACATTATAAGACTCTACACCGTCTTCCTTGTTGTTCAAAACTCAATACTAGATATTATCTAGACCTTAGAGAGACCAAATATGCAAATCAAATTTTAGCAAGCTCTATGTATTTCTTCATTAATGGGTGCAAAGCATATGATGCAAGAGCTTAAACATGAGCACAACAATTGCCAAGTATCACATTATCCAAGACATTTTAGAATTACTACATGTAGCATTTTCCAATTCCAATCATATAACAATTTAACGAAGAAGAAACTTCGCCTTGAACATTATGAGTAAAGCCTAAGGACATATTTGTCCATATGCAACAGCGGAGCGTGTCTCTCTCCCACAAATTGAATGCTAGGATCCATTTTATTCAAACAAAAACAAAAACAAAAACAAACCGACGCTCCAAGTAAAGAACACAAGATGTGATTGAATAAAAATATAGTTTCAGGGAGGAACCTGATGATGTTGTCGATGAAGAAGGGGATGCCTTGGGCATCCCCAAGCTTAGACGCTTGAGTCTTCTTAAAATATGCAGGGGTGAACCACGGGGGCATCCCCAAGCTTAGAGCTTTCACTCCTCTTGATCATAGTATATCATACTCCTCTCTTGACCCTTGAAAACTTCCTTCACACCAAACTTCAAGCAAACTCATTAGAGGGTTAGTGCACAATTAATAATTCACACATTCAGAGGTGACACAATCATTCTTTACACTTCTGGACATTGCATAAAGCTACTGGACATTAATGGATCAAAGAAATAAATCCAACATAGCAAAAGAGGCAATGCGAAATAAAAGGCAGAATCTGTCAAAAACAGAACAGTCCGTAAAGACGAATTTAAAGATGGCACCAGACTTGCTCAAATGGAAAAACTCAAAACTAATGAAAGTTGCGTACATATCTGAGGATCACGCTCGTAAATTGGCAGATTTTTTCGAATTTTCTACAGAGAACTGTGCCCAGATTCGTGACAGACAGCAATGCTGTTTCTGCGCAGCGATCCCAAATATAACATCAACTTTGACATAGAAACTTTACTTGGCAAAAAACATGATAAGGAGAGGTTGCTACAGTAGTAAACAACTTCCAAGACTCAAATATAAAACAAAGTACTGTAGTAAAAACATGGGTTGTCTCCCATAAGCGCCTTTCAGCTAGGCGCAGAAAGTGCAAATCAAGTAACATCGAGAGTAGAAGCATCAACATCATAGCTTGTTCTAATAATAGAATCAAAAGGCAACTTCATTCTCTTTCTAGGGAAATGTTCCATACCTTTCTTGAGAGGAAATTGATATTTAATATTACCTTCCCTCATATCAATAACAGCACCAACAGTTCGAAGAAAAGGTCTTCCCAACACAATAGGACAAGATGCATTGCATTCGATATCCAAGACAACAAAATCAACGGGGACAAGGTTATTGTTAACCGTAATGTGCACATTATCAATCCTCCCCAAAGGTTTCTTTTTAACATTATCGGCAAGATTAACATCCAAATAACAATTCTTCAATGGTGGCAAGTCAAGCATATCATAAATCTTTTTAGGCATAACAAAATACTTGCACCAAGATCACATAAAGCATTACATTCAAAGTCATTGAATTTCATTTTAATGATGGGCTCCCAACCATCTTCTAACTTTCTAGGAATAGAAGTTTCAAGTTTTAGTTTCTCTTCTCTAGCTTTTATGAGAGCATTTGTAATATGTTTTGTAAAAGCTAAATTTATAGCACTAGCATTAGGACTTTTAGCAAGTTTTTGTAAGAACTTTATAACTTCAGAGATGTGACAATCATCAAAATCTAAATCATTATGGGCTACAGCAATGGGATCATTGTTCCCAAGGTTGGAAAAAATTTCAGCAGTTTTATCACAAGCAGTTTCAGCAGTTTTAGCAATTTCAGGCAGTTTTGTATGCTTTGCACTAGGAGTAGAAACATTGCCAACACCAATTATTTTACCATTGATAGTAGGAGGTGCAGCAACATGTGAAGAATTAGCATTACTAGTGGTGGTAATAGTCCAAACTTTAGCTACATTATTCTCTTTAGCTAGTTTTTCATTTTCTTCTCTATCCCACCTAGCACGCAGTTCAGCCATTAATCTTATATTCTCATTAATTCTAACTTGGATGGCATTTGCTGTAGTAGTAATCTTATTATCAATATCATTATTAGGCATAACTTTCAATTTTAAAAGATTAACATCAGAGGCAAGTCTATCAACTCTAGAAGCAATAGTATCAATTTTATCAAGCTTTTCCTCAACAGATTTGTTAAAAGCAGTTTGTGTACTAATAAATTCTTTAAGCATAGCTTCAAGACCAGAGGGTACACTCCTATTATTATTGTAAGAATTCCCATAAGAATTACCATAACCATTACCATTAGCAGAAGGATATGGCCTATAGTTATTACCAGAGTTGTTCCTATAAGCATTGTTGTTGAAATTATTGTTTTTAATGAAATTCACATCAACATTTTCTTCTTGAGCAACCAATGAAGCTAAAGGAACATTATTTGGATCAACATTAGATCTACCATTCACAAGCATAGACATAATCACATCAATCTTATCACTCAAGGAAGAGGTTTCTTCAACAGAATTTACCTTCTTACCTTGTGGAGCTCTTTCCGTGTGCCATTCGGAGTAATTTATCATCATATCATCAAGAAGTTTTGTAGCCACCCCCAAAGTGATGGACATAAAGGTACCTCCAGCAGCTGAATCCAATAAATTCCGCGAAGAAAAATTTAGTCCTGCATAGAAGGTTTGGATGATCATCCAAGTAGTTAGTCCATGGGTTGGGCAATTCTTTACCAAAGTTTTCATTCTCTCCCATGCTTGAGCAACATGTTCAGTATCTAATTGCTTAAAATTCATTATGCTACTTCTCAAAGATATAATTTTAGCGGGGATAATATCTACCAATAAAAGCATCCTTGCATTTAGTCCATGAATCAATACTATTCTTAGGCAAAGATAGCAACCAATCTTTAGCTCTTCCTCTTAATGAGAAAGGAAACACTTTCAATTTAATAATATCACCATCTACATCCTTATACTTTTGCATTTCACAAAGTTCAACAAAATTATTAAGATGGGCAGCAGCATCATCAGAACTAACACCAGAAAATTGATCTCTCATAACCAAGTTCAGTAAAGCAGGTTTAATTTCAAAGAATTCTGCTGTAGTAGCAGGTGGAGCAATAGGTGTGCATAGGAAATCATTATTATTTGCATTTGTGAAGTCACACAACTTAGTATTTTCAGGGGTATTCATTTTAGCAACGTAAATAAAACAAACTAGATAAAGTAAATGCAAGTAACTAATTTTTTTGTGTTTTTGATATAGAGAGCAAGACAGTAAATAAAGTAAAACTAGCAACTAATTTTTGTGTGTTTTGTTTAGGTGCAGCAAACAAAGTAGTAAATAAAATAAAGCAAGACAAAAACAAAGTAAAGAGATTGAGAAGTGGAGACTCCCTTGCAGCGTGTCTTGATCTCCCCGGCAACGGCGCCAGAAAAAGAGCTTGATGGCGTGTAACTCACACGTTCGTTGGGAACCCCAAGAGGAAGGTATGATGCGCACACAGCAAGTTTTCCCTCAGAAAGAAACCAAGGTTTATCGAACCAGGAGGAGCCAAGAAGCACGTTGAAGGTTGATGGTGGCGAAATGTGATGCGGCGCAACAACAGGGATTCCGGCGCCAACGTGGAATCTGCACAACAAAACCAAAGTACTTTGCCCCAACAAAACAGTGAGGTTGTCAATCTCACCGGCTTGCTGTAACAAAGGATTAAGCGTATCGAGTGGAAGATGATTGTTTGCAAGAAAATAGTAAAACACAATTGCAGTAGATTGTATGCTATGTAAAGAATAGGACCGGGGTCCACAGTTCACTAGAGGTGTCTCTCCCATAAGATAAAGCATGTTGGGTGAACAAATTACAGTCGGGCAATTGACAAATAGAGAAGGGCATAACAATGCATATACATGATATGATAAATATAGTGAGATTTAATTGGGCATTACGACAAAGTACATAGACCGCCATCCAACCATCTATGCCTAAAAAGTCCACCTTCAGGTTATCATCCGAACCCCATTCATTAAGTTGCAAAGCAAAGACAATTGCATTAAGTATGGTAATGTAATCGACAACTACATCCTTAGACATAGAATCAATGTTTTATCCCTAGTGGCAACAGCACATCACAACCTTAGAACTTTCTGTCACTGTCCCAGGTGTCAATGAAGGCATGAACCCACTATCGAGCATAAATACTCCCTCTTGGAGTTAAGAGTACAAACTTGGCCAGAGCCTCTACTAATAACGGAGAGCATGCAAGATCATAAACAACACATAAACAATAGATTGATAATCACCATAACATAGTATTCTCTATCCATCGGATCCCGACAAACACAACATATAGTATTACATATAGATGATCTTGATCATGTTAGGCAGCTCACAAGATCCAACAATGAAGCACAATTAGGAGAAGACGACCATCTAGCTACTGCTATGGACCCATAGTCCAGGGGTGAACTACTCACTCATCACTCGGAGGCGATCATGGCGATGAAGAGTCCTCCGGGAGATGAATCCCCTCTCCGGCAGGGTGCCGGAGGCGATCTGGAGATGGGATTCGCGGCGGCGGCGTCTCTGGAAGGTTTTCCGTATCGTGGCTCTCGGTACTGGGGTTTTCGCGACGGAGGCTTTAAGTAGGCGAAAGGGTAGTGACATAGGCACCCCAAATGGGCCTGCCATAGATGGTACCCGGGATTTACTGAAGGCCCACTATCCGAAGAATAAGAAGATTCGAGAGCCCAAGATATATTAAGGAAAGCTAGAGTTGTAATAGAAAGTATATTTTGTAATCTGGCGGGACGAGTTAGAAACCGTCCCGGACTCTGTAACTTGTACAATACGAAACCCTCGGCTCCACCTCCTATATAAGGGGGAGTCGAGGGACAAAGAAAGGATCGAATTTACTGTCAACATAACCCTAGTTTTCATAATCGCCGAGTACTTTTCGCCTAAACCTTCGAGATCTACTTGCCCTCTACTTCTAGCAAAACCCTAGTCTACAATCTGTAGGCATTGACAAGTTAATCCTTTGTCAATTGGCGCCGTCTGTGGGGATTAGAGGCTGCAAGGATCTGATCTCGATGGCACGTTCAAGATCTTCGACTTCATCGACAGCAAGCAACGCGATGGATCGAGGTAACAAGGGAAAAACTGATCTATTCAATTTTATTCCTCACCCGCCCTCCCGTATGGATGCATGTGCCTATCTGGAGGAGCCCATCGTCATGACGTTCGGAGAATTCCGATTTGGCGTCAACAAGGAAGGATCCTACCGTCTCGAAGTTCCGATCTCGTCGGAATTTTCAGCGGTCGACTCCAACTTTTCGTCGACTGACGAGGAGTTTTCGTCGACATACTTCGTCGACAACAAGGCAAGCGGAAAGCTCGCCAAGATCTTCAGCAACACATCCTTCGAGTCATCTGCGGACTCCTTTATAAGCAGCGACTCCGACAGCGTCGACAGCTTCAACTTCATCGACAAGTCTGCTGCCATCGGAAAGGTCTTCACCACTCTATATGATGGTGTCACCAGTCCCGACAAAAATCAATGCACAAAATATCATCAGATCTATGTGGTAGAAGGGGCAGGCACATCAGACCCGCCAACATCAGAGGCTTTCGACGAATTGGGAAATCCATACGTCGATCCCGCTGATCTCAGACATGGTCTAGGCACCAAATATCCTGGATCCACAACTCGCGCAAGAGTACAACTCCCGCAAAGCGCGTGGGATAGGGCCGCGAAAGCCATGGATGGTTCAGAACCCATGACCAACACCGCTACTGCACAAGAACTTCAAGCATATCAATATAGACTTGCTCGAGTAAGCAGAGAGTTGGAAAAACAGACAGCATCCTTGAATAGGAGAAAAGAAGCAGCTTCTGCATCAAGCAGACGCCGGGCAGATTTAAGTCGCCTTTCAGGAAATACAGGAGATAGTCACAGAGAAGCTCGGAGGAGAGCAATGTCTCGACTGCAAAACATACCTGAAGCAGAAAGAGGAAACATAATCCAAAATCTCGACATGTCCTTTATGTCGATCGATGAAAGAGGAAATATCATCCCGAAAACGCCAGAGGCAGGTTACATGGCAACACAAGCATACATCTTGGCATCCAGACCACCTGCTGGAGACCCGAGAGAACCATTGTTCAATATGGCGATGGCTGGAGTAGGAGTTATGGGAACAGCGTTTGCAACAACGCCTCCCGAAGAAAATCCCAGACAAAATAGTCCACGACACACCGCAGCAGTTCAAGACCCACCACGAGCAAGTGGAGCAAGAGATACAGCAGTCCAAGTAAGAGTGGACAGAGCGCGACAAGAAAGGAGGGACCGTCAGCACTCGCCAGAGCTTGCCGACGAAGATATGTGTGGGCTCCCATGCTTTACGAGAAGAGTGCGAAAAACTCGAGTCCCAAAAGGGTTCAAGTTACCCGAGAATTTCAAGAAGTTCGACGGCCTGCAAGATCCCGAGGATTGGCTCGTGGATTATCTCGAGATGGTGAAACTGGTAGGAGGAACCAGAGCAACAGCTATGCAAAGTATCCAAGTTCACCTGAGTGGTGCCGCAAGATCTTGGATAAAGAAACTCCCCTTGAACTCCATCGACAGCTGGGAAACCTTTGAGGACATCTTCGTGAAGAACTTCCGATCCACCTGCAAAAAACCCGCGTCGTTGGAAGAATTACGAGCGTGTCGACAAAAACATGACGAGTCGATGAGAAAATATATACAGCGGTGGAACATTATCAAAAACTCGGCAGAAGATATATCTGACGAGAGGGCAATAGATGCGTTCGTGGCAGGAATCCGACGAGCAGACTTCGTCGAGGACTTGGGAAGAACTAATCCCAAGACAATCTCAGCGTTGATGGAAATCGCTAACAAGTGGGCAGATGGAGAAGACGCAATATACAACAAACGACACAGGTCGCCAGAAGAGGATCGTAGTCGAAATTACCAAAATAGAAGGCGATTTTCTCGCCAGTTCTACAACAACGATGCTCCTGGCCATATATCGGCTGGTTTTCGGGGAAACCCTGGAGGAAATAGTCGAGATGATTATCAAAGGAGCAACGAGCAACAAGGCGACAATAGAGGTGATTTTCGCGGCAACAGACAAAATAGTGGACCAAGGATTCAAAGACCTTACGTGTCTCCCGAGGAGATGATGAACGGTCCGTGTCAAATGCACTTTTACCTCGACAACAATGGAAAGAGACAGTCAGGACATCTCCAGAAAGACTGCCGCAATTTTCAGGCAATGTTGCGAGCCGCAGGAATCGCAAATGCCCAAGCAAATAACAGAAATCCTCGGGAGCCAAGGAGCGAGATTCACCTTCCACCTCCTCCCGCAATAACCGAAGAAAATCGACACCAGCTCAGAATAGCGGCAGCACCACAACCACCCCCATATGTCGATCCCAATTCCAATGGCGCAGTTTTAATGATTCAGAAAGCTAGGCCGTCCAACAGGGCGCAGAAGGTCATATCTCGACAAGTGTTTATGGCAGAAAAGATGCCTCCACCAACAGTCGAGTATCTAAATTGGTCAGGGCAAGACATAGGCTTCACAATTGCGGATCATCCGCAGCAAGTTCCTCGACCAGGACAATCAGCACTTATTCTACCCGCAGTAATTGCTGGGTTCGACGTGTCGCGAGTTTTCATAGATGGCGGCAGCAGTCTAAACCTCATGTATGCAGACACATTGAGGAAGATGAACATATCCCTGGCAAACTTGAAACCAACTGACACACGTTTTCATGGGATCACACCAGAGAAGCCAAGTTACCCATTGGGTAAGATCAACCTCGACGTTCAGTTTGGAACCCGAGAAAACTACAGGATAGAGAACCTGGAGTTCGAAGTTGTGGATTTCCCGTCGCAATATCACGCTTTGTTGGGACGACCAGCTTACGCCAGGTTCATGGCAGTGCCGCATTATACATATCTGTTGTGGAGGTTGCCTGGGCCTAAGGGACCTATCACAATCAAAGGAAGCTTTGCACTGGCCGATAAATGCGACAAAGATTTCCATCGACTGTCAGAAACTTTCGGGATGCAAGCAGAATATGCGGCACCTAGGCTCACTGATTATGATGTGCTGCCAGAGGTAGGAAGATCTAAGGAGCCAACTTTCAATATAAATAAAGATTCAAAAGAGGTACAGATCCACCCGACAGATCCAAAGAAAACGACGTCCATTGCTACAAACATGGATGTCGCATAGGAAAGCGCGCTCGTCGAGTTCCTCCGTGAGCACTGGAAAATCTTCGCATGGTGTCCAGCTGACATGCCAGGAGTACCCAGGGAACTTGCCGAGCACCACCTCAATTTGGATCCTCTTGCACGACCAGTAAAGCAACCTTTGCGGCGTTTTTCAGAGCCTAGCCGCAAAGCTATGTTATCAGAAATAGATCGACTCAAAGATGCCGGGTTCATCAGAGAAATATCTACAGAAGCCACATGGGTAGCTAACCCAGTGATGGTGCCGAAGAAACACACAATAGTCCTTCGCATGTGCGTCGACTTTACGTGTCTCAATAAACATTGTCCCAAGGATCACTTTCCCCTCCCAAGGATCGATCAAATCATCGACTCCACGGCAGGATGTGAACGTCTTTCCTTCCTGGACGCATATTCTGGTTATAACCAGATCAGATTAAAAGAAGAAGATGAAGCCAAAACAGCGTTCATCACACCTTATGGCGTGTTTTGTTACAAAACAATGCCCTTTGGTCTGAAAAACGCGGGAGCAACATATCAGCGGATGATGCAGAAGTGCCTAGCAACACAGATCGGGAAAAATGTACAAGTCTACATCGACGATGTCGTAATAACATCAAAGAAAGGGTCAACGCTGATTGAAGATTTGAAGGAAACCTTCGACAACCTCGACAAGTTCTGCCTCAAGCTGAACCCGACAAAGTGCTCTTTTGGAGTACCCGCAGGAGAACTTCTCGGGTTCTTAGTATCAGCAAGGGGGATTGAAGCTAATCCCGAAAAAATACAGGCCATCGTCACTATGAGAAAGCCAACAAAGTTGAAGGAAATACAACAGTTAACGGGGCGAGTCGCAGCTTTAAGCAGATTCGTCGCCACTAGGAGAAAAGGCACTGCCGTTTTATGCGTTGATCAAGCAAGGAGAAAAATTTCAATGGAACGAGGAAGCAGACAGAGCTTTCGAGAATCTCAAGCGAGCAATTTCGACACCGCCAATATTGGTGGCGCCAAAAGAGAAAGAACCTCTCCTCTTGTACATTGCAGCTACACCTCAGGTGGTCAGCACGGCCTTAGTGGTGGAAAGGGAAGAAGAAGGTAAGCTTCATGGAGTTCAAAGGCCAGTATATTTCATCAGCGAAGTACTGTCGCCGTCAAAACAGCGGTACCCGCAATATCAAAAGCTAGCATATGGAGTATTCACGACAGCAAGAAAATTGCGGCATTATTTTTCGGCTCACCCGATAATAGTGGTCAATGAAGCTCCCTTATCAAATATATTGAACAATCCAGAGGCTACGGGTCGTGTCTCCCTTTGGGGAATAGAACTTTCCCCTCGGGACATCACGTATGAAAAAAGAAAAGCAATAAAGTCACAGGTCTTACCAGATTTCATTGCAGAGTGGATGGAGCTACAAAACACGGGACCCCCAGATTTATCGAGGACTTGGACCATGAACTTCGACGGGTCCAAGAGATTGGAAGGTGCTGGAGCAGGCGTGATATTAGTTTCACCTGAAGGCGACAAGTTGAAGTATGTTCTGCGGATGACGTTCCCAAACGCATCTAACAATGAAGCAGAATATGAAGCTCTCATACATGGGATGAAGATGGCAAAAGCTTGCGGTGCAACCCGACTGAAAATTTTCGGCGACTCACAGTTGGTAGCACAGCAAGTCATGAACCAATGCGATGCAGTCAACGAAAGTATGATAGCATACAAGGAGGTGTACAATGAGCTAGAGAAGCTATTCGATGGATGTGAAGTAAACCACATCAGCAGGATGAGCAACGATGAAGCCGACGTTCTCGCAAACATCGGGTCACAATGCCTCGCAATCCCTCCAGGTGTGTTCTGGGAAGAGATCAGCGAGAGATCAACAAAGCCGGCAAAAACAAAAAAGGAGAAGAAAGAGAAAACATCGACTGACACCAAGGGCACAGCAGAAGAAGAAGAAGAAGAGCAAGAACTAGTCATGATGGTACAAGTTCCATGGATGCAGGCCTACATATCATACATCCTAAGGAAAGTCATACCCGACGATCCAGTCGAAGCAAGGCGAATAATTAGGCGATCAAAAGCTTTCACTGTGGTAAAAGGGGAACTGTACAAACGCAGTATTTCGGGTGTGCTACAACGGTGTGTTACACCCGAAGAAGGAAGGATCATCCTAAAGGACGTGCATGAAGGAATATGTGGGCACCACGCGAGTAGCAGAGCTATCGCGGCTAAGGTTTTCAGAGCAGGATTTTATTGGCTAACAGCAATCGAGGATGCGAAGGAAATAGTGCGAACTTGCGATGCGTGCCAAAGATTTGCGGCAAGACCTCACTCTCCTGCCGCAGAACTTATGCCAATTCCACTGTCTTGGCCTTTCGCTCAATGGGGTCTCGACATGGTAGGTAAATTACACAAAGCTTCGCCAGGAGGTTATGAGTATATGCTTGTTGCTGTCGACAAGTTTACAAAATGGATCGAAGCAAAGCCGATAAATTCACCGGACGGCGCGTCAGCGATTAAGTTCGTGAAAAGCATTGTCTTCAGATTTGGAGTTCCTCACAGTATTGTGACAGACAACGGCAGCAATTTCACGTCCAAGGAGTTCAAAGCATACTGCGCAGAAGTGGGCATTAAATTAAGTTTTGCGTCTGTTGCACACCCTCAGACCAATGGACAAGTCGAGAAGGCCAATGGCATCATCTGCAATGGCATCAAGAAACGCCTGCTAGGACCATTGGAAAAAGCCCGGCATACTTGGCCGGAGGAGTTACAAAGTGTGTTGTGGAGTATCCGAACAACACCAAATACGGCGACACAGGAAACACCGTTCTTTCTGGTTCATGGCGCCGAAGCAGTCCTGCCGATAGAAATAGAGCACGATTCTCCGAGAGTCACAGAATATGACGAAGAAACATCGAGAAAAGCTTTGGAGGATGATGTCGATGCACTCGATGAAGCTCGAGACGAAGTCCTGTCAAGAGTCGCCAAATATCAGCAGGACCTGAAAAACTATCACAGTCGACGATTGCGGCCAAGGTCTTTTCAAGTTGGTGACCTAGTTCTGCGGCTCAACCAAAAAAGTCACGAAAAACTCGAATCACCATGGCTTGGACCCTACATCGTCACAGAAGTAATCGAAGGAGGAGCATACAGAATCAAAGACAAGAAGACAGGGATTGACGAGCCAAATCCCTGGAATGTGGCACAGCTCAGGCGTTTCTACGCCTAGGTGTCGAAAATATAGTCCTTTGTAAAGCTTCAATGTACTGAAACGCCCACGAGTTTTCAGACGCACTCTTTTCCTTTTTCGGGGCACCGAGTGGGGCCGGGAAAGGTTTTTAATGAGGCGGGCTCGTGGTGCTGCAATATAATAAAGATAGTGGAATTATATATCTTTTTCTCGACAAGATCAGGGGTCTTCCCCTACATGATACAATATATATATAAACACAGTATCGACAAATGCAAAAAGAAGCACCCGGCCGTGGTAAAAATACCTCGCCAAAATAAAAAGAGATATCGACAAAATAGTGATCAAACAAAAGCTCGGGGGCTTACACCCGTACAAAATAGTACACAATGTATATTATCTTGCTTTGGGACAACCTCGCATTATAATACACAAGTTATTGCAATCAAAACGCCCGGGGGCTTGGCGATAAAAATAAAATACAATGACTTTACAATATAGCTCGTCTATACAGGATACAAAGTTCGGAATAAATGTCAAGGATTTCCCAATATATTATCTATGGTTAAGCGCTCGTTATTTACAGCGCGAGTACTATGCTCAGCATAGCTACCCTTCACGAAGAATTCGGAATCCATCCGAAGAAGTTCATCCATCATATCTTCAGCAACAGGAGTAACTATGTCATCATATTTGCCGAAGTTCCTCTTCCTCTTCGACATCTTCTCCAGGCACTTTGGGACAATTTGCCCTACATCTAACTTCGGGTAGCAAATCTTTATCATAATCATCGCAAACCTTGCACCAGCAGCTAGTTGGGCTCGTACAAAGCCGTGGATGCGAGGAGCATCTCGAAATTTGTCCATCAATGCAGGAAGGGTTTCTGGCATCTTATTGCGAGGAAACATGGTACCATACACCAGAGACAAAGTTCTTGTACAGAAGTCAAGATATTCGCGAACCTGAAGTGCACGATCTTGAAATCTCACGATTTGGCGGGTCCGCTCAGGTGTACCCCAAAAAGTCGATCCGTGCTCATGTGCAAGCCGAAGGAGAACATTGGAACGAGCCTCGACACGTTCATCTTCAGTTATAGGATCCAAAAAAGCACCTATGGTTTCATAAAACAATTCAGTGGGCAATGAGGAGGCAAGCAGCAAAGGAAAACGAAGAAGCGAGATAAGGACAATGAAACTTACCCGCCATATCCAAACTAGCATCTGTTAGCAGCTGCAGCATAGAATTTTCTCGAGATGCAGCCGCGTCAGCTTCAGCAACAGCAGAGTCCTTTTCAGCAATGGCAGTTTGTGCTTGTTGGAGTGCAATTTCCTCGGCTTCAGATGACTTACGAGCCTTCTCCATTAGCACAAGTGATTGCTTCTTCACGAACTGAAGTTGGTGTCGAAGTTCGTCCAATTCTTGCGACAAGGAATCCTCGGCAGACGAAGCATCAGCAGGAGTTCTCCTTGGGGGAGAAGGCAAGATATTGGAAGAACCAGGAGCTGGCGTATAATTGTCAAAAATTAACTGGAAAAAGAAATATTTCGACATCAATCACTGAGCAAAAGATAGATTTTCATTCATCTCCATAATATATACATGTCTATTACAAAAGAAGGACCTTCTAGAGGGATACTGAAATAGTTCTCGCCAATAACACTATGGCGACAAAGCCAAAAGAAAGAGGAATGCTAAAAAAGAAAAAGCAGAGGCATTCAACTAGACCTCCGGCTTTGATGAGCTAGGAGTCGAAGATGGCTTGATCCCGATATAAGCCAGGATTTTCCTCGTGTTGGGCTTAGCTGCCTTGATCAAAGACCTCCACCTTGACTGTTCTATCTGATCAGTGTCGCCAACTTTCGACCAGTCGATAGATTGTTGGCTATCAGCAACCAAGGCGACAGTATTTTCCACGGCAATCTTCATATTCTCATGGCGCACCCTTAACCCAAGATCTTCAGATGGATTGAAACACTTGGCGAGGTCAAGGAAAGTTGCGGGTTCCTCTTTCTTTGGGAAAAAGTAAGGAAAAAGCCGCGACAACCCCGCTTTAGCTTGATCAATGCCTCCGCGTGCCTCTGATCCATGAACTTCAAGGAGTGAAAGGGCGTCAAGAAGAGAATCATTGGCGGGTTCATCAAGTTGAAATTCTTGAGCTGTTCTAGCTGTCAAGAAAGAAAAAATTGAGCAATAAACGAGTGCAGAGAAGAAAATACAAGAGAATAATGAGTGGTACTTACCTACGAAGCGGCGACTCTGCGTCGTTAAACGCTTACGGATCGCCTCCTCGCGAGCAGATTGGGCGGCTATGTGATCGCTCAGGGAAGTTTCAGCGGTGTGAAGCCTCTTTCTAAGGTCTTCGACACCAGCAGCGTCAGCCTTGGCTTTATCAGCCTCTGCTCGTGCATCAATAGCATCTGACTCAGCCTTTTTGCGAGCCTTTTCACTTTGCTCTAATTGCTGAGCAAGTGTATTGGCACGATCATTGGCTTCCGCCAGTTTTTCTACAATGGAAGATAAATATAGTTACAAATCTCGACAACAAAGAAGAAACAAAAGAACAGAGGCAAAAAGAAGGAGCAGATCATTACCTTCAGCTTTATTCGCATATTCACGGTACCCAACAAATTGGGCACCGATGCGAAGAAGATCCTTGATCACAGGCTGTTAACCAAAAAGAGAAAACAAAGAGAAAATGGGGGTATGAGAAAAATATGGTGATGCACAGAAGCAAACAGAGAAAACATAGACACTGACAAAAAAGTAAAGAACTTACATCTTCCATGAGAAGGTTCGAAGAGCTACTCAATTGGAGAGTAGGCTCCGAGACAATCTCCGTCCTTGCCCTTTTCGGTGAAGGGGCTCGGGGGCTCGAAGGAGGAGTAGAAGCGCCGATGTTTTGTTGAGGAGGCGAGGATTCCTCTCCTTCAACTCGTGGCTCTGAAATAACTAGGGTATGTGACATACTCGTTCGAGCAGCCACATCCAAAGCTGGCGTTTCCTCGTCATCATCACTATTGCAAAAGGGTGGCAGTGTAAAAAGCAAGGCAAGCAAAAATTCTTCGAATAGGAAAATAAAAGAGGGAACTTACGAACTGATGATACTCGCAAGATATGGGTCGTAAGCTGCCTTTTGCGGTAAAGGAGCAGCTTCTTCGGGTTTAGAAGTCCCGGAATCTTCGACATTACCCCTTTTCCTTTTGTTCTTTGGAGAATCAGCAGGAGGAGGAGATTGGGCCGATGTAGTGTCTTCAGAAGCAGCATCTTTTTCAGCAGATCCCGCAGATTTTCGAGAATCTGCGGGTTCATTCACAAAAGAGGAGGCCTCTTGGTTATCATTAGAGATAACGGTCCTTTCTTCGACTTCCCCACCTTCAGGAAGAGGAGGAAGTGAAACAAGATTTGGATGATTCTGTCCAAAAAGAGGGAAGGATATCAGAACGGAGCAAACAATGCAAAAAAGCAAAGGCAGTAAAAAAATTGCGCGACAATGATTACCTTAGGAAGCGCATGGGTGGCGCTGTATGGTTTTACGCGACAAGAAGAAGGGATGGCATCTTTTTTGCTGAGGGACGTGATTTTTCGGACAAGCCTCTCCAGGTCCTTGACTTCCAAATCCACCGACAGCCGGTCCACGTCTTCGTTGCCAGTATATTTCCAGAGAGGGAATTTGCGAGCTTGAAGAGGCTGAACTCTACTCTTAAGGAAATACACTATAATCTGGATACCCGACAATTCTTTGCCGCGAGTATTTTGCAACTCATGGATGCGAGCCATCAGGGATTCAGTCGAAGTTCTTTCTTCCTCGGTAGCTTCTGCATCGGCGGCGAAGAATTTTCTCGGCACCGTCAAAAGGAGGAATATTATCCTCGAGGCAGCCATCGTTTTCTTCGCGAATGTATAGCCACCTCTTGCGCCAACCTTGAACGGAGTCAGGGAGCTTGACGTCGAAGTAATCAGCAGTGGAGCGAATAGAAATAACAACGCCGCCTATATTATAGGCGACATTGGGAGAGCCATTGCGGCGACAGAAGAAAATGCGCTTCCAAAGCGCCCAATTGGGTGAGACGCCAAGGAAGGCTTCACAAAGTGTGATGAAAATAGAAATGTGGAGGATTGAGTTTGGCGTGAGGTGGTGAAGCTGGAGACCGTAGACATAGAGTAATCCACGGAGGAAAGGATGGATGGGGGTGGATAAACCACGGATGAGATGATCGACAAAACTTACCCGGTACCCCATTGGAGGGGCTGGGTAGCTTTCTTCACTGGGGAAGCAAACCGCTTTGGGCTTCGCGGTGATTCCCAGTTTCTTCAGGAGGTTCAGGTCTTGGTTTGTGATCTTGGACCTCTCCCACTCCGCAGTTCCTAGATCTGCGGCGGCCATGGAAGAATCAGGAGTGCTGTGCCTGGTTAAGCGGCGCGGTGGCATCAACAACGGCAATGGCGAGCAGCAGCGAAGAGAAGAGCTTTGGCAGCAGTGGAGCGCAAGGGAAGATTTTGCAGAGGAGAGGAGAACGGCGCGAGCGGAAGTGCTCGAGGAAGAAGAAGGAGATCTTATATAGAGGTGCGGTGAAGCGACGGAACCGTTGGATGAAGAAAGAATGCAGGAGATGATTACCACGTGGCAACGAGGGCAAATTAGTATTTCAACATTGACGAGGTTACAGAACGTGCGCCAGGAAAAGCGGAGGACGTGTGTCCCCCACTTGCACGACGTGTCAACGTGGTAAGAAAAATGGACCCACAAAGCAGAAAAATTTCGGCTATTCATAGAAGTGAAGAGATTTTGACAAGGGCAAATTTGTCGACAAGAAAAATAATAAAAAAAGAAGAGAATGGCGACAGGACAAATCATTTTGAATATTTCTGGAGCCTTTGATCAAACACAAGTTTTTGCCCAAATGCTCGGGGGCTACTTTGGAAAAATAGAAAATTTCGAATATGACAATATAGAAATGGCGAGAGCCTATGACCAAATCCAAGAATTTGTTCATAGCCTCGGGGGCTACTCCCATCGGGAGCGCTGGTCGCGCACCCGATAAATATAAAAATATCGAGAAGGATTATAAATATAGCGGCAAAGGATGCTAATCTGTGGAGCCTACACCCAAGCACAAGTTCTTGGCTGTAGCCTCGGGGGCTACTCCCATCGGGAACGCTGTTCGCGTGCCCGATGAATTTGATCAGAAATAGAGAAAAGAAGTGAGTATATTTCGAGTTACACAAATAACTCTACATACACTCCCATCGGGAAGACAAAATAAAGTCATCAAATATGACTCAATAAAATGTGCTATTCCAAAGGCGAAAAGCACTCGACAATATATTCTCAGAACGCCAAAGTTGCGATCAATTTCTGAATGCCGCAAATTTGCGAAGGTAAGACCCCAGATCCGTTCTGCTGGGCGTAGCATCGCCAAAGACTGCGCTCTACTTTTATCCGTATCAACAGATACGAAGAAAAATCCTAACGGACGCGTTAGGTACCCGATAAATTTGACTGGGACTCGACAGAATGGTAAGACCTTAAGCGGCACCTGTCGAAGTTTACAGTATCCCGAGATCATGTCCGGGGACGTGATCTTGAAGTAGGTTTTTGCGGATTGCCACTAGAGCAGTTAACTAGTACCTGATCCGTCAGATGAACTAGCCCCAACTACCATTATCCCTGTACAATATAGAATTTTATAAAAGCTCTCGAACAAAAATAAACGGGAGAGATTTTCCCTGACTCTGCGATTCAAGCAAAATCTCGGGGCTACGACATAGGCACCCCAAATGGGCCTGCCATAGATGGTACCCGGGATTTACTGAAGGCCCACTATCCGAAGAATAAGAAGATTCGAGAGCCCAAGATATATTAAGGAAAGCTAGAGTTGTAATAGAAAGTATATTTTGTAATCTGGCGGGACGAGTTAGAAACCGTCCCGGACTCTGTAACTTGTAATACGAAACCCCGGCTCCACCTCCTATATAAGGGGGAGTTGAGGGACAAAGAAAGGATCGAATTTACTCAACATAACCCTAGTTTTCATAATCGCGAGTACTTTTCGCCTAAACCTTCGAGATCTACTTGCCCTCTACTTCTAGCAAAACCCTAGTCTACAATCTGTAGGCATTGACAAGTTAATCCTTTGTCGGGTAGGTCGGGGGCTGACGAGGGGCCCACACCATAGGGCGGCGCGGGCCCCCTCCGGCGCGCGGCCCTATGGTGGCGGCGCCTCGTCGCCCCCGTTATCTCTTCGGTCTTCGGAAGCTCCGTGCAAAAATAGGACCCTCGGCGTTGATTTCGTCCAATTCCGAGAATATTTCGTTACTAGGATTTCTGAAACCAAAAACAGCAGAAAACAACAACTGGCTCTTCGGCATCTTGTTAATAGGTTAGTTCCAGAAAATGCATAAATATGACATATAATGTGCATAAAACATGTAGGTATCATCAATAAAGTAGCATGGAACATAAGAAATTATCGATACGTTGGAGACATATCAATCTACGACAAGAACTACACAATGCACACACTGTCACCATTACACCATGCAGGAGGAATAGACTACTTTAATAACATCACATGAGTAGCACATAGATAAATAGTGATACAAAACACATTGCAATCATAAAGGGATATAAATAAGCACTTCACTATGCCATTCATAACAGTGAATAAGTATTCTGTGAAATATAGCCTAAGAGACCCACACGGTGCACACACTGTCACCTTTACACACGTGGGACAAGGAGTCTCCGGAGATCACATAAGTAAAACCCACTTGACTAGCATAATGACATCTAGATTACAAGCATCATCATATGAATCTCAATCATGTAAGGCAGCTCATGAGATTATTGTATTGAAGTACATAGGAGAGAGATGAACCACATAGCTACCGGTACAGCCCCGAGCCTCGATGGAGAACTACTCCCTCCTCATGGGAGACACCAGCGATGATGAAGATGGCGGTGGTGTCGATGGAGGAGCCTTCCGGGGCACTTCCCCGTCCCAGCGGCGTGCCGGAACGAGACTCCTGTCCCCCGATCTTGGCTTCGCGATGGCGGCGGCTCGGAACTTTTCTACCGTGGCTTATTCGTTTCGAGGTTTTAGGTCAGGGGCTTATAGGCGAAGAGACAGTCGGAAGGGCTACGGGCGATGACACACTAGGGGGCGCGGCCCAGGCCCGGCCGCGCCACCCCTGTCATCCGGCCCTGTGGCCCCCTCCGCTCTCGGGTGTTCTGGAAGCTTCGTGGAAAAATAGGATGTGGGCGTTGATTCCGTCCAATTCCGAGAATATTTCCTTACTAGGATTTCTGAAACCAAAAACAGCAGAAACCTCACGGCATCTCGTCAATAGGTTAGTTCCGGAAAACGCATCAAAACGATATAAAGTGTGAACAAAACATGTAGGTATTGTCATAAAACAAGCATGGAACATCAGAAATTATGGATACGTTTGAGACGTATCAGCATCCCCAAGCTTAGTTCCTACTCGTCCTCGAGTAGGTAAACGATAACACAAATAATTTCTGAGGTGACATGCTACCATCATAATCTTGATCAACATTATTGTAAAGCATATGACATGAATGGAGTGATTCAAAGCAATGATCTATAGTTTGCTAACAAATAGAATACATATTGCAAAACCTTTCATGAATAGTACTTTCAAGACAAGCATCAAAGAGTCTTGCATAAGAGTTAACTCATAAAGCAATAAATTCAAAGTAAAGGCATCGAAGCAACACAAAGGAAGATATAAGTTTCAGCGGTTGCTTTCAACTTTCAACATGCATATCTCATGGATAATTGTCAACATAGAGTAATATGATGAATGCAAATAAGCAAGTATGTAAGAATCAATGCACAATTGACACAAGTGTTTGCTTCTAAGGTGGAAGGAAATAGGTAAACTGACTCAACATAAAGTAAAAGATAGGCCCTTCGCAGAGGGAAGCAGGGATTAAATCATGTGCTAGAGCTTTTTCAAGTTTTGAAATCATATAGAGAGCATAAAAGTAAAGTTTTAAGAGGTGTTTGTTGTTGTCAACGAATGGTAGTGGGCACTCTAACTACCTTATCAACCAGACTTTCAAGAGTGGCTCCCATGAAGGACGTTATCTCTACCAGCAAGGTAGATCATCCCTCTTCTCTTTTGTTTACACATGTATTTTAGTTTTATTTATTAGGTGACACCTCCCCCCAACCTTTTCTTTCACAAGCCATGGCTAACCGAAGGGTGCCTTCCAACATTCACATACCATGGAGGAGTGTCTATTTGCAAAATTAAGTTGCTTACTGATAGATCAGAGCAAAACATGTGAAGAGAATTATTAATGCAAGTTAATTAATTGAGGCTGGGAACCTCATTGCCAGCTCTTTTTGCAAAATTATTGGATAAGCGGATGAAGCCACTAGTCCATTGTGAAAGTCCGTCAAGTAAATGACAAGATCGAAAGATAAAACACCACATACTTCCTCATGAGCTATAAAACATTGACACAAATAAGAGATAATAGCTTTTGAATTGTTTAAAGGTAGCACATGAAGTATTTACTTGGAATGGCAGGAAAATACCACATAGTAGGTAGATATGGTGGACACAAATGGCATAGGTTTTGGCTCAAGGTTTTGGATGCACGAGAAGCATTTCCTCTCAGTACAAGGCTTTGGCTAGCAAGGTTGTTTGAAGCAAACACATGTATGAACCGGTACAGCAAAACTTACATAAGAACATATTGCAAGCATTATAAAACTCTACACTGTCTTCCTTGTTGCTCAAACACTTTTACTAGAAAATATCTAGACCTTAGAGAGACCAATCATGCAAGCCAAATTTCAACAAGCTCTACAGTAGTTCTCCACTACTAGATTTAAACTACATGATGCAAGAGCTTAAACATGATATATGAGAGCTCAAAACAATTGCCAAGTATCAAATTATCCAAGACCATATGAAGCATTTTCTTATTCCAACCAAATAGCAACAAGTGAAGCGATCAACTTTCGCCCTTGAACATTAAAAGCATAAACGAAGAACACTAGTGTTCACATGAAAAAGCGGAGCGTGTCTCTCTCCCACACAAGGATGAATTTATTCAGAGAATGAAAATAACAAAACAAAAATAAAAGCACAGAGATGCTCCAAGTAAAGTACATAAGAATGTGATGGAATAAAAATATAGTTTCACTAGAAGTGACCTGATAATGTTGTCGATGAAGAAGGGGATGCCTTGGGCATCCCCAAGCTTAGATGCTTGAGTCTTCTTAAAATATGCAGGGATGAACCACCGGGGCATCCCCAAGCTTAGACCTTTCACTCTTCTTGATCATAGTATATCATCCTCTTCTCTTGACCCTTGAAAACTTCCTTCACACAAATTTCAAGCAAACTCATGAGAGGGTTAGTGCATAACCACAAATTCACATATTCAGAGGTGACACAATCATTCTTAACACTTCTGGACATTGCACAAAGCTTCTGAAAGTTAATGGAACAAAGAAACTCATTCAACATAGCAAAAGCGGCAATGCGAAATAAAAGACAGAATCTGTCAAAAACAGAACAGTCCGTAAATATGCATCTGGACTGGGCACTTAGCTTGCTCAAATGGAAAAACTCAAAACTAACGAAAGTTGCATACATATCTGAGGATCACGCTCGTAAATTTGCAGATTTTTTCGAATTTTTTACAGAGACTAATGCTAGAATTCGTGACAGACAGCAATGCTGTTTCTGCGCAGCGATCCCAAATATAACATCAACTTTAGCATAGAAACTTAACTTGGCACAAAAACATGATAAGGAGAGGTTGCTACAGTAGTAAACAACTTCCAAGACTCAACAAAACAAAAATTTCTGTAGTAAAATAAACACATGGGTTATCTCCCAAGAAGTTCTTTCTTTATAGCCATTAAGATGGGCTCAGCAGTTTTAATGATGCACTCGCAAGAAATAATATTTGAAGCAAAAGAGAGCATCAAGAGGCAAATTCAAAACAAATTTAAGCCTAACATGCTTCCTATGAAAAGGAATCTTGTAAATAAACAAGTTCAAGAAGCATAATGCAACAAGCATAGAAAGATAAAACAAGTGTAGCTTAAAAAATTTCAGCACATAGAGAGGCATTTTAGTAACATGAAAATTTCTATAACCATATTTTCCTCTCTCATAATAACTTTCAGTAGCATCATGAGCAAACTCAACAATATAACTATCACATAAAGCATTCTTATCATGAGTCTCATGCATAAAATTATTACTCTCCACATAATCATAATCAATTTTATTAGTTGTAGTGGGAGCAAATTCAACAAAGTAGCTATCATTATTATTCTCAAAAAGTGTAGGAGGCATAGTATCATCAAAGTAAATTTTCTCCTCAATGCTTGGGGGACTAAAAATATCATGCTCATCAAAACCAGCTTCCCCAAGCTTAGAATTTTCCATAGCATTAGCAACAATGGTGTTCAAAGCATTCATAGTAATAACATTCCCATTAGCATGCATATAAAGTTCCATGGGTTTCTTAATTATTTCTTCAAACACATCATGTCCTAATTCAAGATAAAGTTCATAAAGATATCTCATATTTTTGTTGTTTTCCATTATGCCTAACTAGTGTAAACAAGAAACAAAAAGATGCAATTGCAGGATCTAAAGGAAATAGCTTCGAGCACTTACAATGGCGCCGGAAAATAGCTTAGTAGCCGAGATCCGGAGTGTGAGTACCTTTTACCTTTCCTCCCGCAACGGCGCCAGAAAATAGCTTGATGTCTACGGGTGCTTCTATTCTTGTAGACAGTGTTGGGCCTCCAAGAGCAGAGGTTTGTAGAACAGCAGCAAGTTTTCCCTTAAGTGGATCACCCAAGGTTTATCGAACTCAGGGAGGAAGAGGTCAAAGATATCCCTCTCAAGCAACCCTGCAACCACAAAGCAAGAAGTCTCTTGTGTCCCCAACACACCTAATAGGTGCACTAGTTCGGCGAAGAGATAGTGAAATACAAGTGGTATGAATGAATATGAGCAGTAGTACGGCGCCAGAAAAGCTTGCTGGCGTGCATTGATGGTAGTAATATTGCAGTAAACATGCAGTAGAACAGTAAACAAGCAGCGATAACAGTATTTAGGAACAAGGCCTAGGGATTATACTTTCACTAGTGGACACTCTCAACATTGATCACATAATAAATAAGTTCTCTTCCTTTGTGCTACATATACTCTTGTTTGATAATGAACACCACTAATTGTGTAGGATTACACGAACCCTCAATGCCGGAGTTAACAAGCTCCACAACATTCGATATTCATGTTTAAGTAACCTTAGAGTATAATAGATCTTTGCAAAATAGACCAAGTACTAACATAGCATGCACACTGTCACCATCACACTACTAAGGAGGCATAGATCACATCAATACTATCATAGCGATAATCAACTCCATAACCTACAAGAGATTATGATCATAATCTACGACAAGAACTACACAATGCACACACTGTCACCATTACACCATGCAGGAGGAATAGACTACTTTAATAACATCACATGAGTAGCACATAGATAAATAGTGATACAAAACACATTGCAATCATAAAGGGATATAAATAAGCACTTCACTATGCCATTCATAACAGTGAATAAGTATTCTATGAAATATAGCCTAAGAGACCCACACGGTGCACACACTGTCACCTTTACACACGTGGGACAAGGAGTCTCCGGAGATCACATAAGTAAAACCCACTTGACTAGCATAATGACATCTAGATTACAAGCATCATCATATGAATCTCAATCATGTAAGGCAGCTCATGAGATTATTGTATTGAAGTACATAGGAGAGAGATGAACCACATAGCTACCGGTACAGCCCCGAGCCTCGATGGAGAACTACTCCCTCCTCATGGGAGACAGCAGCGATGATGAAGATGGCGGTGGTGTCGATGGAGGAGCCTTCCGGTGGCACTTCCCCGTCCGGCGGCGTTCCGAACAGAGACTCCTGTCCCCCAGATCTTGGCTTCGCGATGGCGGCGGCTCTGGAACTTTTCTCGTACCGTGGCTTATTCGTATCGAGGTTTTAGGTCAGGGGGCTTCTTATAGGCGAAGAGGCGGAGTCGGAAGGGCTACGGGGCGATGACACACTAGGGGGCGCGGCCCAGGCCCTGGCCGCGCACCCTGTCATCTGGTGGCCCTGTGGCCCCCCTCGCTCTCGGTGTTCGGAAGCTTCGTGGAAAAATAGGATGCTGGGCGTTGATTTCGTCCAATTCCGAGAATATTTCCTTACTAGGATTTCTAAAACCAAAAACAGCGGAAAACAGGAACTGGCACTACGGCATCTCGTCAATAGGTTAGTTCCGGAAAACGCATCAAAACGATATAAAGTGTGAACAAAACATGTAGGTATTGTCATAAAACAAGCATGGAACATCAGAAATTATGGATACGTTTGAGACGTATCAACTGCTACGAAAACTAGGGGTGTGTTGACAATGATTCGATCCTCTCTTTGTCCCTCAACCCCCCTTATATAGGAGGCAGAGCCGAGGGTTTCGTGATACACCAGTTACAAAGTCCGGGAGACTCTTTGAGTTCGTCCCGTAATAGTTACAAGTTATTATTCTTGATACAACTCTATATTTCCAAACTACTTCATAACTGGGCTTCCGGGCTTCATAAACTTCGGGTCGTAGGCCTTCAGTAAACCCCGGGTACCTTCTTCGGCATGCCCATTGGGGATGCCTATGTCAGCCCCCTAGGGGATTTGTCGCCCATCGGTGGCGGCGAGCTACCATAATCATCATTACTGGTCGGCTGCTCC
The DNA here is from genome assembly GCA_030979885.1 of Lolium multiflorum. Classification (NCBI taxonomy): domain Eukaryota; kingdom Viridiplantae; phylum Streptophyta; class Magnoliopsida; order Poales; family Poaceae; genus Lolium; species Lolium multiflorum. Next base: position 210,649,807 of record CM061753.1, on the reverse strand, counting down.
TTTTCATCATCCATTTTACAACGCTTTGACACCTCTCTCCAGTCTCCACCATGAGAGGGGAGTAGTCTACCACCATATTTTGGTTTGTGGTATTAACTCGACCAATCTCTCTATGCTATCATGTATTAGATCCATATAAGCTTTCCAACATAATTATGAACATCTACTGTAAAAAAATCGTGGATATTGTGCTATGACATGAAGATTGCCATGCATTTACTCTCACGTGGAGATGTTTATAGACATGTGTTTTGTTCTCGTTCTCTTGCATGTAGATGTGATTTCACTATGTTTTTGTTGTTTCAAGTTGTAGGAGATTTATGGAGACATTGAAACTTTATACGGTGGTTGGACTTTATGTCTTAATGCTCCTTTGCTTGTCCAAATATGTGGTCTTGGGAAAATCACTAGGGGGGTGTAATTTCTTGTGTACATGGCAACACATATTTATGGATTCACCCTTTTATGTAATTCATCTATGTTAAGTGCATTGGAATGTGGAGCATGTCATGTACTAGGTTGTAACGATATTGAGGGATGTGGTCCAGTGACAACATAAGCATAGTGTAAGTGACCATAGCACCGCATATCTTGGTACTTGCATGTAGGTATATAATGCATAACATGTACTTGGGGCCAAGTGATAATCATCTATTCACTATTTTTTTTTGCAGCTTGCTGCATACCTTGCAATCATCTAAGTTTGGTAAGGTACACTCTAAGTTGGCTTGGTTGTAAGTCTTATTTTACATTTTAGTTTTGCATTTACTTTATTCTACTCAAGCTTTTTTATCTTATACCAAAAAGGTAAGAAAGATGGAAAAAAATAATATCATAAAATGAGTTCTGCTGCTAAGGTTATCAAAGATTCATGGCTTATGTATATCAAAAGCTTTAATACTTTTTTGTACTAATGCTTTCGATGACAAAAAAAATATGTTGAAAGTGCCATGTAAAGGACTAATGTTTTGTAGGAATAATATTCCTAAAACATAAGTCTGAGAGTTCCCAGACATCCTTAGGAAGAGGAGGAGAAGGAAGAACAAAATGAAGAAAATATGATACGACCTAAGCTTGGGGACGTGTGAGAATCACCACCACCACCATCATCTAAAGATGATTGTAACTCTTCACCTCAAAACTTATTTGTCATATATAAGAAGTCATGCTTTGTTAATAAAATTGCATAATGCTCCCTTACATATGGCTATTAATGATATTGCTAGTAGTGAAATTATTGATGACTATAAGAAGTGCTATGTACATATGCAATGTGACAATGTTCTTGATGATGGTCCTATATTCCTTTATCATCCTCATATTTAAATTGTTACTAATTCATGGGAGGATAAAAAAGGATAAACATGTTGTTTATGATGATGCTCTCAGTCGTAAAATCCCTTATCACTTTTTAACTCTTCTAACCACATCATAGAGGAGAAATATGACTATGTTGAATAATATTCATATGGTTTGCAATTACATCTATAAATAAAGCACTTTGCGGGAGGAAACCTAGTTATTTTCTTTCAGTTTTTGTGTTGAATTTTTTATGTAGATTTTTAGGTTGATTTTTGTTTGAATTTTTTTGGTTTTTGGAATTAAGTGCCAAACATATTTGGATTTGAAGATATGTTTACAATTACTTGAGTTGCGGTTTTCTGTGCATTGTTGTTTACGATAAAAAAAATAGAGAAATTCCGGTAGCTAGAAATAGGGTGAAAATTGTATCCCAATTGCATCCTTTTGTCCTCTGCATGTTAGTAAATTTTGGATTTGCCTAAGTTTTCTAAGTGGTGTTAAAAAAATCATTTTGCTGATACCTAACTTACATTATCTAAATTGATCCACTTTAAATAGAAAAAATAAAGTAATGAGGAAATAAGAAATACATAATATTCTCTCTCATAGTTCTGAAATATAGTTCGTTTTTATAGATTGGTTCTTCTATTATAATTATTAGGTTCTAATTTAGTAGTACTCTAATTTTTATTTAATAGTCTCTTATTATAATATTATTAAATAAAGGATAGAGGATTTCAGTTATTTCAGTGGCATTTTGAGTTCTCATTTGATTCTTTATGGTTTTATGGTGTAATTTGATTGTTAGGCACTTGAGAACCTCTATGTACGTTTAAATACCAACTTTTTGGATGTTTATACATATCATGCTATGTATCTTTATGCCAATAAAATCCATAGAAAAAAGTGGGAGAGAGAAGTTTTCTCATAGGGAATGAAGCCAAACCAAATCATCCTACATTTAGGGCTCATTAACAAATATCTGGTGGTTTGTGCTTTGTTCTCCATGATGCGGCCAAGATCATGGTGTATCACGGTCTGGGAGATGGGCGATGCGGGAATACGACCATCGTAGACAAGCTTCATATTATCATAGTTATCAATAGGCTTGTTGATGAACTAAGTGTCCTTCGGGTGATCCTAAGTGAGGGCAAAGTTAGTTAGTTAGTTTCATCTGTGAGCTTACAAAGAACTTAATGTACTGAATGAAGTGCAAATTTAACCAACCTTGATGTGGGCAAATTACACATCTTCATCCATCATATATAATTGTTGTTGCATCTTCTTCCTAGAGCATATCCAAGCCTTCTGAGCTCGAAGACAAGAGCCCACCTAGCTCTCTGATACCTTAGATGGTTGCAGATCTGACCCACGACAACTCGATGGCCAAAGAAGCTGAAAAACATCCTCTGCAACAGTTTCATTGTCCTAACTGAAGCTCTGATGCATGTGGACCCCCTTCTTGATGAACTAACACATTCTCTTGAGGACGAATGTGGAAAGAGCAGGTGGCCTACCATGGTGTTCTTCTTCCAGACTAGGTAGTACTTATGACAACCCAACACATATCTAAGTGGAATCGCTAGGAGCAGACGAGTTTTCCTTCTCCGTTATCGCAAATCAAAGTACGAGCATAAGAACAATGGTAAGCATGCAACTTGTTACCACTTCTAACATACTAACAACATGCTAAGAAAGCCATGCCTCCTAACATTCGGACAAGCACCCTAAAGAAGAATAAATACAACCCTCTCAAGCTTGTTAACTGCTCTTCGTTGCCTGATGTCATGTATAAGCGGAATGCTGATACAAAGAGAAGAACTACATTTGGAGCCAATCCTGGTACCAACTATAGCACTTATACATGTAATACACAACAATGAAAATCAGTCAATGCTACCTACAGCACCACAAAACATACATCTACCTCTCCCCCACACTAAATCATGACAAGAGTTGCACAATTTACTATACAACCTTGGGGGAGAGGAGACTGAAGAAGGCAAGAGTCGAGGGCAACGAGGTAGAATGTGGTGTGCTATGGTGTGAGATCATTGGGCAACACATGATGATGAAAAATCTGATCATTTCCGCATCCTCTTCACCCGTACTCCTGAAACTGTTGCAAACGCTGGATCCCCAGGGCGCATTTGACAGAGAGAGCAGGAACCAGGGCACGGCGATAGTGGTGCACCTTCATATCTACTAAGAGGGGCCATTTGCTAACAGATCTAATCTACCAGAGCTAGGGTTCGATGTTACTCACAGCTCTCTCACCATCAGATGAGTAAGACAACATCTCGACGAAGTGGAGGAAGAAGACTTGCCCCGGTGAAGCTACACCAACCGGAGTTGATGACGCTGCTTAGCTGTTCGTCGTGAAGAAGCTTCCCTAGACAGAGAGCTTGAATGTGGCAAAATAGCATCTCGAAATCTAGTGCTGAGGCGCAGCGGTGTAAGTAGGCGCGAAATTCTTCAGATCTCCCCGTGAACTGAATGTCATACGCGGAGCTTGCAGAATATATGGTGATGGTGGTTTTCAGCTTTTCATCTTTTTGTTTTTGTGTTGGCTGGAATTTAAACCACTTGAACAGCCGTGGCCCGAGTTCAGCAAGCCTATCCTCTGCTGCAGCCCACCGCCGTGACCGAGTGCCCTCTGCTTGCTCTTGCACTTTGCCGCCAGCGACAAGCCCAGACAGGAGTGTCGTGGTTCGGTTATTGAACGCCGCACAGTGCGCCACGTTCAGCGTGTGCCTGCCAGAGATCGCCACCATGTCCTGCACGTTGAAGCCCTTTATGCTGAAGGGGGCTAATGGTGGTGACATTGAGGAACGGGGACACGAGTGCAGTTAAGGTGTCGGCGGCGACGGAGCAAGACCACTCCACGGGTTAGAAGAAGAAGGCGACTGAACACATGCCGTGGCCACTGCAGCGGGTGCCGGTATCTTTCTATCTTATAATAGATAAGACATGCAGCTTGCGTGTTCTTGCAAAAAAGTGCAACGGGTGCCGGTATTTATCTCCGAGACATGCATGCCAGCATGTGTATGATTGATATTGTGTGTTATGACTTACTAAATCGATGAGTACAAACAAAAACAGCAGAGAGAGTGAGCGATTATCTTTACTACTGGAAATAGGAATAATGCAATTATAAGTAGTCAAAAATCTCAGCTTGAGCCAGTCAATGACTAATTCAACCGGCAGTATAAGTACGTTGCCCAGGTTTCGCACACTATATCGTAGTACGGGTTTGGACAAAATCACAAAACTAATTAAACCCAAAACACGAAGTCATCTCAAATAAATTGAAGCTAAATGGCCCTAATATAAACTGAAAACCCCGAAGACGCGGCACGACGACGACATGCAAGCTTAGTTGCTGCCCTTGCTGATGACCTCCATGGCGTCGGCGGTGGTGGGCAGTGCCGGGATGGCTCCCTTCTTGGTGGTGCAGATGGCCCCGCACGCGTTGCAGAACTGCAGCACCTCCCTCAGCTTCTCCTCGTTCTGATCAATAAAAAAATATCGAATCGTTAGCACCATTGTAAATAAAAGAAATTAAATTAGCTGATCTATGGTTCTTTTGAGTTTCGTAGACTGAATGCTTACGTAGAAGATGGAGTCGTCCTTGGCAACATTGACGAGGAAAGACCCGACGAAGGCATCGCCAGCACCGGTGGTGTCGATGGTCTTGACAGCGTACCCAGGGACAGATCCCTTAAAATCCTTGGTGAAGTACCTGCATCCCCTCTCGCCGTCGGTGACGATGAGCAGCTTGAGGCCATCGAACCAGAGGGAGAGGACATTGGCCTCGTCGTTGGGGTCTCCCTGGGTGAGGAAGGCCACCTCCTCGTCGCTGAGCTTGATGAAGTCGGCCTCCTTCCAGATGCTCATGATGCCGTCACGAGCAGCCTGGGGTGATGGCCAGAGCGGGATGCGCACATTGGGGTCGTACGAGCAGAGGATGCCGCCGGCCTTGGCGGCGCGCATGGCGGCCACGTGAGCCGAGCGGCACGGCTCGGTGATGAGCGAGATGGAGCCGTAGTGGAAGACGCGAGCGCTGCTGATGAGGTCCAAGTTGAGCTCAGCTTCCGTCAGGAGCATATCGGCCGACGGGTTGCGGTAAAACATGAATTCACGCTCGCCGTTGGACTTGAGGGTGACGAAGGCCAGGGCGGTGCGGGCGTGCTGGTCGAACAGGCACCCCTCCGCGTTCACGCCGTTCTGCTTCAGGATCTCCACGAGCATGTGACCGAACTCGTCGTCGCCAAACTGCAGAAACAAACACAGATCAATCAGAATTCAGACACAATTTTCAGTGGCACACCATGTCACCATTACACAGCTATCACAATTAAGACAGGATGATGACTACAAAAACGATTAAGGTTAACGATCGCTAGTACTATTTGGAACTAGTGACAGGAAGATGAATACAAAAACGATCAAGGGTATTATATTTTTTTAAAGTACAATGACTGCTTCTTGTGTCAGATATAGTAGATTGGTGTTAGATTTGGGCTGTTCAATGACCGCAGGTGAAGCTAATATATAGCACTCATATCCGAGTCAGCCAGGTCCCGCTAGTGCCCTGTGTCAACATGTGATGCAGCTATGCAACTACGAGATTTTCTAACCTAAAGTGGAATATTTTCTTAGGTGCACTAAATTACACTGACGTGTGGGGACGGACATATATAACAGGGACACACGTCAGAAAAACTACGGGCTACGGTGGTGTTTGGACAAGCTTAAACAATCCTAGACAAGTTAATATAGACGATATCTAATCAAAATTTCCCAAAAGTAATCGAGCGATGAAATCGATCGACCAGTGATCTCATGCTAAACCATTATATAAACCAATCCTAGACAAGTCAATCGACGACGATCGGACCAGGGGCGGAGCTAGGCCTGGTGCTACCGGTGCTGTAGCACCGGCCCTGCAACTGAACTTCAACGTGTATGTGCTAAATTTCAGTGCTAGAAATATGAAAAACTGAGGTGACTAGCACCAGTAAGCTAGCACTAGCACCGGACTTGTACTGTCGCTGGCTCCGCCCCTGGATCGGACCGCAGTCACGGCCGACTGCACGTACGAAACAGATCGAGCAACGTACGTGACGCATCAGAGAAGGGACGGCGATCACATGCAGGAAGTGCATACATACCTTGCCGACGAAGGCGGAGGAGCCGCCGAGCTTGGAGACGGCGCAAGCGACGTTGGCCGGCGCGCCGCCGGGTGCCTTGACGAAACCGCCCGACTCGGCGAGCGAGACGCCGGCCACGTCCGGCACGAAATCGATGAGCATCTCGCCGAAGGAGACGACGAGGCCGGAGCTGGCCGCCGCCGCGGGTGCAACTCCGTCACCGAGAGGCGCCATCGAAACTTAGCTCAAACGAAACGAAACTGAGAACTAGAGCAATCGAGCAGGAACGTGAGTCTGGCTATGAACGAGCTGTCCTACGTGGTTGATCGATGAGGAGAATCGAGGGGTAGGCGGGGCTTATAAAGGCTATGGCTTTGGCCTAGAGGTGATTAGGCTTATCCTCCAAGGATTAGTATCCGTATTCCGTTCTATTACTACTAACTTAGCCTAATCCCGCCCGTCTGGGTTCGAGGTTGGATAATCATAGCAGCGCACGGGGGACTCACCTGTCCGTGTGGCCGACAATCCTTGGATAATAATCAGGTCGTGATCTAATCTGATCTCATAACAGCGGTTATTATCTCGTCCGTGCACACCGTTTAACCCAGAGATTTGTTTGGGGCGTTCGAGTCCTTAACTGATTCTCCTTTTGTTTTGTAGCCGATCTCTAAACAGTGTTTGGGTACGTCCAGCTAAATTAGAAGCAGAAAAGGACGCCAAAACTAGCTACGGACGATGGCTGGCTTGCATATAGTTTGCATGGTGCACGTTCGTAAAGAAAACAAACTACTGTCCTTTTCTACGGACATGGTTTTTCTGCTGATGAGTTCTACTTTAATAAAAAAATAGAAAAAAT